>SJYQ01002404.1:1283589-1323786 GCA_006410935.1 Redunca redunca
GCCAAAAAGGAAAGTTACCAGGATCATGTAATAAGTATCTTTAAAGCCAAAACAGCCTTTGTTAAATTTCAGCAATGAAGAAATCTACTCAGGTGACAACATACTGGGATTTGAGGAGGTGTGAACTCCATGCCTCAAAGACACCCTTTCTTAATTAGCAGTTGGTCAGTATATTCTCTAACTCCACAAAATGCCTGGAACAAAGTGCTCAGTATTTCATTATGCACCTTTAAAGGCGTCACATCTTACAGCTCAGCAGGCAGATGTGGAAATATGTATGTATAAAATATATGTATATAGTATATTGGTGGAAACAAAAATTTTAGTATAGCCTTTTAAAATGCTTGCTAAGTGATAAGTCATCAGATTTTATATATGCATATTCAGTGCATCAACAATTTCACATTTAGGAATTTATTGTAAGGAAATTAGTATGTCTATTATATAAAGATGTATATATTATGTAAGACTCTAATGTTGTATACTACTGTACAGATAATTGGGAAAAAAACAAATCAACAAGAGATGAATGGTTATATAAATCACTGCACTCAATAAATACTGAACAACCATTAAAGTGATTTGTCCAGGTGCAGAAAAATATTCATATGTATACTTTGGGCTCCCTAGTGGGTGAGATGGTAAAGAATCTGCCTGTAATGCAGGAGACCCAGGTTCCATCACTGGGTTGGGAAGATCCCCTGGAGAAGGGAATGTCTACCCACTCCAGTGTTCCTGTTTGGAGAATTCCATGGACAGAGGAGCCTAGTGGGTTTCAGTACTTTAGGTTGCAAAGAGTCAGCCACAACTGAGAGACTAACATTTTCACTTTTCTTTTTACTTTTCATATTTTGCTACCTTTTTTTGTTTGGGAAAAAAAGAGAGGGAAAGATGGGAATTAGATTATATGTTTGTATTTGTTTGTATTTACACAAGAAACTCTGAAAGGATCTGTAAGAAAAATAAAAAAGATTATGGGGGGTGAGGTTTAGAGACAGGATGGACTGAGGCAGGAGTGGGAGACTTCACTGCACATCTGTCTTAAATTATTCTGATTACTGAACCACGTGAATGTATATAAAAATAAATGTTATAGGTCTACATTTAATGATACAGAAAACAAGTCCTCATTGTACTGTATATTATTTAATTGAAAAAGTAGATGATAAACAAGAATGTAAAGATGAAGGCATTTAAAAAAACATGTTGTATTACAATCATACACATACATGGATATACATGAGGGAGTGGACTGGGACACTAAAAGACCTACTTTAAAATGTTAATGGTTAACATAAGGAATATTTTTCTTCTTTATAATTTTCTATATATTTTTTCTGAGTATGTGTTACTTTCAAAATTGGAAATTTTTTTTAAGAATTTTTTTGAGTTCTTCCAAGTTGCTAGTTCAACAAAGGATATTTATATTGCTAAATCTATACAGTAGACACAGTCCTACTGTATGTAGTTAATCTTCACATCCAAATGGGCAAAACTCAGCAGTCCCTTACAAACATTTAAGTATGCTTACTAGGAAAATAAATTATAATATGTTTATAAGCAACAACAGAGAAGATGTTAGAAAAACAATAAAAAAACCCTCTTTTTTCTTCTAGAGTTGGTAATGCTTAACAATCACAACACTAGCTACTAATTACCAAGTGTTTACTGTGTGATATGTATGCTAAGCATCTTGTGTGTGTGTGTGTTGGGGTGGGGGGTGGGTAGGCGTTGTTCTCTTTGCTTTAGAGATGATAAACTGAGGCTCAGAGAAGCAAATTAATTTTTCCAGGACCATCTTGCTAGCTAGTGGCACAGCTGGATTTTAACATCATCTCTCTGTTAACTTGTGCTTTGAACCTGCCTCTGTGATTGTTCACTTGGTGATTAACTTACCTAGTTCTCTTTGCTTTGTAATTATACTTGCTAAGGGTCCCTTTCTAGAGAAGGAAATGGAAACCCACTCCAGTACTCTTGCCTGGAAAGTGCCATGGACAGAGGAGCTGGTAGGCTACAGTCCACGGGGTTGCAAAGAGTCGGACATGACTAAGCGACTTCACTTATTAAGGGTCCCTTTTAGAAATTTAAACTTGATAACTCGAAATGTTTTTTACTTATACCATAAATTTGTTAAAAACAAACTTTCACAACTCTAATAAGCATAACTTGACTATTAAATTGACTGGGGAAAAAATATAGGAAAAAACCTTTTTTTTTTTAGTTTGAGAATTCTTTTTGCCTTACATGTTAAAAGTGTAGGAAACACTAAAATAAATAAAAAGAAAAATCCACTAATTCTATACTAAATGAGAACTAGTATTTTAATCTCTATATTAAATGAGAACTAGTGTTCTAGTCACCTTCCCTATGAAGTAATATATTTTACATGTGTCATTAAAATATGTGTTATCCAGTGTTGTTACTAAGCTTTGATGAAAGCCATTTTAAGAGCTATGCAACATTCTCTCATGCAGAGGAAGGATAGCTCACTAATTCCCTATTAAACTATTTTCAATTTCTTAGTGTTGTAAAATGTGCTGAAGTGAACAATTTTGTGCAAAATGATTTTTCTGAATACTAGAAAATTTTTAGGATGGATGGATCTACTAATTTAATTCCAGAAAAGGTATATAAATGTTTTATGGCAATATTCTCTCCAAAATGCCTGCATCAATTTATAGTTCCTTGAACCTTAATTTCTTCTAACTGGAGAGATATAAAATGAATTTTTGTGTCAATCTTCATTTTTTGTTTACTAAGAGGTTGAAATTTTTTAATGATCATTTTATTACTTACAGCCTGTTCCACTAATTTTCCTGAGGCTAATTCTTCTTGGAGTTTTTGGGCTTTCAGTGTTCGTTTTGCCTAAGGAAAAAGAAACATTTGAGTTTACTTTCAATATTCAAATGAACATTTACTTTTTAAAAATATATTTATTTTCATTTATTTATTTGGCTGTATTGGGTCTTAGTTGTGGCATGCAAACCCTTAAATATAGCATGTGGGATCTAGTTCCCTGACAAGGTAATGAACCGCAGCACCCAGCATTGGGAGTATGGAGTTCTGGCCACAGACCACCAGGAAGTCCCATCAAATGAAGATTTAATTTTTATATCAATAAAACACATAAGTTTACTGTTTTCAGAAAAGGTCACTAGACAAGGGTGTCTTGTAGCTCTAGACCTCTGGCTCCTGAAGAACACGAGTTCAGGGAAATTCCCTGGTAGTCAAAAGGTTAGGACTCTGTGCTTTCACTGCCAAGGACCCAGGTTTGATCCCTGGTTGGGGAACTAAGCTTTCACAAGCTACATGGGGTAGCCAAAAAACAAACAAAAAATGCCCCAACTACTCAATGCTGTAGTGGCCTAAAAAAGGATGTATGTACGTATATATGCAACCGTTGCACTTTGTTATATAGCAGAAACTAATACAACACTATAAAGCAACAATATCATAATAAAAATTAATTTAAAAAACCAGATGAATGAATAAAGATGATGTGGTACACAATGGACTACTACTCAGCTATAAAAAAGAATGAAATTTTGTCATTTGCAGCAACATGGATGGACTTGGAGGGCATTATACTAAGTAAAATTGGTCAGAGAAATACAAGTACTGTGTGGAATCTAAAAATACAACAAACTATTGAATAAAACAGGAAAGAAACAGGTTCATAGACAACAGAGAACAAACTAGTGGTTACCAATTGGTAGAAGAAAAGGGGAGGGGCAATAAGCAGGTAGGAGATTAATAAAAAGGGGATTATGGGATTATATGAAATCATGTGTGTGAAACTTTTGAAAATTGTAAAGCACTGTAGAATTTAAAGAATCTATCATTAAAAAAAACAAACAAACCCAGAATGAAAATGAGTCAGATCCAATTGGCCATATTTAAGCAAGAGTTATAAAGTTCTGTTTGAGTCAGGTGTTAATATAAACTAAGCTAGACAGCACCAAGGATAAACTGCAGAGAGCAAGCCTTGCTGACAAGGTGCCACTTGACTCCAGATGACTGACTTCCCGGCTGGCCCAGGATTACCACATATTTCATTGTTTGAGAAAAGATAAAATTCAGATTTTATTAAAATGTGAAATCCCATGGTCTTAAATGTTAACTCTACTTAAAAAAAAAAAGGAACACAAAACCAAAAAACAGCAGTGACTATGGTTTTTTAAAAAATGGAAGTGAGTAGGTGAAATCATAACAGAAAAAACTGAGGTTAAATTAAAATAAAATTCAGTTTCCTGAAAGGAGTTATCCTATTCTTCTTTCCCCACCCTCAAATGCTATGTGAGACAACTATAAAACAGGCCGATAAGCAAGATACAGTCTGGAAGCCAAGAGTTTATATAACCTCAGGAAGCCAAAAGTTTTGAACACAAATCTATTCTCATGCTTCCAGTATTTCCTGCAAACTAAATCAGGGAGTAATGGATAATGTGAGAATAAAGTAAAAAGAAAGTGCTGCCAAATAGGGTTAGTATACACTGTTTATTTCACTATTCAATAAGGCTTACTACTACTACAATAAAAATGCAATCATTTTTATACTGCATAAAGACAAAAAACAGAGTTGCTACGCTAGAGATATACCAAAATATACATTCTTTAAGGATAGCAGGAAAGCAGCGAACTGTGCTTACCAGGTCAACTTTCGCATACTCTTCTACAATTTTCATGTGTTCTTCTGGATTGTAGCCATTCCACCGATCCCTCTTCCCATCATAGTCAAACATCAGCTGAGGCTGGACATGTTCATCTGGAGCTATATTAGTCCCCGTAAATTTTGCTCCAACTCGCCTAGGTCTCTGGAAAACAGAGTAAGATTAAAATTTTCCCCTAAGTGTCTGAAGCCATGAGAAAAATTTCATATAACCTTTACAGAGCAGTGTGAATACACCATGGGACTTCCTGCAAAAAATTTTGATGGTGCTGAACTAATTTCATTCAAGTTAATGTTTTCATTTAACTTGTACCTAAATATAGGTAATTTAATAAACAGAATTAAGTTCTCTCACAGAAATAAAGAAAGAGACTCTCTGACAGCAGTTTCCAAAGTTCTCAAAGGTGAGCATACCTCAAAACAGTCTTTCTTTTTGTGTGTCATGGCTCCACAGTTTTCACACGCTCCTTTTCGGTATTTAGTAGTTATGGAATTCTATAAGTAGATATAAAGAAAACCAAAGAAAATTTTTATTTATCTAAATAAGTTAAAAATAACTTTGGCTCTCATTACTGTACTGTCTAATGAAATGACTTATTTGTTAAGAGGAAAACTAATTATAAATGAGAAAGCTTAAAGACTTTAGCAATATCAAATTTATAAAATATAGAAACTAAAGTAGTATGTATTATGAATTTTAATACCAGATAAAAGGTCATGTAATCTGTTTATACTTTATATAGTATCACATTAGAGGTTCTTATATTAAGTTCTTTAAAATCTCCATTTCTACACACACATATACAGGTTGCATGCCTACCTCTTTTACACCCCTCTTGTACCATTCTCCTGATGAGCTGTACTGCTTTTGTTTCTCTGGCTGTGGTCTCTGGTGCTTTAAAGTAGGCCTTTTTGATGGGTCAATATACCATGGCACTGAAGAAATATACTGAGGAATATGAGGATTGATGTCTCTGTAAAAAAAAAACATTTTTTTTAAAAAAGTTGTAGAATGTAAGGATATCCTTACAGAATGTAAGGACAGAGATATTGCAGTGGGAGGGGGAGACAGAATATACTTGTTATCAATATAATAAAAAAAAGTTAAAAATAAAATATATTAGAGTGAAAAAATTTTAGAGAAACCAAAAATAGTTATGTAACTAAAGATGTAGAAGAGATGAAGGAAGATAGGGATACATGTTAGCGAGATTAATCTTTTATCAGAACAAGAAGTTAATTAATAATGTCAAGTTGATTATAATAATAGTAGTATAGGTATGTTATTTAGAGATTCAGAGGTATCAACCAGAAAAACTCAAAACAGATTGACAAATTCAGTCCTCGCTTGGTATCTGAGAGGGACTGGTTCCAGGACCTGCCTCAGATACCAAAACCTGTGGAAGCTCGGATACCTAAACCTGTGGAGGCTCAAGTTGCACAGCTGGGCCTCTGTACCTATGGTTTGGAGTCTGAAGATTCAACCAGTGGCAGATCGTGGGGCACTGCATGTACTTACTGAGAAAAATATGAGCATAAGTGGACCAACACAGTTCAAATCTCTGTTGTTCAAGGTCAGCTATAGTCACTTGCGTACAGTAGGACAGGGAGTGGGAAGAACTAAAAAGGACTATAGTTATCATTACAAGTCCTTTGTTATTATTTATTAAACTTTATACATATGAGTTTGATACAATAAATGAAAACACAAATGATGGAAATGGTAAAGATAGTTTCCTGTCAAAGTAAAGGATGAGAAATAGGTAAACTAAGTAACATGAATTTGAATTCTGAATGAACAGATCTTACAAAAAAATTTAAGCACTCACTTTCCTTCTTCATCAACTTCTGCAGGGGCATTACCCAATTTTCGCTGTTCTTCTAGTTCCTTCTTCTTTCTCCAGTCCTCTCTAGTCATCTTCTTTGGTTCCTCCAAACTCATTTCTTTGGACCCTGACAAGGGGGCTGCATTAGCTGCATCCACAGCTGTAGCTGACATGGTTATCTGGCCTCCTGCATGAAAAGGAAGAAATATCTATTAGAATAAACTAGGCCTTCCTGAATTCACCAGAGAAACTATCAAAAGTACACCCTAATAACACATACTGTGGGTTATATAGAATGTTTCATATGTTCTTTTTCTTTCATAGCATCTGTAAGGGAAAGGTCTCTTCCTCCTCCACTAACGTCTTTATATACTGTTGCAGTTGTGCTTTCAACTCTAATTGGTTAAGTGGAGAGAGATGTGCACATGCATTTAAAATTTCATGAGACTCGTTCTTTCATGTATATATTCCTGATTTCCTCTCTACATATGTGTCTCAAACTTTTCTATCACACTAATCCTTCTTGAGTGCACAGGGTCTTATCTCTGTTCTCTTAAAAACTGGATGCTTTAAGATCACCTATATTCATTATCTCTATTTCCACATTATCTGCTGCCCTTCTCAATCATTCCCCTCCCTGCTCCAAAGATACCTCTAAGTTAGTAATGTGCTAAGTCCTCTGGACATTTTTCAGTCCTGTTCCTCCCCCTTTTGATATATTCTTATCCTTTGGCTGATGTGACACCGTATTTCCCTGGGTTTTTTTGTACCCCTTTCACTGCTCCTCCTGTATCCTTCATAAGTTCTTCCATTTCTGCCCAGTTACTGAATTTTGGATTCCACAAGGCTCAATTCTTCATCACTCTAAACTCCACCAGAAGACAAGTTCATCTATTTCCAAGGTTTCAATAGCCACGATATACAACTGTTGGCTCTCCAATTTATTTCTCTATTCAGACCTTTTTTCTGAGCTTCAGATAAATACAGTCCAATTGCTTACTTCAAAGTACCTCCACTTAGATGTCTCAAAGAAACCTGAACTCAATTAGTCTTAATTCAAATTCATAATCTTCT
Source organism: Redunca redunca (assembly GCA_006410935.1). Classification (NCBI taxonomy): domain Eukaryota; kingdom Metazoa; phylum Chordata; class Mammalia; order Artiodactyla; family Bovidae; genus Redunca; species Redunca redunca. The sequence goes on from SJYQ01002404.1 coordinate 1,291,159, forward strand.
CTATGAAATCTAATCTTCCACTGTTCCCTCTGATGAAAGATACCACCATCCATTCCTTTTCAGAAGTGTTCCAGCTAATTCCCATACCTATTTTATCACGAAGTACTGTTATTTTCACTTTCTGAATATCACTCGAATTCATCTCAATTCAGTTCAGTTCAGTCACTTAGTTGCGTCCAACTCTTTGTAGCCCCATGAATCCCCACGCCAGGCCTCCCCATCCATCACCAACTCCCGGAGTTCACTCAGACTCACGTCCATCGAGTCCGTGATGCCCTCCAGCCATCTCATCCTCTGTCGTCCCCTTCTCCTCCTGCCCCCAATCCCTGCCAGCATCAGAGTCTTTTCCAATGAGTCAACTCTTCGCATGAGGTGACCAAAGTACTGGAGTTTCCCCTTCAGCATCATTCCCTCTAAAGAAATCCCAGGGCTGATCTCCTTCAGAATGCACTGGTTGGATCTCCCTGCAGTCCAAGGGACTCTCAAGAGTCTTCTCCAACACCACAGTTCAAAAGCATCAATTCTTCGGCGCTCAGCTTTCTTCACAGTCCAACTCTCACATCCATACATGACCACTGGAAAAACCATACCTTGACTAGATGGACCTTTGTTGGCAAAGTAATGTCTCTGCTTTTCAATATGCTATCTAGAATTCATCTCCTTCTATCAATAACCTGAGTGTATTACTCTTCCCTACTAGTCTCTTCTGATTCCTGCCAATCAGTTCTCCACATTGCAGTGTTATTTTTTCAAACACAGATTTGGTCATATCTTGTCCCATTACCCAAACTGAAAACCCTCAAATGAAACGCTGTCCAAGAGAAATGTACCATCAGCCATATATGTCATTTTAAATATTCCGTAAACATATTAAAAAAGCAAAAACAGATAAAATTACTTTTTTGCAACATTTTGTCAAATTACCAACACATTTTCATTTCAACATAGGAAAAAATAAACCAATTCTTTAAAATCTGATACGGATTTTACATGTATTCAGAGTGGGCAACATTTCAAGTGTTTAAGAATTACAAGCACAGTTCGGCTCCAACAGCACCTTATAATTCTTACTTTAAAAACCACTGAAGACACAGTCCTGGTCTGACTGGGCACAAGTACCACTTTTGAGGCCTAGGACAGCTGCTTCCTTGGTTCTCGGTCCCCGTTCCCTTCTCAACCTTGCGTTCATAAATCCCGTGAGGATATTCCTAAGAATTAGGAGCCTCTGGCCCTCTTCTCCGAGTTTTCCACCTTCACCCTCCTCCTCATTCCAAGTTCTCACAAGATTTCCTTAGCCGGTCCCAACGCTGCTGACCCTCGCACAGTTCGACAGGAATGAAGACGATCGCCAATGTTTACTTCCTGACTTCCTCCCTCTCCCGGCAGCCACTGCGGCACTTTCCGGGCGACCCACACATGCGCACTTGGGCCTCAGGGGGGCCCAAGCGAAACCGGCCTCGCGAGATCTCGAGCTGTTCCTTTAGCTCTACGGTAGGTCAGTGGAATGGGTTAGGTTTGAGCAGCTGTTTTTCTGCTCCGTAGTTTTCATCTCTTTTAGACTCGACGAATATTACGACGTAAAGCAAAACAAAACAAGTTTCATACGGAGAACAGACAATAGCGTAAGCATCGCTGGAGCGCTACGAATTGCGTGAAGTTAAAACAGTTAAAATCACTATTAATTAGTAGCCAGGTAGTGTTAACACGCTGGGGACAAAGTAAACACAAAATGGTCTTTCTCTCCTCGAATTTACATCATGTAGAGTGAGAAAGATTGAATTATTTAAGTAATTTACAGTTCTAGAAAGCCGCTATGAAGGGTGTACTAGGTGCTTTGAAGACATAGGGCAATTCAGCAATTGTGACACCTCGCCCTTGATATTGATAATGTATTTTACCATTAGGAAAAAAATAAAACGATTTCCATTGTGGAAAAACAATGTCATAGATATCTCAACCTTTCTTTAAAGAATAATATGTAATAAAATACTGGAAAATAATAATTTTGGAGTACAGTTCCCCCGCCCCCCGCCCTTAAATCCTATCTGTTCTGGTAACGTTTTTTTTTTTTTTTTTTAAAACAATATCTGTTCCTTTCAGATATCAAAATGACATCTTTGCCTCTAAGAGAATCTCATCATACTCTTATTAAGAATTTTTAGTGCATAGAGCATAGCAATGTAAATATTAATTTTGATTTTACAGGGCAAAAGTTGAAGGAATGGAAATTGTCAGAAAATAGTCTGAAAGTGAGTAGTCTATGAATCACTCACACTTAATTTTTATCTCCTTAATACAGTTCCTGAAATTTGTTTGAAAGTATTAAGGTCTGTTTAGTTAAAACTACCAGGCACAAGTCAGGGAATACATCTCCTAGTGGAATTATGGAATGTGCTGGACAAGAGGGAAGAACTTTTTGTAAGGTTCAGATTCCCCATGGAGGATTCTGAGGAGGATCTGAGGAAGCAGGGATCAGTTCTGGACGGGATGGCTGTTTGATAAACTGGGAACAATTAGGATCTTGGTGCAGTTGTGAAGTGAGGGTAGTTCAGCAATTTGGATATCACCAGTAACAGTCTGGAGAAGGCAATGGCACCCCACTCCAGTACTCTTGCCTGGAAAATCCCATGGATGGAGGAGCCTGGTTGGCTGCAATCCATGGGGTCACTAAGAGTCGGACACGACTGAGTGACTTCACTTTCAGTTTTCACTTTCATGCATTGGAGAAGGAAATGGCATCCCACTCCAGTGTTCTTGCCTGGAGAATCCCAAGGACAGTGGAGCCTGGTGGGCTGCCGTCTATGGGGTCCCACAGAGTCAGACACAACTGAAGCGACTTAGCAGTAGCAGCGGCAGTAACAGTCCAGGGCATAGCAAAGTGAGTTTGGGGCATCATTAGTAAGAAAACAAAAGAGTTGGTTGTGGCATTTTACAGTTACCTTGGGAAACAGTGTTTCCTGTTGTAGGAGGGGAGACTTAGCCTAGGGAGATAGAAACTTTGCATCCAAAAATCTCGAGATAAAGAATTCCCACTTGGAAGCGGTAGGTGCTGTTAAAGAGAAAAGCCACAGGCCCAAAATGGCTTTACTTGTGCTAAAGCCCTTGATAGAAAACTTATATTTGATAACTAACCTAATCACAACTTCAAAATACTATCACCAGAAATGTAATCCAATCAACCAGTTGAGAATTTCCTGGTCAGTACTGAAGAAGTAATCTGGCACATGGCCCCTTTCCATTATCCCCTCACCCCTACCCTGCCTCTCAGTGGAAGAAGAGGCAATTAGCTGTGAAAACCTTGCTGTTCCTTCTTTTTCCCCTCCAAAGAGGTCCTGGCCTATAAATAATCCTTTCTTTCATTTTACTAATAGCTCCCATGCCCCACCCTTTTTCCTCTAAAAATTTTTCAGTTTGTACAACCCCTTGGAGCACCCTTCTGATTTCTAGGTGGGAGGCTGTCTGATTCTTGAGTCATTTAATAAAACCAATTAGATCTTTAAATTTACTTGATTGAATTTTTTCTCGGTGTTGTGCAGACTTGGTTTCAATATAAATATTTTTGTGTGCTAATGATGTAATTCAGAGCTGAGGCACTTAGAAGGACATATAGGGAGGAAATAATGGGAGGGTCACAAAGGTCTAGTCAAAGCTATGGTTTTTCCAGTAGTCATGTATGGGTGTGAGAGTTCGACCATAAAGAAAGCTGAGTGCTGAAGAAATGATGCTTTTGAACTATGGTGTTGGAGAAGACTCTTGAGAGTCCCTTGGACAGCAAGATCAAACCAGTCAATCTTAAAGGAAATCAGTCCTGAATATTCATTGGAAAGACTGATGCTGAAGCTGAAGCTCCAACATTTGGCCACCTGATTCAAAGAACTGACTCACTGGAAAAGATCCTGATGCTGGAAAAGATTGAAGGCAGGAGGAGAAGTGTTCAACAGAGATGGTTGGTTGGATGGCATCACCGACTCAATGGACATGAATTTGAGCAAGTTCTGGGAGTTGGTGATGGGCAGGGAAACCTGCTGTGCTTCAGTCCATGGGGTTGCAAAGAGTTGGACACAACTGAGTGACTGAACTGAACTAATAAACTAGGGATAAAAGAAGATATGGAAAGGGCAAAAAAGATACGCGCTTTTCCTCCTCTTCTTGATGTTTAGCACAGTGACTAACATTTAATAAATATTTATTGAATGAATGAGTCATTCAATGTTTTGGCCCTGAAATGCCAGGGAAGGGACAATGAACTGGTATATATCCATATCTATGCCAGGTGTAGTGCTAAGGCTTTTGTGAAAGAGTAATGTAGGCTTAACTTCTCCCTCCCAACTTACCTGCTAAGTTAAAAAGTATCTGGTGACCTGTTGGGAGTAGAGTTTGGATGGCACAGATCATCCTTTGTCTTTTGAATTGATTCCTTTATCTTGTTTAATATATTTCCATTTACCATTGAAGGGCTTCACTTGTGGCTCAGCTGGTAAAGAGTCCGCCTGCAATGCGGGACACCTGGGTTCAATCCCTGGGTTGGGAAGATCCCCTGGAGAAGGGAAAGGCTACCCACTCCAGTATTCTGGCCTGGAGAATTTCATGGACTATCCATGGAGTTGTAAAGAGAGACAGGACTGAGTGACTTTCACTTCACTTCACCAAAGAAAGGAAAAGGTCACCAACTTTTTAAAGCAAAATTTCTCCATGTCTTGGAAATTGGAATTCATTTTGTATGTCTTTATAATTCCCCTGTTCTTTTCCTCTTGTTCACCCTTCTGTCCTTCCCCACCAGCTTTGATGAATATATTGTTGAGATGTTAAAGGCTTAAAGGAAGTATATTGGTACTTGCCTGGCAGTCCAGTGGATAAGACTCTGCTCTTACACTAGAAAGGGCACAGGTCCCATCCCTGGTTGGGGAACTAAGATACTGAATGCTGCGCAGTGCAGCCAAAAACAAAGTCCTTATTAATTGACAGACTTTTAAGTTCAGAATTGTGTACTCTTAGATCATTGTTTTGTTCCTAGAGTTGCAAAGAGTCAGACACGACTGAGCAACTGAACAACAGATTCTGTATAATGGAGACAGCATCCTAGCCTGAAATACTGATGATAGTCTTGCAATTAGGAAAAAATCAGTACACTTAAAAAAAATTGAAGTCTAATTGACTTACAATATTGTATTAGTTTCAGAATCACTCCGTTCTTAATCACAAGCACAACAGAATGACACAAACTTGCCATTTTATCTATCTGTACTTTCATCTCTTCTTAATGTTTAATTGTGCTCTATTAATATTCTCTAGATCTAATATGGGTTTTCCTCCCACTGACTATTTATTGACTATATATGTATTTTTTATACCTCTAATTTGAAGTACAGTTGTTATGTATCCATCTTCCATAGTTATTTCCCCGATGACTACAATGCCTTTCCTCCCTTGCTGCCTCTTTTTAATTTGATCTGGTGTATCTACTCTTTGGAAAAACAGTTGATTACTTCAAGATTTTAGGAAAATAGTTCTGTCACCATCTCACTTTGACTTTTTGAAGTTCACTATCTTCTCATTTAAAAATGTCTTGGACACCAAAGACTTGGGCTTCCCTTGTGGCTCAGCTGATAAAGAATCTGCCTGCAAGGAAATTAAAGTACAATGAAACGGTGTTTTAAAAAGTTGGTGACCTTTTCCTTTCTATGGTGAAGTGAAGTGATAGTGGCTCAGTCCTGTCCAACTCTTTGCAACCCCATGGATAGTCCATGGAATTCTCCAGGCCAGAATACTGGAGTGGGTAGCTTTTCCCTTCTCCAGGGGATCTTCCCAACCCAGGGATGGAACTCAGGGGTCCTGCACTGCAGGTGGACTCTTTACCAGCTGAGCCACAAGGGAGGCCCTTTCTATGGTAAACTGAAAGTTGCTCAGTTGTATTCGACTCTTTGCGACTCCATGGACTGTAGTCCATGGAATTCTCCAGGCCAGGATATTGGAGTGGGTAGCCTTTTCGTTCTTCAGGGGATCTTCCCAACCCAGGGACAGAACCCAGGTCTCTCGCATTGCAGGCAGATTCTTTTCCAGCTGAGCCACAGGGAAGCCCTTCTATGGTAAATGGAAATATATTAAACAAGATAAAGGAATCAATTCAAAATGAGGGAAACCTTGGTTCAATCCCTGGGTTGGGAATATCTCCTGAAGAAGGGAAAGGCTATCCACTCCAGTATTCTGGCCTGGAGAATTCCATGGACTGTATTGTCCACGGGGTCGCAGAGTCGGATACGACTGAGGGACTTTCATTTTCACGTCGGACACCTATGTCTCAGGAAAAAAAAAATTCGCAAAAGCTAACTCTGTATCTTGGTATAACATTAATAATAACTTTGTTGGAATTAAAGACCGTACCTACTCTCCTCTATCTCTCGGGCGGGGGTGGGGGGGTGATTAAAAAACCACCATTAACAGACAACCACGACCAAGCTGTGAGACGGTTTGATTTTTTTTCCTCCGCGGGAACAAACGAAGAACTTGCCGGGAAAAGCTTTCAGGGCGGAGCCCAGGGAGCTTAGGTTCCTACCATTGGTTCTTCCGGAGCCTCCGCCCCGCCCCTGTCCCGCCTCCTGGATGGATGAACCAATAGGGGCGTAAGTTGTGGTTTAAACGCGGAGTCTGGCGCGTCCGGTAGAGAAGAGTCTTGCGAGAGTTTGGCTGTTACTCCGAATGTGGGTGAACCGAGCGGTACCGAGTGGTTGGGCGGGCACGGTCCGGCGGCGTAGGAAGCGGGAGTAGGCTTTGTGTGTGTGTGGCGTTCGGGGCCTGGGAACCGGGGTTCTGGTGTCTGGGAGCCGGGGCCTGGGATTTGGGGGCTGGGACTTCCCTGAAACGTCAGACGCGCTCACCCGGCTTGAGCCACGGTTTTGAACTGCGTGCGCGACCCACGGCAGTTTGGTTCCAGTGAGCACCAGGGCCTGTGCCAGTCCCAGACCGCCAACTGTTAAGGAATTTAGGGCCCCTGACGCAAGCGTCAAGAATTAAGAACTGGGTTAAATGCTTGTTGGCTCAAGATCCAGCTTCTACCTCTGCTTAGCTCCGGTTTTTGCGTAGACGTCCCTAGGGTAGAAAGTTGGGTCAGTGCTACACTTTAGCTTCTTTCATCTTCCCTAACTGCCAAGGTTTAACGAGTGTTTCACACCTCTAGTTGATCCAGAATGGCTACTCTGATCTATGTTGATAAGGAAAATGGAGAACCAGGTATCCCTGTGGCTCCTAAGGACGGGCTGAAGCTGGGGTCTGTGCCTTGTAAGTATACAGGCGGCTATCAGGTACACAGGTATTGTGAATCAGAGGTGGGTGTGGCTTGGAGCTGGGGAAGGCCCAAATATACTTTGTGGGCAGTTGGAGTCCTGCGTCCTAAATCGCTTCAGTCATGTCCGACGTTTTGCGACCCTATGGACCCCAGTACTTTGGCCACCTCATGCGAAGAGTTGACTCATTGGAAAGGACTCTGATGCTGGGAGGGATTGGGGGCAGGAGGAGAAGGGGGCGATCGAGGATGAGATGGCTGGATGGCATCACTGACTCGATGGGCGTGAGTCTGGGTGAACTCTGGGAGTTGGTGATGGACAGGGAGGCCTGGCGTGCTGCGATTCATGGGGTCACAAAGACTCGGACACAACTGAGCAACTGAACTGAACTGATGGACTTTGTAGCCCACCAGGCTCTGCTGTGCATGGAATTCTCCAGGCAAGAATACTGGAGTGGGTGGCCATACCCTTCGTCAAGGGATCTTCCTGACCCAGGGATTGAACCGGAGTCTCTTAAATCTCCTGTATTGCCAGGCGGGTTCTTTACCACCAGCGCCACCTGGGAAGCCCAGTGGGAGTGGAGTTTACCCAATACTCTTACTGCCGAGTACTTATCGGTCTCTTCATGTTCAGTATCTTTTTTGAAAAAAATTATTTATTTATTTTTGGCTGTGCTGGGTCTTTATTGCTGCCTGGCCTTTTCTGTAGGTGTGATGAGTGGGGGATACTTTTTATTTGTGATGCCCAGGCTCCTCATTGCAGTAGCTTGTATTGTTGCAGAGCATGGGCTCTAGGGAATGCTGACTTCAGCAGTTGAGACTCGTGGGCTCAGTAGTTGTGGCACATGGAGTTAGTTGCTCTGTGGCATGTGGGGGTTCCTGGATCAGGGATCAAACCCCTGTCTCCTGTATTGGCAGGTGTATTCTTTACTACTGAGAAACCAGAGGAGCCCTCATGTTCAGTATCTTAAAGAGATTATTTAAGAGAGTAGTAAACTGAAGTGGTGTTAGGCATAGGACCATGCCACTGTCAAAAATGGGGGTTAAGTTTGGCTGTGAGAATTAGGCCAAGTTTATAGGCACAGTCAGCTTTGAAGTTGCACAGGTGTTTACTGCTGGAATGATCTTATGCTAAGACTTTTTCTTTAGCAGTCAAAGCTTTGGATGGGAGATCTCAGGTTTCAACACCACGTGTTGGCAAAATGTTCGATGCTCCACCAGCTTTACCAAAACCTGCGAGAAAGGCTTTGGGAACTGTCAACAGAGCTACAGAAAAATCAGTTAAGACGGATGGACCGCTCAAACAGAAACAAACAACTTTCTCTACCAAAAAGGTGAGAGTTAGCTATAATTAAAGACTAAAGCACTGTGACTCTTAAAATGACTACTGGCATCTTACCTGACACTCTCCTCTGTGAATGGAAGGAAATAGAGACTAGCAAAGTAGATAAACAGAAGAGAATCATCATACAGTCTTTATCGACTTCTCTGTACCTTGAGATCACATGTATCAGGAGCAGCTGGTTAATATTTTTGCCTCACCTGTCTTTAACAAGTGTCTTAAAACAGATTACTGAGTACTGTGAAAAGTGAAAGTGAAGTTGCTCAGCCGTGTCCAACTCTTTGTGACCCTGTGGACTAGCCTACCAGGCTTCTCTGTCCATGGGATTCTCCAGGCAAGAATACTGGAGTGGGTTACCATTTCCTTCTCCAGGGGAATCTTCCCGACCCAGGGATCGAACCCAGGTCTCCCACATTGGAGGCAGACACTTTAACCACTGAGCCACCAGGGAAGCTTTTGAGGAGTACTGTGAGAGAGGGTACTTTGCAAGAAGTTATGATGCTAATGTAACAGCTCAGGTGCTGCCATTCTCTTCCCTTTCTTTCAGAGCAAGCACTTTGTTCCCTTTCTTTCAAAGCAAGCTTTGTTGGTTATAACTTGGTAGCATGTTGACCTTTGTACATGTGTTTACAAACTGTAGGTCAGTGCATCCCAGACTGAGAGGACTTGGCTGTGAAAGATGACTTCAGCATGTGAATTAGCACTGCATTTCAGTAGTTGTTTTAATATGTATTAGGAAAAAAACAACTAGTATACTTGATGTCAAACTGTTACATGTGGTTTTAGGACAAAGATGTCTTGTTTTTTAAAAAAACTGAGTTGAGTAAGAGAAATTTTTTTGCGTGGGAAATCTCATGGACAAAGAAGCTTGGTGGGCTACACAGTCCTTGGGATTGCAAAAGAGTTGGACGTGACTTACCGACTAAAAACAGACTCTGCTCTGCATTTTGATAATTTATGCTAACAGGTGCTAATACTTGTATTTCAGCCTTACCTTTTGAGCCATGATAATTGATTGCTGAATTGTATTTGTGTGTGATTTTGAGAATGAGGGATTATGGTTTCTTAGAAATTGAAAACAAATTTAAAATGTGGTGAAGCAATCCCATGTCTTGAAGAATCTCTCCAGTCTCTTGTACTAATCAGTTGACAAGGCTTCCACTCTAATGAATGTTTTCTTGGGTTTGTTTTAGATTACTGAGAAGACTATTAAAGCAAAAACTTCGGTTCCTGCCTCAGATGACACCTATCCAGAAATAGAAAAATTCTTTCCCTTCAATCCATTAGGTACTCTTTTGATATTGTCCAAATGCTTTAGCTTTCAGTTTCTCTTAGGATGCAATTCAACTGTAACTTGATATGGCTCTGAATATGATTTGTGATCTAAAACTATAATAAGGCTGTCTGAATCTGGGGTGCTTTGGACAGATAACTTGTGGATTTATTTTTAAGGCATCATCTTAAGTCAGAGAAGGAATCAGAGCGAAGATGGGAAAATGTTCTTGTCCTCAAAAGTGAAAACCACCCAGGGGGAGATTACTTGTTCAGTGTTAGCAGACAGCCTTCCTAGCAAGCCCACTTTTAGAAAATGGACTTGATGTCAAGTTGAACAATGAAAAGCAAGCCTGAAAAATCCACATAGCCAGTGAGAACATGTGCTTTTTGACTTCTTCAACCTCCTACATGTATCTGAAATATTTTCTATAATAGAGTTGGCTTTTTCAAGCTTTAATGTACTCACATTGAGGAGAGTAGACTGTATGCCAGGTGCTATTGGCTTAGGATGTAGTGGTTAACAAGGCAGGCCCCACTCTGAGGAAGCCCAAGATTTGGAGGGCAAGTCAGACACTGAACAAATCCTTTCACATTGAGTGTGAGCCAAGGAGAAAAACAGGGCTTGTTAGGGGGGACTGAACCTAGCCTGAAAGAGCTGGGAAGTGTTTTCTCAGAAAGTGACTTTCAGTGGAGGCTTGAAGGATGTAAGGAGATAGTTGGGTGGAGAAGGGGTAGGGCTGGGCACCAGCACCATAACAGACAAAAGATCTTGAGGCAGAAAGAAGGACTGGAGTGGTTCTGGAAAACTGAAAAGCAGGGTGAAAGATGACACTGGTGAGGGGGTTGGTCAAATCACACAGGGTCTTTGAGATTCCTGAGCTGGTTTTTTTGCCTTTTGATCCAAAGAGCATTTAATTATTCCACTAGTATACATCTAGGCTGTTTCTGGCTTTTATGTATGTTACAAAACAATTCTATAATTATTGTTGAGAGTTTGTGAGTATACCTAGAGAGTAAACTCCAAGAAGAATTACTGGGTCTCAAAGCTGTGTGATTAAGTTTTGATAAAATGTGCATCTCATCATTACCATTCAGGAAAATGAGGTAGATTTATGCATATTGAGGGTTTCCCAGGTAACTCAAATGGTAAAGAATCTGCCTGTAATGAGGGTGACCTGGGTTCTCTCCCTGGGTTGGGAAGACCCCCTGGAGAAAGGCGTGGAACTCCAATATTCTTGCCTGAAGAATTCCTCCATGAACGGAGGAGCCTGGTAGGCCACAGTCCATGAGCTTGCAAAGAGTTGGACATGACTGAGTGACTAACACTTTCACACTTTAAGCATATTGGCCAGGAAAGAGGACTACATACAATAGCTGTGTTGGGGGAAAGAGATATTGCTAAACTGCCTTCCAAAATAGCAGCATAAGTATTGAAACCACCTTCAGTGGATGAGGATGCCCGCTTTCCCCTTGTTCTCTAATTGCAAATGTTTTAAAATTATCAGAAAGATAATTGGTATTTTGTTGTTTAAAATTGTGGTATGTGAGTGTGTCTGAGCATATTTGACTACTGGTCATTTATAGTTTTTAAATTTTCTGTTTGTATCTTTGTTTTCTCTTGTTTTTGTGACTTTCTTACACTCTGTGGTCTGTGTATGTAAAGAACTCTCTGGACAAAGGTAATTAGCCCTGTGTGTTGCAGACTTATTTCCTCTGGGGTCTTATGTCTGTTTGTTTTCCTTTACAATTCAGTGGTTTAAATTAAGTAGTCACATAAACTGTTTCTTAAATTTCTTTTAGGACTTTTACACTCTTAAAAATTAGTGAAGACCCCAAAGAACTTTTGCATGTTGTTTTATGTATCCTATATTTTAAATTAAAATTAAAAAGTTTAAACGTGTTAATTTGTTAAAATACAATAAACCCATTACATTAATGTACATAGCTTAAAACAAAATTTAATGAGAAGAGTGGCGTGGTTTTATGTTTTTGAAAATTTGCTTAATCTGGCTTAACATAAAACAGCTAGATTCACATGGGATTGTGCATTCCATCTGTTGAATCTGTTTTTGGTTGATGTATATGAAGAAAATCTGGCCTTTTGCAGCCATGGTTAGGAAAAGAGAAACATTTAAAGTCTTTTCAAATAAGTATAGATAGTTTTCTTTGCTATTACACTAAAATTCAACTTGTGGCTGCTTCTGTATGCATAGTTGCAATGTAGAATCTGAAACCATTTCAGTAAGCCTTGTATTATTCTCTGACACTTAAATCCATTGTCTGTTTTGCACTTTGAATGTATCTTTTATCCTGCATTTATCACCATTGATCATTTAGAAATACTGGTTTGCTGGGAAATGTAGTTCATCCACAGGTTGAAATGTTTCTTTATGCGTGTCAAAAGCACACTCATTAATGCTCACCACTGACCTCATCAGAAAAGTCTTTAGTACTAGAAAGCTGTCAAGCTAATGATTGCAAATAAGTTTTCTGAAATTCTAGGGGTTTTATTCCCCTTGAAACTGTGGATTTTATCATTGGCAACAAATACTTCTTCTCTTGAACTGGTAGACTTTCATTGCTTGGAGAAAATGTGCAACACATATCCAAGTCCGAGTTACCAAAGTTTGTTTTTCAGTTCTTTATAGTAAATGGTGTCCAGAAGTAACACCTCTGGTTTAGCTTGCAAATCAAATAATTGCACATATCTTTTTTCTTAGAAAACACCACGGTACTTCAGTATATGATTTCACAACTTATACAGAGTACTAAAAAGACATGTTTTCAAGGGTTGAGAGCTAATAAAATTAATACTTTTTTACTGCATATGATAAAGTGATATGTGAAATAGGGACTTTTTTAAAATACCAGTGAATGGTAGTGAGAAATATGCTAAATATAATTTATTGCCACTGCCTTGATTTGTGCTAAGGCACAGAAGTTTTATCCTCTGTTGCTTTTGGACCACCATTGCAGTTGTCAGCACAGTGGGAAAAGGTATTAGTATTATTATGAAAATAGTTTGAACTCCTGGGCCCCATGAAAGGGTCTCAGACTGGCAGGGTGCCACTCACCACCCTGAGAACTGCTGCTCTGACAAAGTGCTTTCTGTGGCAGATTTTGAGAGTTTTGACCTGCCTGAGGAGCACCAGATCGCCCACCTCCCCTTGAGTGGAGTGCCTCTCATGATCCTTGATGAGGAGAGGGAGCTTGAGCAGCTGTTACACGAGGGCCCCCCTTCACCTCTGAAGATGCCTCCTCTGCTGTGGGAGTCTAGTAAGTGAACAAGTGCCATTCTAGAAGGGCTGTAATCAATCTGTGTCATAACACTTCCATTACTGTGAGGATAGGGTTGTGCAGAAGGCTAGTAATTTCTATCCTTCAGACTGAAGAGATAAGGTTTCAGGATAATGAAAACTATTCTCAACTGGTATTGTTTTTTAGTTGCAAATGCCCAGTAAAATTAAGTCATTCTGGAATCTGGACAGTCTTACATACAAGCAAAACAAGGTGAAATTTAGTGTATAACTTTTTGTATTAAGAGTTGATGTAAAATAAACTTTCTTGAAATGAGAGTTCCAAGTTAATCCAAAGTTCATGTAGGATCAAGACCCACACAATAGCAGGAGGTTTTAGGTCGTGGTTCACACTGGTGGTCAAAAGCCATTATCAGCATGTTTTCTATTATATTTGATGGAATAACTTACATTATTTGCCAGATTACACTAGTGATAATTGTTGGCAGTTACTTGGGTCTCGAAGAGAATTTGGGGTACTTCTATGATTTATTTCATAATGAAGGTTAATTCTGGGACCATAGCCATCTTCCAAGAAATAAGTGAAAAGGTGTATGTATATGTATGTAGGTGGGGACAGGGGTATAATTTATGAGACAAAGGGAAAAAGAGTTCGAGTTCATGATTAAAGTGAAACTAATGTGTGTGTTGACAGACATGCAGATTTTCAGATACTGAATAAGAAATTCCTGTTTTTTAGATCTGTTGCCGTCTCCCTCAAGCATTCTGTCGACTCTGGATGTTGAATTGCCACCTGTTTGCTGTGACTTAGATATTTAAATTTCTTAGCACTTTATAGTTTGGGCATGTATTAATGGTTTGTATTAATAAAGCAATTCTTTGTTTAACAGACTCTTCCTAATATTGTGGTTGGTATTGTTTAGAATTTGCTTAAAATGTAGCAGGCTACAGGCTGCACAGCCCTTAGCCCGCTGTTGCTGTTGGTGCCTGCTGCCTTAACCTTGCACCCTGTCCAGGCAATGGTGACCATGAGATTTATTAGTAGTCCTGCTCAGCCACTGGTTTGTACTGTGGAGGGCCCCTCCCCCAAGGGACCAACTGCCAGTGAGGGACCGTTAGTGGTCTGCTCAGCCATTGATTGGTGCTGCAGTGGGCCCATCCCCCAGACAACCAACTGTCAATGAGCGACTGTTAGTGGCAGAAGTGGTGGCTGTCAGGTAGGGAGTGAGGTAAGAGAAAGATTCTGGCCTTTTCTCTTCGGGCCTCCAACTCACCCACCCTCAGGCCAGTGAGTGAGCTGAGGGGTCCAGGGAACCGGCTGGGAGCTGTCTGTGTCCTGCAGGGCTCCAGAGCCCTCACCAAAGCCTCGCCACTGGCCCGGCCCAGGCCTTGAGGAGGCGATGAACCTCTCCCCTATCCCTCTCTCTGTCACCGAATGGCAGCGGCCGTCCACCCGGGTCACAATTTTTGGGACCTGCCCCTGCCGTACGGGCAGCCTGAGGAGAGTGAGGGCCAGTTGGGTCCTGGTGTCTGGCTCCCTCAGCGATGACTAGGGTCTTGGGACCTGGCCCTGAGGGAGCCACACACTAAGGTCTGCCTCCTCAGCCAGACCCCAGAGCTCAGAGGGTGAAAACTGTACCTGGGACCTGGTTCCTTCTTGTCAGAACAGAGAGTAACTTTTATTTAATGTAACATTTACTTGACCATGACCTGACCTCAAGAACAAAGGATCTGACACAAGAAGTTCACAACAATTAACCATTCCCCTCCCTCACCTTTCCTAGAAAAGGGCTTTGCTGAAGGCTTTTGGGGAGTTTCGGGGGTTTTAAGGCATGAGCCAACCATCTCCTTGCATGGCCCTCAGTGAACCTTTTTCTGTACCACACTCCAGCGTTTCGGTATTGTTTGGCCTCACTGGGCGTGGGGCACACCAACTTGTATTTTGGTAATAAAAACTGAAAACTAGTAGACATGTTTAACAGATGAGAGTCTATAATGTGATGAGAAGTTTGTCTAAGTTGAAAAACTTACCCTAAAACTCTCTGATTTAACAGCTTACTTTAAAAGCTGCCACTGTTTTCCCTGAAACATATACCTCTCCATGTATACTTTACTCTGTTTTTGTGGCCATTAACTGGTGACAGTTATTAGACCTCTTAATTAGAAGAGCCACTTCCAGCTCATTAAGTGTCTATTGCTAGGGATTCTTTATTGCTGTTTCTATCTAGTTTCTAATGACTTCATTACCCTGTATTCAGTGATCAAAATTTGAAAGAGACTAAATCTCCTGAGAATTCTGCCTTCTTGAGCTCTTCAGCTGGGCTCTTTGAAGACCACAGCAGGTAATTTACTGGTAGTGAGATCCACTCTTTACCTATAGGAAACACTAGTTGCTAACTCTGTGTTGGGAATTGTTTTTAAGTCTTTAATAAGCGTTATGTTTCATGTTCATGATCCTGTTTTTCAGAGGAGGACATTGAAGTTTAGAAGCTTCATGTGCCTAAGGCATGAAGTGCTAGAAAATGATAGGACTGGTATTTTGATTCCATAACTGATACCAGAATCAAACTATCAGATTGCTAATGGTTGCCTCTGGATTTTTTTCTTATTGGGCAGAGAGGGTTGATGATGATTTAAAAAATTAACTGTTGCCACTATTTTAAATTAGAGTTTCACATATATTTGATTTTAGAGATTCTCTTTGAAAGGCAGACCTGTAAAATAGTAGGCCCTTGTTTCCAGCACTTGGTCGAGTGGTGATAGAGTGCTGGCTGCCTTTTAGGTGGAGTGTGGGTTTTCTGTCTTCTAGACCCTATGTAAGACGGCTTGAAGGGAGAATTGAAGTATTCCTCTTATTCTGTCTCTTCTGTGACCCAGCCTATTTAACTCACTTAACTTGCCTGGCCAGACAGTCAACTGAATTTGATCCTTGCTTAATACTAACCTATACAGGAAGTCTTTCTCCTGAAATGTCTGTAGCATCCATAGGCAAGTTAGAATGTGAGCCCTTTCTTTCCCATTATTATTAGAGGAATCTATAAGACACTAGGCACGAAATGACAGGAACGTACACAGTCACTGGTCCTGACTTTAAAACTTTGACCCTCTAAACATTACTGAATCATTCTGGATTTCTGAAATCAGTAGAAAGATTTTTAAAATAAGACAACTTGGCACTTGACTTTAAGGAAGAGGATTAGACCTCACATCCTCAGGAATAATCAGGCCAGTTTGAAAAGCTAACCCTAATTCTGAGTGGCTTTCATACCCTACAATACATTTAGAAACTTTGGAAAGTGGTTTGTTGTGGTGGAGGAAACAAAGATCTGGGAGCAAGAGGTCAGTTCTTTACCAGGTCCTTGGTCAGACCTGAGCACAAATCATCTTCTCTTCACTGTTTATCAGAATTCAAAGTGCTTAATATTTGTTGACTTTTGAGAATTTTAAACAGATGCTTCTTTAATATAGATAATTCTCTTTTTGTGGGTATTGTTGCTGTTTGTAGCAGTTTACTAAGTATCAGGTGGTGTTTGGCTTCATTAAGAGAAAGCTTATGAGAAGGCTTGTTTGGAAATCTGATCTGTCCTAAATATAGAATTAAAGTTTATTTCTTTCAATCACAGTGTTCCCCTACTCTGCATTTAAGCATGATCTTGCTTATGTAAAGTTTATCCACACCTAACTTATTTTTGCAATGGCATTTTTTCAGGTTTCAAATTCCAATTAACCTTTAACAGGAATGCAATTAGAGTTTTTAAAAAATATATTGTTAGTATTCTCTATTAGACTGCTGCTGCTAAGTTGCTTCAGTCATGTCCGACTCTGTGCGACCCCATAGATGGCAGCCCACCAGGCTCCCCTGTCCCTGGGATTCTCCAGGCAAGAACACTGGAGTGGATTGCCATTTCCTTCTCCAATGCATGCAAGGGAAAAGTAAAAGTGAAGTCACTCAGTCGTGTCTGACTCTTAGTGACCCCATGGACTGCAGCCCACCAGGCTCCTCCGTCCATGGGATTTTCCAGGCAAGAGTACTGGAGTGGGTTGCCATTGCCTTCTCCTCTATTAGACTAATTCTGATCTCCTGTATAAGGAAAGTTAGTCCCTATACCAAGTCCCAAAGGGGTGCCTTCTCCAAAGGGGTTAGTACTATGATGGAAATCCTAATTTGACTTTGTTCTTTCCAGTAATTATTTGTCATTTATTAGGCCCAGTGTGCTAGGAACTAAGCCTACCATGGTTAAATAACAATATTGCCCCTGCCCTCAGATGCCTGGCATCCAGTGGGGAGAGAGGTTCAAGTGCCATTGTGATACAGAAAGATGCACATGGGGTGGGGAGGACCAGGACTTGGGGAACACTCCCCAGCCCAGTCTAGGGAAGGCTTCCTGGGGAAGTACATGTGGATGGAGCCTTGATGGAAGATAAGTATTCTGAACAGAGGGAAAAGCTTTTGCAAATGGCAGGAGGCAAGTGAACACAGCTTGTTAAATGAAAATTGCCTTTGTTTTTTTCCTGTTTTAGGTTTGAGCAGTGTGGTTGCCAACAAAGGACAGTGAAGCAGGGACCACATGGCTATTTGAACTGTGCAAGGGGTTTTGAGTTTGGCATGGGGGTGTTGGGTGCCATGAAATGATTTTCTTTTGTTTTTCATTTATCATTTATTTAATAGTATTTTTCTGCAAAATCATAGCAAACTATTTTCAGCAGTGAATATACATATATCTTAAACTGTATACATATACCTCAACTGTATATAAAACAAAAAAAATAACATTACAGAAAAATTTGAAATTTTGACAAGATATGTAGCAAAATCCACTTATTGAAAAGAGCATATATGGGTGGTTAGTTGTGCTGCCTCTGTATCAATATACACTTTGAGTATCATCCTTCTGTATTATTGATGCATTTAATTTTTTCTTATATCTGCAAATATAAATTTCACAAATATTTTCCCTTTGAAATATAGAAACAGTTCTGCAGTGTTCCAGGGATCCCGTAATGAGAAATGCTCTTTTGTATATACCATCTTGAGTTCTTAAGTTATTTTGCTCTCATAGAAACCATGTATACTATTTCCAAGGTGCACTATACATTTGAAAAATTTTTTTATTTTATATTGGAGAGTTGACTCATTGGAAAAGACTCTGATGCTGGGAGGGATTGGGGGTAGGAGGAGAAGGGGACGACAGAGGATGAGATGGCTGGATGGCATCACTGACTCGATGGACGTGAATCTGAGTGAACTCTGGGAGTTGGTGATGGACAGAGAGGCCTGGCATGCTGCGATTCATGGGGTTGCAAAGAGTCGGACACGGCTGAGCGACTGAACTGAACAGATGATTAACAGTGTTGTTACTTTTAGGTGTATAGCAAAGTGATTCAGTTGTACATATATATGTATTCTTTTCCAAATTCTTTTCCCATTTAGATTATTACAGAGTATTGAGCAGAGTTCCCTGTACTATACAGTTAGTCCTTGTTATCTGTTTTAAATATATCAATGTACACATGTCCTAAACTCTCAATCTATTCCTTCTCTCCACCTTCCCCTCTGGTAACCATAAGTTCTGTAAGACTGTGAGTCTTTCTGTTTTATATAAGTAAAATCACATGATATTTCTGACATGCTTCACCTAGTATGATAATCTCCAAGTCCATCCTTGCTGCTGCAAATGGTATTATTCTTTTTAATGGCTGAGTAATATTCCATTGTGTGTATGTATCACATCTTCTTTATCAGTTCATTTGTTGATGGACATTTAGGTTGCTTCTGTGTCTTGCCTATTGTAAACAGTGCTGCAGTGAATATTGGGGTGCATGAATCCTTCTGAACCATGTTTTTCTCTGGATATATGCCCAGAGGTGGGATTGATGGATCATATGGTACCTCTATTTTTAGTTTCTTCAGGAAACTTCATAATGTTTTCTATAGTAGCTGTGCCAATTTACTCTCCTACTAACAGTGCTGGAGGGTTCCTTTTTCTCCACACCCTTTCCAGCATTTGTTATTTGTAGACTCTTTGATCATGACCTTTCTGACCAGTGTGAGGTGAGGTATGGTAGTTTTGATTTGCATTTCTCTAATAATTAGTGATGTTGAGCATCTTTTCATGTGCTTGTCCATCTTTTTTTTTTGAGATTTATCTGTTTAGGTCTTCTACCCAGTTTTTTATTGGATTTTTTTTTTTTTTTGATATTGAGCTGCATGAGCTGTTGGTAAATTTTGGAGATTAATCCTTTGTCCCATTTTTTGCTAGTATTTTCTGCCATTCTGTAGGGTTTTTTTTTGTCGTTGTTTATGGTTTGCTTTGTTGTGCAAAATCTTTTGAGCTTAATTACATCCTATTTGTTTATTTTTATTTCCATTACTCTAATAGATGGATCAAAAAAGATATTACTGTGATTTATGTCAGGGAGTATTCTGCGTATGTTTTTTTCTAAAAGAGTTTTATAGTATCTGGTCTTACATTTAGGTCTTTAATCCATTTTGAGTAATTGTGTATGGTATTAAAGGTTATTTTAACTTCATTTTTTTACTTTAGTTTTCCAATTTTCCAAGCACCATTTTCCATTGTAAACTCTTGCCTCCTTTGTCATAGACTAGGTGACCATAGGTGGGTTTATTTCTGGTTTTTTTTTATCCTGTTCTGCTGATCTATAGCTCTGTTTTTGTGCCAATACCATACTGTTTTGATGACTGTTGTTTTGTAGTATAGTCTGAAGTCAGGGAGCCTGATTCCTCCAGTTCTGTTTTCCTTTCTAAAAGTTTCTTTGGCTATTAAGAGTCTTTTGTGTCTTCATAAAAATTCTAAGATTTTTTGTTTTAGTTCTGTGAAAAACATCATCAGTAGTAATTCGATAGGGATTGTATTGAATCCATAGATTACCTTGGGTACTGTCATCATTTTGACAATAATGATTCTTCCAGTCTAAGAACATTGTATGTCTTTCCATGTCTGCATATGTAGATCTACTTTATCCTTTTTTTAATGAATATATTTTATTCCATTATATAACTATCATATTTTCTAATTATAAACTATGCAATAGCAAACATCCTTGTAAAAACACCTGAGGATACTTGTATGAGGGGTTTCCTTGTACATTTTCGACTCTTTCTTGTGCTTTTTTCCTACCATTTGTCATCCTTCTAGTTCCAACACCTTGATTCCTCCTGAATCCTTAGTCTTGTTTCCACTGTCATCTCAAGATCATTTCTTCATCTCATCATGATCTGCAAGGGAGTCCAAATTGGTCTCCCTTCCTCCAGATCAAGTATGAAAATATCTGTAAAGCTATGTGCTCATCTCTTACCGGGATTATTTTGTGTTTGTGTGTGCACATGTATTTGAGATTAGCGTAGTCTTATGAAAATTTGTTTATTAATAGGATTATACCACTGAAAGAAAATGCCCTTCCCTTTGGAACCTTGAGGGCCTGGAGGTTTCAGAGATTGCCTTTCTATTGTTGATTACCCACTGACCTCATTGTGGAGTTGGGAGTGTCAGGTTTTGACCTTGCCTTAATACCTGCTCTGAAGGTTGTAGGATATCTGAACACCCAGTTTGTGACTTAAGTTGGAGATTGGGCAGCTGATTCTGGGACAGCTTCAAAAGAGGCTAGGGATTGGATGCAGTACTGTGGTATGTTAGTATCTTTGAGAACTGAAGAGCATTCCTGGAGAAAACCTTCTTCTGCATCCAGTTAGCATCCCTAAGGATTCAGGATCAACCAACTTTGGAAGCTGACCCCATGCAACACGGCCTGACAAATTTTACACTCATACTTAGCCTCCTACTTTGAGTCAACTGTTTTCATACCTCCTCTCTTTTTTTTAAAGTGGCAAAAATTTTTATTTAAAAAATTTTTATCTTATATTGGAGTAGAGTATTTTTACAATGTTGTGTTAGTTTCAGATATGTAGTAAAGTTATTTATTTATACAGATATCTATTCTTTTCCTATACTGGTTATCACAGTGTACTGAATAGAGTTCCCTGTACTATATATATAGTAGGTCCTTGTGGATTATTTATACCTTCTCTACTCGCTAAACTTTTACCTTTCTTCCTAGCACCCCTGCCTCTCAGGTAGTGTACCTCTCTGTAGCAAAGGAAGGCTCCCACCAACAGTCATTTATTCTAGAAGCTGCCTGAATCTTGCAAGAGAGATGTCCTTCTTGCTATCATAGGCCAGTGTCTCCATATGTGCTCTGGGTCACTTCCCCTTTTCAGTTATCATCTTCCTCTCCATTTTGTTTTATTTATTTAATTTTTGCAACTTCATCTCAACTGCACCTTAAAATCCTTCCTTATCTCCATATCTTTCTTAAATGTCACATTGTAAGGTCTCAGTACCCACTCTAGTGTTCTTGCCTGGAGAATCCCAGGGACGGGAGAGCCTGGTGGGCTGCCATCTATGGGGTCGCACAGAGTCGGACACGACTGAAGCGACTTAGCAGCAGCAGCAAGGTCTCAGTGTTGGCCTCTTTTCTCACTCTACAAACCTCCGTATCTACTGCTGCAGTTTGGAACCCCACCTCTGTGCTGTGTTTGTGTCTCTAGCCCACTTCTCTCCCCTGAACTCTGAGACCCCTGTCTATAGTTGCTTACCTTAGATCTCATCTAAATTAGGACTCTTGGTTCTCCCCTCCCAAATCTGCCCTTTGCTAGCCTTCTCTACTTCCATAAAGGGCATTTACTCATCTCAAACCAAACGTGATGGTTCTGCTTCTAGTATACATTTCTAGTTTTAGTTTGCTCACTTCTTTCCCACCCTTCCAATGCAAGCTGTTATCTCTCATGACAATCAAAGGCCTCAAACTGGTCATTCTGCTGCTGCTCATGCCACTTCCAGTCCATTCAAACCATCGACTAGAGTGACAGTTGAAAAGGCCAATCTAATTGTCAGTCCACTGCTTAGACTGTAATCTAAGTAGATTCCCATCCTACCTCAGGTAACATCTGAATTTTTCTCCCTGGCCCTGTAAGCTCTGCCTGATCTGGGCCCTACCTGGCCTTCCAGTGTCTCCCTTTTCTGTCCTCCCTCTCCCCTGAAGCCAGCTGTACCGTCTTTCAGTTTTTGAGTTCACTGTTCCTGTTCCCGGTGTAGCCCCTGCAGGAGGCATCACCTGGTTTCAAGGCAGATACCTCCTGAATTGGGCTTTGCAGGTGGCACTCGTGGTAAAGAACCCACCTACCAATGCATGAGACATGAGATGCTGGTTCAGTCCCTGGGTTGGGAAGATCCTCTGTTGGAGGGCATGGCAACCCAACTCCAGTATTCTCGCCTGGAGAATCCCATGGACAGAGGAGCCTGGCAGACTGAAGTCCATAGTGTCCATGGAGTCAGACATGACTGGAGTGTGCAACACACCTCCTGAGGGCTTCCCTGGTGGCTCAGCTGGTAAAGAATCTGCCTGCAATGCAGGAGACCTGGGTTCGATCCCTGGGTTGGGAAGATCTCCTGGAGAAGGGAAAGGCTACCCACTCCAGTATCTTGGCCTGGAGAATTCCATAGACTGTATAGTACATGGGATCATAAAGAGTCAGACACAACTGAGTGACTTTCATAACTCCTGAATTGCACTTCCATACTGCATACCCATTGCTGATTCCATCTAAGGCACAGTTGATGCTCCCTGACCTCACATCAAGTGGGGAAGCTGCTCACTTCCAATCATCTTATATTTCACATAGTCACCTTCAACTTCCTTACCTCACACCTCTGAGCACTCTACCTCATCCTGCCAAATCCTTCTCTTAAATGTTTCACAAAGGCCTGCTTCTTCCTGTGCATGTCATTCCTATGCAGACCACCATCTTTTTTCACCTGGGATGTTCTCAGTTCAGTTCAGTTCAGTTCAGTCGCTCAGTTGTGTCTGACTATTTGGGACCCGATGAATCACAGCACACCAGGCCTCCCTGTCCATCACCAACTCCCGGAGTTTACCCAAACTCATGTCCATCGAGTCAGTGATGCCATCCAGCCATCTCATCTTCTGTTGTCCCTTTCTCCTCCTGCCCCGATCCCTCCCAGCATCAGGGTCTTTTCCATTGAGTCAACTCTTCGCATGAAGTGGCCAAAGTATTGGAGTTTCAGCTTTAGCATCAGTCCTTCCAATGAACACCCAGGACTGATCTCCTTTAGGATGGACTGGTTGGATTGCCTTGCAGTCCAACCAACACCACAGTTCAAAAGCATCAATTCTTCGGCTCTCAGCCTTCTTCACAGTCCAACTCTCACATCCATACATGACCACTGGAAAAACTTGACTAAACAGACCTTTGTTGGCAAAGTAATGTCTATGCTTTTTAATATGCTATGCATGTTGGTAATAACTCTCCTTCCAAGGAGTAAGTGTCTTTTAATTTCATGGCTGCATTCACCATCTGCAGTGATTTTGGAGCCCCCCAAAATAAAATCTGACACTGTTTCCACTGTTTCCCCATCTATTTCCCATGAAGTGATGGGACCAGATGCCATGACCTTCGTTATCTGAATGTTGAGCTTTAAGCCAATTTTTTCGCTCTCCTCTTTCACTTTCATCAAGAGGCTTTTTAGTTCCTCTTCACTTTCTGCCATAAGGGTGGTGTCATCTGCATATCTGAGGTTATTGATATTTCTCCTGGCAATTTTGATTCCAGCTTGTGCTTCTTCCAGCCCAGCATTTCTCATGATGTACTCTGCATATAAGTTAAGTAAGCAGGGTGACAATATACAGCCTTGACGCACTCCTTTTCCTATTTGGAACCAGTCTGTTCCATGTCCAATTCTAATTGTTGCTTCCTGACCTGCATATAGGTTTCTCAAGAGGCAGGTCAGGTGATCTGGTATTCCATTCTCTTTCAGAATTTTCCAGTTTATTGTGATGCCACACAGTCAAGGCTTTGGCATAGTCAATAAAGCAGAAATAGGTGTTTTTCTGAACTCTTTTGCTTTTTCAGTGATCCAGTGGATGTTGGCAATTTGGTCTCTGGTTCCTCTGCCTTTTCTAAAACCAGCTTGAACATCTGGAAGTTCACGGTTCGCATATTGCTGAAGCCTGGCTTGGAGAATTTTGAGCATTACTTTGCTAGAGTGTGAGATGAGTGCAATTGTGCAGTAATTTGAGCATTCTTTGGCATTGCCTTTCTTTGGGATTGGAGTGAAAACTGACCTTTTCCAGTCCTGTGGCCACTGCTGAGTTTTCCAAGTTTGCTGGTATATTGAGTGCAGCACTTTCACAGCATCATCTTTCAGGATTTGAAAGAGCTCAACTGGAATTCCATCATCTCCACTAGNTATCTTTCCTTTTCTCCTTTGCTTTTTGCTTCTCTTCTTTTCACAGCTATTTGTAAGGCCTCCTCAGACAGTCATTTTGCTTTTTTGCATTTCTTTTCCATGGGGATGTTCTTGCTCCCTGTCTCCTGTACAATGTTATGAACCTCCGTCCATAGTTCATCAGGCACTCTATCTATCAGATCTAGTCCCGTAAATCTATTTCTTACTTCCACTGTATAACAGCTTCTTATTCCTACTTTAATATTATTTTCCTAAAACCATTCTCCAAATGGCACCCAGAACAAGTTTTCCAACTCAACGAATGTTATGGTATCATTTAACTTCAGACACTGTAGTTTTCACCTCTCTAAATTTGATTACAGTCTATTTTTTAATATCTTCTCTCTAATCAATGTTTTGAAAATACAGAACACAGTTATAATCTCTTAACGTTCTTGTCTGCTCATTCTGACATCTGTGTCAACTCTGGGTTGGTTTCAATTGACTTTTATGTTTGTTTTTTCCCCTCCTTACAGTTCATGTTTTCCTACTGCTTTGACAATTTTTAATTAGGTATCAGATGTGAATTTTACTGTTTTTTTTTTTTTTTTTTTTTTTTTACCGGAGTGCTTTTACATTTCTAGAAACATTCTTCAACTTTGTTCTAGGATATAAATAAGCTATTAATACTTGGAAACAGTTTGATTCATTTGAATCTTGCTTTTAAGATATCTTAGACAGGACTAGGGTTAATTTCCCCTTAGTACTGAGGTACAACTTTTTTACTCTGTGTTTTCTCATGTATTTTTATAAAATGAATCTTTGTACTACAAATGAAGGAGTGAGGCTTCCAAAGTTTGTGAAACAGGTGACAGG
Source organism: Redunca redunca (assembly GCA_006410935.1). Lineage (NCBI taxonomy): Eukaryota > Metazoa > Chordata > Mammalia > Artiodactyla > Bovidae > Redunca > Redunca redunca. The sequence goes on from SJYQ01002404.1 coordinate 1,316,452, forward strand.
TTGTTGGAGCCTAGAGTCGCACTCACGTCTGTCTGGCCCCAGTCCCTGTTTTTTCCTTCAGCTTTATTGAAACATAACTGACATAGAGCAGTGTGTAAGATGTTCATTGTGTTGATTTGAGATACATATATTACAAAATGATTACCACTGTAGTGTTAACTAACACCTCCATCACATCACATGTTCATTTTTTTTTTGTGGTGAGAACATTTAAGATCTGTTAGCAACAAGTTATATAATACAGTATTCTTAGCCATAATACCATGCTGTACGTTAGATCCTAGGAACTTATTTGTCTTATAACAAAGTTTGTACCCTTTGACCAACATCTCACTCTACTTGTTTCTATAAATTTGACTTTTAAAAAAATCCACATATAAGTGATACCATACATATAGTATTAGTCTTTCTCTGGCTTATTTCACTTATCATAATGTCCTCAAGGTATATTCTTGCTGTTGCAAATGACAGGATATCCTTCTTTCTCACCGCTGAATAATATTCCGTTGTGTGTGTCTGTATATATGTATATCACAGCTTTTTAATCCATCCATCTGCTGATGGACACTTAGGTTGTTCCTGCGTCTGTGAATGACACTGCAGTGAACATGCAGCAGACATCTCTCCGAAATCCTGTCTTCATGGTCTCTGGATGTGTACTAGGCGTGCTGGATCATACGGTGGTTCTGTTTTTAATTTTGGGGGGAGTGTGGTTAAGACTCTTAGTAGTCTGTTCACTGTTGCATAAATTATGAGGTTTTACAGCCTGGCTGTTGGGAGCAGTGCTATTTCCAGCTCTGTCTGAGCTCTGGCATTCTTCCCTTTAATCCAGTTTCTTGCATGCACGTGGTGGACTCTGGAGGGAGACCCTCTGCAGATTTTCAGGGTTCTCTCTCTCTCTGTAGTGCTCTAGCTGCCATGGTCTTCCCTGAGTTTCTGCTTCTGGGAGCTGGCCACTTTGTGGCCTTGAAGCCCATGAAGCAATATGCTGGGGGTAGTCCTGGAACTCACCTCATTTGTTTCCCATTCCTCGGGGATTGCTGTCTTTTCTTGCCCAATGTCTGTTCTCCTGGAAATCATGTTCGTTAGATTTGTCTTGGTTTTAGTTGTTTTCTGGAGAAGGCAATGGCACCCCACTCCAGTACTCTTGCCTGGAAAAGCTCATGGATGGAGGAGCCTGGAAGGCTGCAGTCCATGGGGTTGCTGAGGGTCAGACATGACTGAGCGACTTCACTTTCACTTTTCACTTTCATGCACTGGAGAAGGAAATGGCAATCCACTCGTGTTCTTGCCTGGAGAATCCCAGGGACCGGGGAGCCTGGTAGGCTGCCATCTCTGGGGTCACACAGAGTAGGACACGACTGACGTGACTTAGCCTTAGCCTTAGTTGTTTTCGGCAGGTGGATAAATTGGTCCTTATTCCATCTTACTTGGTTGAAATCAAAAGTTCCCTCCAGGTATCATCTTTTCTTTTTTCCAGGTAAAATTACATACATCAGATTCACCATTTAAAAATTTTAGCCATTTAATGTGTACAATTCAGTGGCTTTTAGTACATTTGCATTGCTAGGCAGCCATGCCCACTACCTAATTTCACTGCCCATTAAGCAGTCAGTCTTCATTTTATTTACTTTTTAATGAAGCCCATTTGTCCTTGGGATAAATTCTACATGGCTCCCAAGGTTATGTGGTGGCTCCCAGGGACATGATGATGTGAGGAATCACCTGGAAATCTCTTCCTAGTGACTCAACTCACACCCATCCATCCTTTAGCTCTCGACAGAGACAACTTCTCTTACCAGACGCTTTTCCTAATGCCCTAATATTGAGTTAGATTCCTTTCTTTTTGCTCAATTAACCCCAGACCCTTAGACTTCTAGTGCTTATCAGACTAAGGTGTGTCTCCTCCTGTGTCCAATGTTAATGTCATGTAGAGTCAGGGCTGAGGAGCCTTCCCTCATCAAAGGCTTCCGCAGAGGTGTGGGCAGAGTACAAACATGGCGGCTGACCTCCTGTTCCATTCTCCCCTCCCCCTGCCCTGGTACATGATTGTTTGTGTTCTGAGACGTTCCCAGCCATTGGGGTAGAAATGTGAACCGGTTTTCTTTCTTCAGTAATTATACCAGTGGAGTTTTGTTGACCTTGCCTTTATGTTGTTCAGTCACTCAGTTGTGTCTGATTCTTTATGACCCCATGGACTACAGCGTGGCAGGCTTCCCTGCCCTTCACTATTTCTTGGAGTTTGGTCAAACTCATGTCTATTGAGTCGATGATGGCGTTGAATGATTTCATCCTCTGTCACCCCCTTCTCCTCCTGCCATCAATCTTTCCCATCATAAGGGTCTTTTCCAATGAGTCATCTCTTCACCTCTGGTGGCCAAAGTATTGAAGCTTTAGAATCAGTTGTTCCAATGAATATTCAGGGTTGATTTCCTTTAGGGTGGGTGGTAGGTGATGCTTAACAGAATTTCAGCAGATTCCATAGCTCTCTGGTTACTTTTGGTTAAAATGAAATTGGAGCTTAGAATACAAGGCTCAATCCTATTTGTCTAAAAACTCCAGTCTCAGACTCATCGCAAGCCTTCTCCCTGTGGCCCAGCACAAGCTAGAGCTGGGACTGAACCAACATTGCATGTTCTTCTCTTGACCCCCCTCCCCTGCCCTGAAGCTGCCAAGCCCTTCATGGGTCTTCTGCAGCCCAGTGCTGGGGATGGGGGAGGTGGGCAGCTAGAAGAATAGAGATTCTCCTTGTGTGACTGACCGCATGTTGGTTATGGGGAGTGTCCTGGCTTTGCTCTGGGTGTTGGCTCTGTGTGGTGCTGGTGGCCACCACTGTGTGGGTATGTGCGTGTGATCACATGCTCCTCCACGGCTGTGGATCCCTGCCCTCCTGAGAATGGCAGCCATGCCTCTTCCCACACTTCTCCCTTGAGGGACTCCTCTTGCTTGGACCCAGGGCCATCCATGGCCTCTGTCCTTCCATTAATAACCACCAGGGTCCACAATAATAACCATGGGGCCCTTCGAGGGCCACAGAGATTTAGATGGGGTGAAGGTTTTTCAGGCACATCACATCAGAGGCTCTTTAGACCCTGTAGTCCTGGGCTACTCTGGCAGGTGAGCCATCTCTGGGCCAGGAGCAGCAACATCATTTGAGTTCCTGTCCCCACAGGCCAACAATCCCCTCTCCGTCCCCATGGTGCTGTGAGAAGAGTAAAAGCACTCCCACCGTTCTCAGACACTCAGGATGCCACTCACCATGCTCAGCTCTGTTGGTGGCACCAGGAGGGCCTATAATTTCTGCAGCTCAGCAGGTGTGCATCTGGGGGCCACCTTCTTGCAGGTGTCCTTCTTTCGCCTTCTTGCAGGTCCCCCAGTCTTCATATGAGATTTGTTTAGAGCTACTCTTGGCTACAGGAGGGGAGGAGCCATGCTCTCCCACCATGGATATAGGTTTTCCCTTGTTGCTCAGTCATGTCTGACTCTTGGGACCCAATGGACTGTAGCCCACCAGGCTCCTCTGTCCATGGAATTTCCCAGGTAAGAATACTGGAGTGAGTTGCCATTTCTTTCTCCAGGGAATCTTCTTGGCCCAGGGATCAAACCCAGGTGTCCTACATTGGTAGGTGGATTCTTTACCGCTGAGCCACCAAGGAAGCCCTGGGTTTTCCCTGCAGACACCCCAAAGCTAACTTTATCAGGCTTTCCTTCCCTGATGGTTGATGGCTGGTTCTGACATCTCTCAGCAAGCCCAGAACAAACTTTAGAACATGCTGCGCTTGGTGGCTTTTGGGGACCTAAGCCCCATGTGCTCAAGCAATGGGAACAAGGAAATGGCAGATCTTCCATTCCTCCCTAGCTCAAGTGTTTGCTTGCAGAGGAGTGGTTTATCTTTGCAGTCTCCAAGTCCACAGCTCTTTCGGGGGTAGACAATCAGTTTGTGGGATTGAGTTACAGCAGGAAGTATGACAAGTGGCCGCTGGGTGTTGTCTGTGTCCTAAAAAAACACTAGTCATATTGGATTAGGGTCTACCCTGAGGACCTCATTTTGATTTAATTAGCTCTTTAAAGGCCCTACCTCCAAATGTAGTCACATTCTGAAGTACTGGGGTTAAGAATTCACCATATGAATTTTGGCTGTGGTAAGGAGAGACCCAATTCAGCCCATAACAGATGTGTGTTTCCGTTAAAGAGGCAAGGCTAAGTGGTAGTGGTATAAACATAACTTGGACTTCACTTTTAAACCTGGTAAAACTTCAAATAATGATTCTTGATAAATTCTGAAAAATTGGTAGGTGCTTTGCAGTTTAAAATTTTATATAGAAGATGACTTAATAACTTTTTAAAAATTGTTTGAAATCTGCCTAATACAATTTCCTTTTTCATGTAGAAAATATCTATTAAGTGGTCACTAGGTACCAGACACCATTCTAGGTACTAGGAATATAGTTGAATAAAATGGATACAAATCTCTACCTTCATCCTATTCTGTTTTTCTCCAGCTATCTGCAAAATAATAGTAAGTTATACCATATGCTATAGTGATAAGTGGCATGGAAAAAGTAAAGGAGGGAAGAGAGTGTATGTCCTTTGGGTTGGTGGACTGAAATCTTAAATAGATTATAGATGGTCACATTGAGAAGGTACTTAGGAACCAGAATTTGAAAGAGGTAAGGGAAGAGTCCTGAGGACATGCGCCTTCAGTAGGACTGTCTAGGCAGAGGAGAGAGCAAGGGAAAAGGCCCTGAGCTAGGAATGGACCTGTATGAGAAAATGCAGAGGGGTCAGAAGGGCTGGTGGGTTGTGAATAATAGGGAGAGGATTGGGAGACAGTGCCAGAGAGGTAGGCGGCGACTAAATCATGTAGAATCTTGACAGTCATGAGTCTGAGGAAATGAGTTTGGATCTGAAGTGTTGGTCCCTGGGGGACTAAAGGATTGTTGGGGACAGGGTATCACTGAGCCAGGAAGATGGAGAGTGGGGTGCCTGAGGATCAGATTATAGACAATTTGAAGTTATTGGTAGTGATATCATCCAGGAGATGACCACAGCAGTCAGTGACTCCGGTAGTGGAAGCCAAGCTCATTGGAAGAGAACTATGGGAATTTTGAGAGCAGGGTTTTAGAAGGAATAAACACAATGAAGGAGTGGTTTTAGAATGGCAGTGAGCTAGTAGTTAAATTCTTCAAGCAGGGAAGGGACTGACCCAGGCATTTGCAACAAAACAGGCAATGGATGGTGTATCCTGATGATGAGAGATTGCGAGCTGGGGTTTCAGGGCAGAGGGAGGGTGTGTGGTCTGGAAGCAGCAGTGGAACAGAGGCCCCCTCTTAACTGATGCTCATGGGCAGCCCGGGAGAGATGGCAGCCAGGGGCCATGATTCCCTCTAGCTGTGAAATGCGACTGACTTTTAGGATATTGCTGTTGATGACTACTTAATAAAACCTAAATGATTATAACTTCTTAATATTAGGCTTCTTAGTCTAGATAAAATTGAGTGAGGATTTTTGAGAAGTTCTTTTCCTGAAAAATGGAATAGCAGGAATTAATTATTTATGCTCCTTGGTCTTCAGATAGAGGCATCTAGGATTAAGGCAGAGCCTCTCTTTACTGCTTGTAGGTTCATCATTGCCTTGACAGGCTACATCCAGAGCACCGTGGGAGAAAATGTTGACTTAGTAGAAGACATGCAGTTGCCAGGAGAAGAGCAAGAATGGAGGGAAAAAGAGAAAGAAAAGGTGTTTGAAAAGTCAGTAGGAATGTTTCAGGTGGAATGAACTGGGAGAAGGGACTCATTCACCCTAGAGATGGGTAGTCACAAAGCAGTGGTTCTCCAAGGGTGTCTGGGTCTCTATTAGGGATGTGTGAGATTAAGACATTTCAGTAACCACACTAAAATGTTATTCTCCCTTTTCATAAGCATATAGTGAAGTTTTGTAGAAGTGTGACATCACAGCTGATGACTGCGGTGGCAGATATGAAAACCCAGTTGTCTTCCTGTAAGCCAGATATTAAAGAAATCTGCAAAAATGTGGAACAGTGTCAGTCTCACTAAATATTTTTTCAGTTGAGAACATATTTTTCATAAAAATATGTTAACATTAAAGGGGTTATTACAATATTTAAATCAACTAGTAAATATTTCAAATTCCCATTTTGAGTTATAATGGTGTATATACTGATAGATATAATCTTTATAAGCAAAACAAAAGCTCTTTATGGTCCTTAATAATTTTTAAGATTGTAAAGGAATCGTGGGATCCAACAGTCTGAGAACTAAGAGATAAGAGGCCAGGCTCGGGAGTTAGTATGCTTAGGTGGGAATCCAGGCTTTGTGATCTTAGGCAAGTTTCTCGACCTCTCTGAGACTTGAGAGAGTCTGTGTCTGTGAACTAGGCCACCTCAGGCAAGTGTTGTGAACAAGTGAAATAATGTATTAAAGTCACTTTGCATGGTGATATTTGGGTACAGAGTGCTCATCTCACAAATGTTGATTACCACTTCATGTAACAACTGGCTGAGGGCATAACTGTTTGCTAAGTGCTGGCAGGATGTAAAATGGCATGTCACAGCTCCTACTCTGAAGAGGTTTGCTGCCCAGCAGGGTAGAGATTTCTGGATTTGTAGTTGGCATCTGCAAGTTCAATTCCCAGCTCTACCCTTGACTGGTGACCTCACCTTGAGCAAGCCACTTCCTGTGGGTAAAGTCAGATGATAAAGGCATTGTGGCAGTCCACTGAGGAGACAATAAATTCCTGCTGTATCTTCCAGGCACTGCTGTCCCCAGAACGTAATTTAACACTTGGATTTGTCCTTCTTGAAAATCACGCTACCCTTTTCTGCTTTGCATTTTCAGAACCTGCCTTTCTTCCTGAGATAAGTAACTATGCCAGCAGAGGGCACCTTCTGCCTTCTTATTCATGCATTGGCTCCTTTCTCTAATTTGGAAATGTTCTAGCTGAGATGGGTGGCAGTTGCCGGGTTTTGTCTTCAGGACACTCACAGCTTTGTGAATGTGCTAAGTTTTGTCTGAAAATCCTGACTCGTTTTTTTTATCAGTCAATACAGATTTACTGAGACCTCTTTAAATAAATAAAGGGGCTTCCCTCATAGCTCAGTTGGTAGAGAATCCACCTGCAGTGCAGGAGACCCTCGTTTGATTCCTGGGTTAGGAAAATAAGGGAAAGGCTACCCCCTCCAGTATTCTGGCCTGGAGAATTCCATGGACTGTATAGTCCATGGGGTTGCAAAGAGTCGGACATGACTGAGCGACCTTCACTTTTCACTCACTTTAAATAATACTGAAGGGAAGGTGTCGGTGGAAAGGAGATTGT
>SJYQ01002404.1:1323894-1347748 GCA_006410935.1 Redunca redunca
CGGAAAGAATCCGCCTGCAATGCCGGAGACCAGGGTTCAATCCCTGAGTTGGGAAGATTGCCTGGAGAAGGGAAAGGCTACCCACTCCAGTATTCTGGTCTGGAGAGTTCTATGGACTAGTCCATGGGGTTGCAAAGAGTGGGACATGACTGAGCCACTTTCACTTTTCAAGTATTCATTTAATGTTTTTCTCTAGTGGATTTTTCTTTAACCTAAATACATATATTTAAATAGAAACCTTAAATAAATGTATAAATTTAAAGCTTATATCACTTGGCTTAACTAGAGGGTAACCAAAACAAAACCCCAAAGAAATAAAGCCAAATTACTACATTCTTATTTATATCTTGGTTTCCCACCAAAGGTCCTTTGTCTTTATTAAAAAGGAGCTTAAGAAGTGTTAAAGACATAGTCATATCAAACCAAGACTATCCTTAAAGTAATCAGAGAGCTAAAAGAGAAGTGAAAGGGAATATTTTTCTCACTATTTAAGAGAATCCACATTATTTAAACTTTTATCTGTGTACCCTGAGAATCATCTACCATACAACAGTGGATAAAAAGTTTCCCATTCTGGAGACAGATATAGTAGATGGCTTCCTGAACTTGAAGTCAAGGGACCACTTACTAGCTGTGTGTCCTGAACTCGTCACTTGCCCTCTCTGGGCCTCTCTGGCCTCACCTGTAAAACGAGCTTAGAAGAGATGATCTCTAAAGTTTTTCTGGATCTAATAGTTGAAGACTCTGAAGCCCTGATTCTCATCTGAAGGAGATCTAGGACTTAAGGTGGGTATCCTTTTATTTTGTGTTTAGAACCTTTGAAGGGGGTTGGGGAAAACCACGGATTCCCAGAAATTCCGACCAGAACTGTCTCTACCTTGGGGCAGTTTAACCTAACATAGCAGAACAGCTGAGTGTTTAGAACCTGGAGTCCAAGATCAGTTCAGTTGTGTCCGACTCTTTGCGACCCCATGAATCACAGCACTCCAGGCCTCCCTGTCCATCACCAACTCCCGGAGTTCACTCAGACTCACGTCCATTGAGTCGGTGATGCCATCCAGCCACCTCATCCTCTGTCGTCCCATTCTCCTCCTGCCCCCAATTTCTCCCAACATCAGAGTCTTTTCCAATGAGTCAACTCTTCGCATGAGGTGGCCAAAGTACTGGAGTTTCAGCTTTAGCATCATTCCTTCCAAAGAAATCCCAGGGCTGATCTGCTTTAGGATGGCCTGGTTGTATCTCCTTGCAGTCCAAGTGACTCTCAAGAGTCTTCTCCAACACCACAGTTCAAAAGTATCAATTCTTCGGCACTCAGCTGTCAAAGATACCTGCATTTAAATCCTTTCTGTGCCTCCTCTAAGTACTGTCCTTGGTGTACCTCCAGCATGTATGTATTGAAACTCTGAGCAAGTTACACTCTTTGGCCCCCATTTCTCTAATTATACAGTAGGGACAGTGATAGAATTTGTCCATATTGTGAAGATGAAATTATAATGTTAGGTGCTTACTCCAGTGCCTGGTCCATGTCTCAGCAGTGATTCCTATTTATTATGGTAATTCCTAAGATTTATTTATTTATTTTAAGTGAAACTTGGAAGTAAGCCACTGGGAAACTGTTTGGTGGCCCTGTCCCCAATATCTTAAAACTAATGAAATGAATGTTTCCCAATAAGAGGAAGCCTGCTCTGAGAAAGGTGAATGTGAATGTACAAGGCTGTCTAACTTACACACAGCCTTGGTGCTAAATATGAGGGCCAAGTGTATTTGTGTGGGTTTTAGGGCTTTTGAAAAAAATAATTTTTTTTTAAAAGCTTTAGCTGAGCAGCTTGTGGCTTTCCAGCCCACAGGTTTCCTGCGTCTCTGCCTGGCCCCTTGGTGCAGGTGTCTGCATGTGTGCGTGTGGGACCGAGGAGAGAGAGTGGCGCGGTAAGGTGGGGAATAGCAGGAGAACAGAGCTCCCCTTGATGGCCCCTGACCTGCTCTGTCGCCATGGCAGGCCTGTTCTCGCCCTTGTGGGGCTGGGCAAGGTGGCTGTGGCAGCAGAGCCTGACATTTGAAAGAGCAGTATCGCTGTCTTTGAGATCTTGCTGCCACTGCTGGGACATTCCTGACCAGGTGTAATTCTCCTGATGACATTTTTTTGGGATGATCATGTGTCAACTCCCTGAAGCATAGAAAGTTCTGTTTTTAGAACTGTGGGCCTGGATGTTCATTCTGTCCTGACCACTAATGAGCTCTTTGACCTTTCTGAACACTTTTGTTTCTTCCTTTCCTTATTTGTAAAATAAAGGTTAGATCATACCCGTGGTTTTTAAGTTACAAGTTATTTGTATACGTGTGGGGTAGATGTCACAGAGCCTTTGGACAAACTGATGAGAGTTATATAGATTCTGTCTCCAGAAAAACATAGGTCCCCACTCATTTTGTATAAAATTTGAGGCTGTTTCAAGACACCCCTGGAAATCCTTCCATGGAGTCCAGGTGGCTAACCACTGATACTATGCTTTACTTAGCTTGCAAGCTTCCATGAAGCCCATGCCTTCCAAGTTGGTGCTCCTGCTGAACCTAAAGCAAATGAAGAACGTGTCCATTTACAAATGTGTGTTTAGCATACTCTCCCTCACAGTCCAGCAAAGAGAGCCTCAGCCCAGCAGGGGCATGAAGGAGCTGAGCTACCAGGGCCTTTGCTTGTGGCTGTGCAGGTTTTTTCCTGCACAAGGCATCCCAGTTGATGGCCACACCTTTTCCTGTTCACACTAAAGTGGGACCTGGGCCAAATGTAGCCTTTGCAACATATACTTGCATACCAAAATATAAGGTCCAGCAGGAAATTCTCTGCCCAACGACTTGACCTGAGGCTGACTCTCCCTGTGTGGGCTCAGTAGACAGTATTAATTAGTGACTGGAGAGAGGGGTCATTGAGAGACCAAAATATGCACTTAAGACTTGGGCAAGACTGAGATCCTTGAATGAGTTAGGATTCTTGTGGAAAGTGACTGCATTTGTTGGAGTTCTTAGTTTGCAGACAACAGAAACCAATTCAGCTGACTTAAGCAGGACGGTGATGTACTGGAAGCGTGTCAGGTGGTTCACAGAAATGTCAGGAAAGCTACAGAACAGGCACCAGACACAGAGCAGTGACAGTGGAGGTGAGGCCTCAGCCAGAAGAGCGGTCTGAGTGAGGATGCAGCCCAGCCTAGCATGGATGCCACTGCCTTCAAGCAATCCCAGCTTACCTCGCTGCCACTGGTGATGCTGGATGGAAGGTGTAGCTGTTGCCACCAGCCACTAAGATGAATCCTCGAGGGCTCCATTTCATTGCATGTAACATCTGGTTGGTTGCAGATGGATCATGTGCTTGACCATCTCAGCTGTGCAGGGTCCTGGGAGAGTGAGTGACTGACATTTTCAACTTCTCTGTTTCCCACCAAGACTCTTAAGTGGGGGACTTCCCCAAACCATTGCAGGCAGCCCTCCCAAATCAACAGACATTCTGCAGACACAGCAACCAGCAGAGTTAGCCTCAGTAAAGAGAACTCTTGAAGGCTGGAGGGCATTTTGTGAAAGTAAGGACAGGAGGGAAGCCAGACTTTCAATGGCCTGGAACCAAGAACTTGAACATCAGTGGAATGCTTCCTCTAGCTCTCATCTCTGCTGCTCTGGGCTCCTCCTTCATTTTCTGTCTCTGCTTTCTGACATTTTATGTCCACAGTACTCACTGCACCTTTGCTCCTTTGCTCCAGGAGGTAGGGTCATGTGCTAAAAATGGGGTGTTTTTAGCCCCCACCTATGGCTCTAAGGGTCCCTGCCTGGAAGGAGAGCTTGGCATTCACTATGATGGGTGGCTTCCACCCGCTTTTTACCTTCATTCTGGCTGCCCCAGATGGGTCTCTGCTGTTCTACGTGGCTCCCTCATTGTGGAGGTCCCTTCATATAACCTTGACACACCTCCTCATTTTTTTTTTTTTTTTGAGGCTGCGCTTAGCTTCTTCGATATTCCCAGAATGTCAGATTGTCCTCATTTTACTGACGGAGGGTCTAGGTTCTCAGAAATTAAGTGACTTAAGATTCTGACCATCCCATGAGTGAGCTGGTGCATTCACACAGTGCTTAGAAGAATGCTTAGCATGTGGAGAACTCAACAGGTGTTAGTGATATCACCAGGGTTTCTTTTCTTCTACATTTCTCCCCTCTCTTTCTCTTTCTTGGCACCCTCTGTCCTTTCTCCATTTGTTCTTTCCAAAAATATGTACCATGTGCTAGATACCTTCTAGGTACTGAGAACTCATCTGTGAATAAGACACATACAATTCCTTCCCTTCCAAGGCTTTTAATTCAGTAGGAAGCAGTGTCATGATATGATTTAGAGTAAAAGAAAATTATTTTTATCAGAGAGCCACAGTTAGAGGGAGGTTCTTCACCCGAACCAAACTAAACAACAACAATAACACCCAACTGATCTGTACTCTTCAAAACATGGCAAGGTCAAGCAAGACAAAAAAGGGCTGTATATTGAATTTGCGCATTGAAGATATATAACAATTAAATGCAATGTGTCATTGGGATCAAAACCCTGATTGGGAAAAAGCTATTCTAAGGAACACGACTAGGGCAATGATGAAATTTTGTAATGTACTTTTTTTTTTTTTTTTTAAAGGTAAGAGTATTGCATCATTGTTAAATTTCCTGGGTTTGGTAACTTGACTGTGGTTATGTAGGAGAATTTCCTTGTTCTTAGGAAATAAATATATGTGAAAGTGTTTATGCATAAAAGAGTATGATGTCTACGATATAGTGTCAAAAGGTTCAGAAAAAATATATGTAGAGAGACTGATAGAGCAAATATGAAATGACTTTAAAAATTGGTGAATCAGTATGAAGAGTATACTTAAGTTCTCTATTCCTGCAACTTTTCTGTAGAGGTGATTAAGTTTGTCTGTTATCTTGCTATTAATATTTGTTTTCTACTTATTTCATCTGTTCTTTGATCCTTTTTTCTGTCTTGTTTTGGATTGAGATTTTTTTTTTAAATGGACTTTTTCGATAACTCTTTTTTAAGTGGTGGCTTTGAGTTTATAGTATACATCTTTAACTTATCACCATTTGCTTGCAAGTGATATATCACTTCATGTATAGTACGAGCCTTGAACAATATATTGCCCTTTCTCCTGACCCTCCCTTTGTGCTATTGGTGTCATGATTTTGTACTTTCTAATATGTTATGAACCCTATTGTACATTGTCAATGTTTTTGTTAAACAGTCAATTATTTTCTAAAGAGATTTAAATAACAAGAAAACATTTTTCTCAGTGCTCTTCCTTTGTGTAGATCCAGATTGCCACCTGGTATCTTTTCCCTTCTGCCTGGAGAACTTTCTTTAACATTTCCTGTAGCCTGGGTCAGCAGATGATGAATCCTTTCAGCTTTTGTACTTCTGGAAAAAATCTTTATCGCCAGATTCTCGGTTGGCAGGTCTGTTCCTTTCAGTGCTTTAAAAGAGCTGCTCCACTGTCTTCTCTTCTTGCGTTTTTCTTTTTTTCAATAAGGAGAAATGTGCTATTTTTCTTATCCTTGTCACCTTGTGGGTAATGTCTTTTTTTTTGCTAGCTGCTTCCTCCCTCCCCTCTTCTCACCGATTTTGCATAATTAGATTATGACGTACCTTCCTGTGGTTTTCTTCATGTTTGCTGTGTTTGAGGTTTGCTGAGTTTCTTGGATTTCTGTGTTTATAGTTTTTGTCAAATTTAGAAAATTTTCAACCATTATTTCTTTAGTTTTTTTCTTCCTGTCCCCATTCCCTCCACCCGCTTTCAGTTCAGTTCAGTCGCTCAGTCGTGTTTGACTCTTTGCGACCCCATGAATCGCAGCACGCCAGGCCTCCCTGTCCATCACCAACTCTCGGAGTTCACTCAAACTCACGTTCATCGAGTCCGTGATGCCATCCAGCCATCTCATCCTCTGTCGTCCCCTTCTCCTCCTGCCTCCATCCCTCCCAGCATCAGAGTCTTTTCCAGTGAGTCAACTCTTCACATGAGGTGGCCAAAGTACTGGAGTTTCAGCTTTAGCATCATTCCTTCCAAAGAACACCCAGGGTTGATCTAATTTAGAAAGGACTGGTTGGATCTCCTTGCAGTCCAAGGGACTCTCAAGAGTCTTCTCCAACACCACAGTTCAAAAGCATCAGTTCTTTGGCACTCAGCTTTCTTCACAGTCCAACTCTCACATCCATACATGATCACTGGAAAAACCATAGCCTTGACTAGACGGACCTTTGTTGGCAAAGTAATGTCTCTGCTTTTCAATATGCTATCTAGGTTGGTCATAACTTTTCTTTCAAGGAGTAAGCGTCTTTTAATTTCATGGCTGCAGTCACCATCTGCAGTGATTTTGGAGCCCCAAAAAATAAAGTCCCCACCCGCTTTGGGGACTTATAACTCACTGATGCTCTTTTCATTCTTTCCCAGTGCTTACTTGACAGGCCATTCCTAGACCTCGGCCCTGGAGATGTAGGTTCCAGTGTTCTGGGTTGGGGCTTGGGAGCCAGTACAGTTGTTTTTTTTTTTTTTTAAATGTTTATTTTCTTTACTTTAGACCTAATTAGAAGCTGAGCAAACACAATGTTAAAGAACCCTACACAGAGGTGACGGAGTTTGTCTTCCTGGGACTGACATGTTGAGTTGAGTTGCAGCCTATTCTTTTTTGTGATCTTCCTAGTCATCTATGTGATCACAGTCATCAGCAATGTGAGCATGATTTTGTTAATCAGAAGTGACTCAAAACTTCACACTCCAATGTACTTCAGCTACCTTTCTTTTGTAGATCTCTGTTATGCCACCAAAGTCACTCCTTAGATGCCAGATGCTGGAGTGACACCAATGTCACTCTCTTATCCAATAGGAAATCCATTTCCTTCCTTGATTGCTTTATACAGTTTGACTTTTTCATTTCCTTGGGGCTCACAGATTGCTATATGCTTACAGTGATGGTTTATGACTGCTACATGGCCATCTGCAAACCCTGGTTTTAAGGCAGTAAAATGTCTCAATGTGTCTGTCTCTCTCTCATTGCTACTCCTTATAATTAGGTAGGTAGATAAGTTTAGTCACTAAGTCCTTTCTGACTCTTGTGACTGTAATGGCTGTAGCCTGCTGTGCTCCTCTGTCCATGGGATTTCCCAGGCAAGAATACTATAGTGGGTTGCCATTTCCTTCTCCAGGGGGTCTTCCTGACCCAGGTATTGAACTCCGATCTCCTGCATTGCAGGCAGATGCTTTACCCACTGAACCACCAGGGATGCCCACTCACTCCTTATATTTATGGCTTTGCAAATGGTCTTGCACAGACCATTCTGATGCTCTGTCTCTCCTTTGTGGACCCAATGAAATCAACCACTTTTACTGTGAGAACCAGCCTCTCTTTGTCCTGTCCTGCTCAGATACTTATGTCAATGAGACTGCCATATTCGTGATGGCTGGTTCCAACCTCCTGTATTCTCTCACGATCATCTTCGTCTCCTGCATTTTCATCTTCCCAGTCATTGTGTTCACATGGCAGAAGGTGCAAGGCCTTCTCCAGTTGTGGATCCCATTTGACAGCTGTCACTGTCTTTATGGGACACTGTTCTGCATGTATTTGAGGTCCCCTTCTGAGGCATCTGCCAGTACAGTATTTTTAAACCAGTCTCTGGGAGATTCAGATGCATATGGTCCAGGACCATATTTGGGGGCTTTTTAAAAATTAATTTTATTTATAACTTAAATATATTTTCAAACTTAAAAGTTGCAAGAATAGTTGTAAAAAATTCCAAACACTCTTTAGCCAGATTTACCAGTTGTAAATATTTTGCCATATTTGCCCCAGCCCCCCAACAACAAACACACACGCTTTTTTCCCTTGGACTATTTGAGAGTAATTTACAATCAAGCCCCTTTACTCTTAAAGCCTTCAGAGTATATTTCCTAAAATGAAGGCTGTTCTGTTACATGACCACAGTGGAGTGATCAAATTCGGGAAATGTAACATTGATAACAATACTGTCACCTCATCTTTAGTCCATATTCTGTTCTCTCTGGTTATTCTTTTTTTAAAAAAATTACTTATTTTTAATTGAAGGATAATTGCTTTACAGTGTTGTGTTGGTTTCTGCCAAACATCAACATGAATCAGCCATAGGTATACATAGGTCCCCTCCTCTCCGGGTTCTTATAGTTATTCTATATCCAGCCTGGGATCTGCCTGAGGTCATGAATTCCACCTACTTGTCCTATCTCTTTAATGACCCAAGGGTCAAAATGTGGAAAACACTACTGTAAAACTGGTTGGTAGTGGGAGGAGAGGGAATACACTTCCTGAAAACAGCTGAAGCTGAGGAATGGCAGAACCGACGGGGGATGAGGAATGGGGGGTGGGCAAGAATTTCCTGCTAGTCTCCAAGGGGCTTCCATGGACCCAGGGCCAGTGTGTGGAATGCTCCAGCTCTTCTTGCTGCCCAGCTGTAGGTTTTAAGTTCCCCAATGTGAATGGCCTTATTATTTCCCTTGCACTTTCTGCCCTACCCCCACTGCTTAAGGCAAACAAGTATGTCTCTTTTATGTGCTACTGAGAATGGAAAAGGAAAGAAAAAAATGAATGGTGAGAAGAATGGAAAAGATAAGTAGAAAAGGAATAAATCAAACTGCTTTGCCTTTAGATCCACAAATTGCTGGATGACTTTGAGCAAGTTGAAAAATATTTTCCAGTATCAGAACCAACATCAAATTAAATGGCTCTTATATTCTGTATCCTGAGACTGAGATAATGTTGTCAGGGCCTTGGAGGTTGTTATTGTTGTCAGATGAAGGATGGGAGAAATCTGCAGACAAGTTTGTATACTTATGAATATTCCACCTCATCACACCAGAATATCCACCTTCATGTGGATTTTGCCTGAGGTATTTTTTTTTTTAAGGGAGTGAAAGGGGGAACTCAGTGCACATGACATTGATGGGGCTGAGAAAAATTCCTATTTAGAAATCTGATGCAAAAGGCAAAGTCATCGTTCTCAAATCCAGACTTAATTCTAACTCATGGGCCAGACTAGTGCTTCTGCACAGGCTTTGGTAGGTGCTCCCAAGCCCTGTGAAAGTGAAGTCGCTCAGTCGTGTCCGACTCTTTGCAATCCCATGGACTATAGTCTACCAGGCTTCTCTGTCCATGGGATTTTTCCAGGCCAAGAGTACTACCTGGAGGCAATTCTCCCAGGTGTGCGGACTGGAGCTTTAGGAGCAGGGTTTGTGCTCTGTGAAGCTGGTGCTGAGAAATGCCCAGGGAGTGATGCCTTTGCGTGCAGGTCTAACACCTTCTGTCGTGATCTGGTCCCGCTGTGCCTCCTCTCTGTCCATGCCCCTCTTCCCAGTCTCTGTACAGCCATGCTGCACCTCTTCACCTGCTCCAGATCTGGTGATCATCGTATTTCCTGTCTACTCTGCTTAGAACATTCTCTCCTGGTTCTTTGTCTTCTTAAATCCTGCCTCTCTTTCTTTCTGTTCTCAGCTTTGAAGTCACTTCCTAAGCCTTCACTGCCACCCAAGCTTGGAGTAGGTGTCCCTACCTGAAATCCCAATGTGCCATGAATTCTCCTGACCTAGCAAGGTTTTGATGGACTGTTACCCTGCCTGCACTCCATGGTAGATGTTAAGGGCTATGAAATGAAGCGCTGTGAAATGAAGCGCTGTACTTCCTTTACTGTTATATTCCTGGCTTATATCGTGGTCCTTAATGTACAATAAGTGGTCAATAAAGATTTATTGGATGAATTAAAGAAAAGCTGGCTCACATTTGATAGTTTGGAAATGAAAACAAAAAGGGTGAATTGTGTTTGGCAACATTATACAAGCTCACATGTACCCACCCGCCTCCCTCTGTTATGGAGCGCTCAGATTTATTGCCTTAATCATAAATCTGGAGTTTATCTTGAGCTTCTTCCTCATCTTCCCCAGCTAAACATCAAAGTGGTCTCCAAGTCTGAGATCTGTCAGGGTCCCTCCTCTCATTTCTATTCTCACTGCCAATACCCTTATCACCTCTGTGTTGGCTCAAGAAAATCCATTGCTCCTCAACTTGCAGTATCTACTTTGTACTGGAATCTCCTCATCACAGCATATGAAATCTTGCCCTGATGGGTCCACTGGGCTCCTGTGATAGAGGTACCCATGCTGGGCTCTTGGCCATTCCTCAGGCATCTTTATTGCTTTATTTTTTCATCCTTTTTGCTTCTTTTGCAAGGAATCTACCCCACACCCATACCTATTGAATCTGCCTACTTATCTTTTGAAGCTTAGCTCAGATTCTTCTTTTAAGTTTCTTAAGACTAAAGATATCCCTTACTCTCTGAATCTGTTTTGTTCTGTTTCTGAGTTCATGTATCATCTTTGGGCAGGGAGGGACAGTCAGTTATCAAGAACTAAGAGGTTCCTGACTTTGAAGAAGTGAGTGGCTGGTGTTCAGATAAAGAAAGACACATGTTATAACCATGGCCTGTGCTCATCACCATTAACAAGGACCAGGGCTGGGCATCTCACCCGCCTTATCTACTTTAGTCTTCATCACAGCTCTTTGCGGGTGAGTGGAGGAAGTAAATTCTTTCGGTTCAGTTCAGTTCAGTTGCTCAGTCGAGTCCGACTCTTTGCGACCCCATGAATCGCAGCACACCAGGCCTCCCTGTCCATCACCAACTCCCGGAGTTCAGTCAGACTCGCGTCCATGTCAGTGATGCCATCCAGCCATCTCATCCTCTGTCGTCCCCTTCTTCTCCTGCCCCCAATCCCTCCCAGCATCAAAGTCTTTTCCAATGAGTAAACTCTTCACACGAGGTGGCCAAAGTACTGGAGTTTCAGCTTTAGCATCATTCCTTCCAAAGAAGTCCCAGAGTTGATTTCCTTCAGAATGGACTGGTTGGATCTCCTTGCAGTCCAGGGGACTCTCAAGAGTCTTCTCCAACACCACAGTTCAAAAGCATCAATTCTTCGGCACTCATCCTTCTTCACAGTCCAACTCTCACATCCATACATGACTACTGGAAAAACCATAGCCTTGACTAGACGTCCCTTAGTCGGCAAAGTAATGTCTGTGCTTTTGAATATACTATCTAGGTTGCTCATAACTTTTCTTCCAAGGAGTAAGTTCTTTAAATATCCTAATTTTGCAGATAAAGAAACAGAGGTTCAGGGAAGTGACTTGATTGTCCCACAGTTGCCCGGCCAGGAAGTGGTGGATTCTTGGTGTACCTGGAATCGCCCCACCTCCCTTCAGAGCTTGAGCTGGTGCCTAGAAGGACCTGAGTGGGTAGCTGCTCCTAGATATGTCGCTTTGCACATAGTGAATGCTCTAACAATCTTTCAAATGAATGCTTTCCACTTGGTCTTGACATTATAATCTTTCATTGTCTTCTACCATTAGTATTGATAACAATATGGTACATAAATGCGGGCCTTTTGTTTATTTAAATAGAAGTGCTGCATGTGAGTAATAAAAAATATTTAGTGCAAGAGCATATAGAATGAAAAGGAAGGTTCACTCCCTGTCAGGCTGCCTAGTCTAATCCCCAGAGACAACCACTAGTAACAGTTTCTTGCTTATCGTTCCAGAAATATTTCATGTATAAACCAGCATATGTGAATATGGGTTTCTTTAAAAGAAACACAAGTGGGAGTCTACTATGCATTGCTCTGCATCTTGTTGTTTTCATTTGGAAATGGGTTCTGGAGGATTCCATTCCTCACATGCAGTTCTGTGGCTGTCACTCAAAGAGCACTTTAGTGTTCTGTAGAATGGATGTGCCAGGTTTGGTTTGATGAGCACTTACATTGATGGTTATTTAGTTTATTTCCCTTTTTTTGCTATTACAAACAATGCTGTGAAGAATACCCTTGCACACACTTCTTTACCCTCACAGTAAGTGATTTGTATCCCCTTACATGCAAATGTGTACTTTATGAGATAACTCTGGGTAATTGCTTCCCTTTTAGAAATAGGAGACCAAGACACAGAGGTTTTTATGAATCTTCTCAAATGAAGGGAGGGAAGGAAGGAGAAAGGGAGGAAGTCAGAAGCCTCTATATTTTTAGAAAAGGGTCAGATTGGAAGGTTAAAAACATGGGAAGATAATGCTTCTCCCCTGTTAGTAAAAATCGTTACTTAATATAACAAAAATGTTCAGATGTTTTCTCACTGTGGTGTTTTTATTGAATTATCTTTTGCTTTTAAGGCATTCCTGGACTTCCCTGGTGGTCCAGTGGTAAAGAATACGCCTGTAAGTGCAAAGAACATAGGTTTGACCCCTGGTCCGGAAGATTCCACATGCCTCGGGGCAACTAAGCCTGTGCGCCACAACTGAAGAGCCCAGCATCACAACTACAAAACCCATGTGCCCTCGAGCCCGTGCTCCTCAACAAGAGAAGCTACTGCAATGAGAAGCCCGTCCACTGCAACTAGAGTAGCTCCTGCCCTAAAGGCAGAGGGGAGAAACTATTTTTTAAAAAAGACATTCCTTTCTTGGTTGCCCTGCTTTTTCTGAGACCCAACACCTGGGCTTAGCCTGCCTTTGATAGTGGCCAGAATGCGGAATGGGGTAGCAGGAAGAACAGGGGTCCCTGGTCTGGGCTTGGCCAGGGTCAGAGCTCAGAGTACAACAGAGCCTGAATTCACCAGCCCTTATTCCAGCCACCCACCCTACAGATGAAGAAACTGAGACTCGGAGAGATGTTATGTGACTGTCAGAAACTAACTGATATCATCTTAACGCAGGTCTGCCAACTCTCACTGGAGAAGGCAACGGGGGAGCCTGGTGGGCTGCTGTCTGTGGGGTCGCACAGGGTCGGACACGACTGAAGCAACTTAGCAGCAGCAGCAGCCAACTTTCAGGCTAGTGGCATTTTTAAGTAAGTGAAACCCTAGGCAGCTGCCTGTAAACAAGTATAGCCCCTATGCTTCATTTTTATTTCAAAGTGAACTTTTGGACTCTGGGGGAGAGAGAGAGGGAGAGGGTGGGATGAGATGGGAGAATGGCATTGAAACATGTAAAAATAAATAAATAAAGAAAGAAAGAAAAAAAAAAAGTGAAAACAGTCTCCCAGCATCAGGAGACTCATGAACCTACTCTGGGTCAAGGTCCTGTTGAATGTTGGCTATATCCTGCCCCGAAAGCATGCGCCGCCCAGATAGAACTATGATTTATGATCTCCTGGTAGATGTGGAGAGCAACAGTCAGTGGGTCTCAGGGGCCTAATGTGTGCTGACACTGCCCATAATTCAGACATTTGGATGGTCCGGTCAGCTGTCTCTTAGATAATATTTCAAGGCTGGCCCCGGTATTATCTGTCTCATGCCCTGTTGACATAGCTTGGAGAACTCCCAGACACTGCACTGATCTAGGTAAGATCTGAGCTGGCAACATTTCCTGTTGAAAGAACCTTGTAAGTCAGAACTTTCCAGCGAGCATGCAGAGTGGCTTCGGTGGTGATGTGAGTCCTTGGGGACAAGGAAACTTCTGGGCACTCCTTGGTCTTTACATGTGCGCAATCTTCCTGTTTTTTTTTTTTTTCTTCATTCTGGCCCAAGTGTGGGCAGTGTGGTATGGTGCTTGGAGGGTAAGCTCAGGAACAAGCAATGTCTGCATTCACATCCACTACACAGAGCAGTGGGAGCTTGAGTGAGTTACTTAAATCTCATTGGGCCGTTAGCCTGGACAGGTGTGTGGTTCTCCCAGTGCACCTGTGGAAATAAAGTTAAGGAGTTTGGTGATTATTAGTGGCTTTCTGGGCTTCCGCTTGCATTACCAAGGGCTCTAGCCTGAGAGGAAATCAAAGTTGAAGCTGGGGAGATAAGAGCACGGTTCTGGACCAAGGCTGCTGTGTTTGGATCCCACAGTGGATTCTTCCCCCTTCCCACTGTGTGACTGTGGATACCTCGCTGTGCTGGTTTTTGCTCAAGTTCCTTCAACCCTAAAAGGGTAACAACAGTACTTAAGTCATAGATTATTGTGAGGATTGTCTGAGATATGTGTGTAAAGTGACACAGATCTCATGAAATATGTACTAGGTTATATGCATATTCATATCTTTGACTCCCCTGCTCCCTCCTCCAAATACAGTGTGCCTTTCCTTTTTCCTACACCTTAATATCCTCTAATTGTTGAAAGTATATGTGTAACAAAAGATGCTCACACACACATGCAATTCATATTTATTCAACGAACACTCATCAAACTCACCCTGTGTGCCAGTGACTATATTCAAGGTACTGGGGACATCAGTGAACAAGACAGACACAAATTCCTCCCCTTGGGGAGCTTACATTTGTTTGGAGAACACAGATGACAACGAAGATAATAAGTTGCGTGTTAGAAGATGATGAATTGTATGGGAAAAAATAGTGGGGAGTGGATAAGACAGGAAATACTGAAGTGTGTGGGCTGTTTAACATGTGGGCACCTCCTTGAGAAGGTGAGAGTTGATCAAAGCCTTGAGGTGGCTGAAGGAGTGAGCCATGGAGACAGTAGAGAGGAGAGTTCTGAGGGAGCTCGAGGAGGCCTTTGTCACCCACTGGAGAGGGCAGGGCTGATGGTAGAATATGAGGTCCCAGAACTGAGAAGTGGTGGGTTGGATGCACATTGCCCTGAGCTGTGTAGGCCATCAGAGGGATTTTAATTTTGCTCTACATGAGACCAAGTTCCAGTGGAAATTTTTGAGTAAAGGAGTAGCATGATCTGATGTAGTTTTAAAATAATAATTAGTCTTTTCAGCATTGGTCGTTTGAACAAAGACTGTTAACAAACTAGATGCCTATCAGTAAGGAACTGGTTAAACAAACACAGCTGTAGAAAAGAAAGCTTGTTCTGTATGGATATGATACTGTATGCAATGTACTGAATGTTCATGTCCTTCCAAAATTTGTATGTTGAAACCTAATGCCCAGTGTAGAGCCCTCATGAGATTAGTGCCCTTGTAAGTAGAGAGAGGGAGAACTCGCTTTTTTCTCTCTCTGCTCTCCATCACCTGAGTATATAGCAAAAAGATGTCCATCTGCAAACTAGGAGGAGGGTCCTTTTCAAGAACTAGACCTTGCTGGTGCCCTGATCTTCGACTTCTCCAGCCTCCAGACCGTGAGAACGAAATGTTTGTTGCTTAAACCACCCAGTCTCTGGTATTCTGTTACAGCCACCTGAGTTGACTGAGACAATAGCATATACAAGTTATATTGCTGCTGCTGCTGCTGCTAAGTGGCATCAGTCGTGTCCAACTCTGTGTTACCCCATAGACCGCAGCCCACCAGGCTCCTCTGTCCCTGGGATTCTCCAGGCAAGAACACTGGAGTGGGTTGCCATTTCCTCCTCCAATGCATGAAAGTGAAAAGTGAAGGTGAAGTTCCTCAGTCGTGTCCAACTCTTCACAACCCCATGGACTGTAGCCTACCAGGCTCCCCCCTCCATGGGATTTTCCAGGCAAGAGTACTGGAGTGGGAGAAGTTATATTATCAAGTAAAAAAATGCAAAGTGCAGGATCTGTACCATGTAGATCTCTGTTTTTGTGTTAACTATGTCTAAAAATGCATAGGAAACTGATAGCCCATGGGGACTTGGATTCTCTGGAGGGTGATGAGAGGAGGACATCCTTTATTTATACACTTTTGTCTCTTGAATTTTGAGCCATGTGATTATATTACCTATTCAAAAAAGAATGATCAAAACTAAAAAGCATGCATGTCTGTACCAAGTCAGATGATAAAAAAATTTGAATATAAAGAAAAAGTTAATAATGGTCCCTTCTGTCTTCCATCTCTACCCTTTAAGAAAACCAATGGTGTATATATTTTCTATGTATTTTGCTATGTTTAAACATGAGTATATAAAACTTATAAATCCATCTATGTTTTCTCCTTAAAAACA
The DNA here is from genome assembly GCA_006410935.1 of Redunca redunca. Classification (NCBI taxonomy): domain Eukaryota; kingdom Metazoa; phylum Chordata; class Mammalia; order Artiodactyla; family Bovidae; genus Redunca; species Redunca redunca. The sequence continues at coordinate 1,339,817 of SJYQ01002404.1, forward strand.
AGAAGCCAGCAAGAAATGGGATTATATTCATTAGTCTGCAAGTTACTTTCCCCCGTGCTTCATAAAGCACCATGGTTATTCTGTAGACCAGGCCAATAAAATTAACATTTATCATTATTTTTAATGGCAAAAGCATTCATCATATGAATGTGGCACAGTTTATTTAACAACTTACTACTTGGGGGACATTTGTTTTTAGTGTATGTGTGCGTGTGTGCCTGTGTATATGTGCCTTTGTGTATGCTACTTCTAACAGTGCTATAAGGAACATCTTTTTATGTCTTTTAACTGCTTTCAGATACTCTTATCTCAGCTGTTTTGGGAATCCTATGGGGTGAGGGCAGACAGTTAATCTTCTTCCTGTTTGTGAAGCACTGCAGTGGGTCCTATGAAGAGCTGGGATTTAGTCCAGCTTGGCCATTGACTGACTGACTGTAAATTCTGAGCAAGTCTCTCCCCCTCTCTGGGTTTCAATCTTTGCATCTGTCAAAGAGGGAATTGGACTAGGTGATCCTGAAGGTCCTTTCCACTTCTAGGATCTTCATGGGGTTGTAAATTCCACAAGGAGAGGGACCATGTTTGTTTTATTTACTGTTCTTTTCTGAGTATTAAGCACATAGTAGACCCTTAATGAGGGCTTCTCAGGTGGCTCAGTGGTAAAGAATCCACCTGCTATTACAGGAGTCAGGAGTTAAATCCTTGGGTCAGGAAGATCCCCTGGAGAAGTAAATGGCAACTCCAAGTATTCTTGCCTGGAGAATCCCATGGACAGAGGAGCCTGGTGGGATACAGTCCATAGGGTCACAAAGAGTCAGACACGACTGAGTGGCTGAGCATGCCCACAGACCCTTAAAGAGTATTTATTGATCAAACAAATGAATGGACTATCTTGTTTAAGCTCATGAAGTTCCATCATAGCAGAGCTGTGTGAGTGCGTGTTCCTTTTTTCCTCTACATCATGCTGCCTCTCGCCTCTGAAGTGTCTTTGCCCTTAACCTTTAAATCTTGTAACCACATGACCTTTTCTTCTTCTGCTGATACTCATGTGATGTATGTTTCACAGTGATGTGTCTTTTACATATTAGGCTAGGGTTCTAATCTTAGTGCCCTCGTTTACTACCTGTGTGGCCCCTGGGGCAAATTTTCTGACCTTGTTTCCTCCTCTATAAATAGGAATGGAAGTTCGCTATTTACCCATGCACATATGCTCTGAAGTAAATTATCTAAGAAATTATGTGTGAATTGCCTAGCAAAGCCCCTGGTGAACAGTAGGTACTCAAAAAAAGGTTGCAGTTGTGGTTTGAACAGGGTGTGGCCTACAGGGTGGGCATTTCAATTTGACACGTGATGGTTGGGATCTGTCATATGGGAGACAATGGCCTGGGTGCCCTGGCGATTCAAAGCTGAGTGATAACGTGCCCAGTCCTTCAAGTAGCTCATCAAAACATCCTGAAAACATCAACTTTGTGGTAGAATTTTGTCAAAGTGGTTAAGAATATTGTCACAATATGCATATCTCTTGTTTTCCTTCTTGGTAATTAACCACGTTAAAAGACACATACATATACACACAACATAGAATTTTATGCATTTGACTCTAAGTTTGTTTTTTTTTTTTTAATGTGAACCATTTTTAAAGTCTTTTTGGATTTGTTACAATATTGCTTCTGTTTTATATTTTGGCATTTTGGCCATGAGGCATGTAGGATCTTACCTCCAGGACCAGGGATCAAACCTGCACTCCATGCACTGGAAGGTAAAGTCTTAACCACTGAAACACCAGGGAAGTCCCTGACTATTCCCTATGTTTTTCTTTTTGCCAATACCTGGACCATTTTTCAAGTCATGTTGTTGGTTTTGCAGGGTACCTTGGAAATTGGGGTGGGTTGAAATAGTTGAGGTAGGAAAGGATCAAGGAAGCTGAAGGCTTGTTTTCTTTCATTTTCTTCATAGAATGATAGCCTGAGACTCAATTAAATTTAATTGATGTAGAGAATGCCAGGAACATGGTTCCAGGGAAAGAAATGTGAAGGACTGTTTACTTCAGAAAAGGGAATCGATTAGTCCTTCTTATGTGCAAGCTACAGAAAGCCAAAGCAAACTGGCTTATAGTACATAGTTTATTGCTTCACATAATTGAGTTTAGTAGTAGGGCTAGCCTAAGGTAAGGACCAGTCCAGGGACTCCAGTGATATCATCAAGAGCTTTTTTAATGATGGCTTAATTTTCAGCTCTTACATGAGGCCCTCTGGCAGCTCCAGACTCCCCTTATGGGCACTAAATGTCTATGGCAGCTGCAGACCCATATGCATACACTATATCTTCCAGGTGGGGAGAGAGGGTCTCTTAGAGATTCTGGACTGAGTCTCCCCAGTGCTGGGAAAGATTGAAGGCAGATGGTTGGATAGCATCACTGACTCAGTGGACATAAACTTGTTCAAACTCCAGGAGACAGTGAGGGACAGGGAGGCCTGTATGCTGTAGTCCTTGGGGTCGCAAGGAGTCGGACATGACTTAGTGACTGAACAACATTGAGTCTCAGAATTGCTTCTCTTTCATTGGCCTGAATAGGGTCATGTGCCCTTTCCTGAACCAATCTTCATGGTTGAGAAGAGTGGTTTAAGTCAATCAGCAACCACATTTGAAAGGGAGAGTAGGATCAATTCCATTCAGAATAGAAGGGATGAGAACAGGGGAGCAGTGATTTCACAAAGGTGTGTTTGGAAGGGAAATGGATGCAAGGCAGCCAGTATATAGTAAGTGCCTAGTAGAATCTTCAATTATGTATGTTTGGAGTACCTACTGTATGTTGACTATAGTTGTAGACATTCTATATGCATCAAACTCACTTAGTGCTAATGAAAACCCTGTGAAGGACTGCTATTTTTTTCTATCCCCAGGATGAGGCAACAGAGACCAAATGAAGTTGCCTTCTTGAAAAGTGAAAGCACATGATTTCAATGTAGGCAGTCTGGTTCTGGATCCACTGCTTCAACGTTACACCATGTTTTTGTTTTTGTTTTTTTTTTTACCAGACCCACGTTGAGATCTCAAATAGTTCTGCTCTGCAAAATCACTTCCCTAATACTATTTTCTATAAACTGTATTTTTGTTCAGGATGCTTTTTGAAGAAGATTATATTACAACTTGCTCTGGATCATTCTGCTTAGCTGAAAGCTTTTGGTTATTTTTGGGGTTCCATCATACTTTTAGGAGCACATAGGAAAGACAAAGGACTTTTTTTGCTTAAAATTACTGTTACATTCCATTTATCTTTGATCTGTAAATGTTTATTCTCTGTTAATGCATGGGATATATGTTCCTGGGCTTTTATCTAGAATCTTTTACTAGCATCAGTAGCAGCACGGCTGGTGTTTTTCCTCAGCAGAGGTTTTGAAGAAAGCAGAGCAGAAAAATTCGTAGAGAAGTAGCTTGGTAGGAAGATGTTTATGAACCTCTGCTTGCTGACCTCCTTTCCTTTTTTCTTTCTCCTCCTCCTCCCCTTTCTTCCTTTCTCTCAAACACTTTCCCTCTTTTTGTAAAGGCAATACACGTGAATTATTTTTTTAATGTAGAAGCACAGATGAGAAAATTTAAGAAACATCTCACACAGTTACATCTCCGTTTTGTACATTACTTTTCTTGGTGTGTTGCTTTCACTTTTTTAAAAAAAATAGGAATTACATGACAACATGTATTTTATAGTGTTATTTCCCTTTTTGAAATATCTAGAAGATCTTGAAAGCTGCAATGACACATTCTTTAGCATCATTTTTTTTTTAAATTTTTATTTTAACTTTAGTTTACTTTACATTACTGTATTGCTTTTGCCAAACATTAACATGAATTCACCACGAGTGTACAAGCGTTCCCAAACATGAATCCCTTCCCACCTCCTAGCATCATTTTAAATAGAGTGGATACAACTCTTTGGTAGATACACCATAATTTATTTAGCCATTTAAAAAATTTTATTGGAGGATAATTGTCTTACAATGTTGTCTTGTTTCTGCTGCTCAACATGAATCAGCTGTAAGTATGTATTCGTATATAGCCCCTTCCTCTGGAGCCTCCTTCCGATTCCTCCATCCCACCTCTCTAGGTCCTCACAGAACGCTGGGCTGGGCTCCCTGTGTTATATAGCAGCTTCCCACTAGCTATCTATTTTACATTATTTTTGACAAACTTGCTGCCAGTGTTTTGATGTTGAGGCAGCTTTATTCAGTCTTCCACATCCAGAGATGAGGATGCTCTTTCACTCTTTCAGCCCCACGATGTTGTTCCCACCTTGAAGGGGCATGGCTTTCAGGCTCAGGAGTGGCCTCTCAGAATGCAGGAACACGGCTGGCATCCTTATTACTTTCCTGCCTGTTTCTGTCACAGTGTAGTATCATCTCTTCATTAGGCACTGCCTCTCTGGAGGTCCAGCTTAGGGAAAGGCCACTCAAGAAATACAAAGTTATTTACTAGGTGATCTTTTTACTCTGTCATTTTCAGGGCCTGCCAAGGATTATGTATTATATTTGGCACTTAAGTGCTTTTTAAAAAAAATTTAAGCATTAACATACCCCTGTGAGTTAGAAGTTATTCCCAATTATATTAGAAATCAGTAAGCTTAGTTTTTCTCAGCTGGAGTTTAACGTCTGGCTCTTTGTACTACCACTTGTTGTCTTAAAGGGTGTCAAGTTGGAGAGACCAGTCGTGCACAAATGAAAAGTTAAAAATGTTGGACCAAGCATGCATGCTGGACAGTCCTGTGATATGGCGGAGGGAGGGGAAGCTGGGATGTGGCAGAGTGGAGGCCTGCTGCTACTCACATGCTCTGTAGGTGGCACCCGAGCAGAAGGGCGCTTGGTGACATGGGGTTTTCCTTTGGATAGAGGCAGTCCACCAGGCATAGCTAATCCTCCCTTGGACCTGCAGAGAGGATGAACTGAATCCTCACTCTGGGCTCCAGCTGAACTATAAGCTGTTTGAGGCACCAGCTCTAACCCTCACCCCTACAGAGCCTGTCTTATTTGGGGATTTCCTGGGTTCAAGAACCCCAAACATCTCAGCAACCTAGTGGGCTGGAAACATAAGCATCATCATGACACTTGGGGGTATTTTTCATAGCCACCTATGCCACAGTTTCCTAGTACCAAATCACAGTGTCTGGGGGCCAAGGAACTTAGGTAGAGATGTCCCCAAAGCAGGCGGGGGCACGTCTGAGGTCATCTTTCCAGTCTGACCTTTTTGTACCCCTGAACCCACACTGTGATATTTAAGGTGGAGACTGGCAAGGTTCTCAGGCTTCCTGTAAGTGTATCATGAATCATGGAGCAAAGCTTTCTCTTAAACATGGGCCCAGGTAACATATCAGAGTCTCTGGACACTACTTATCTGTGCTTTTCCAAGGCTCATGAGGGAAGAACTCACTGGCTCCAAAATTCAAAAAGAATCCTACAAAACCAATGTTGTTACCGCTGCTGCTAAGTCGCATCAGTCGTGTTTGACTCTGCTACCCCATAGACAGCAGCCCACCAGGCTCCCCCGTCCCTGGGATTCTCCAGGCAAGAACACTGGAGTGGTTGCCATTTCCTTCTCCAATGCATGAAAGTGAAAAGTGAAAGTGAAGTCGCTCAGTCGTGTCCGACTCTTTGCGACCTCATGGACTGCAGCCTACCAGGCTCCTCCATCCATGGGGTTTTCCAGGCAAGAGTACTGGAGTGGGGTGCTATCGCCTTCTCCGGAACCAATGTTAATAACTATTAAATGCCTCCTCAACATACTGTTGCCTCCTCAGAACGTTGTATGAATTTATGAACTTTGACCCAACATTAGTTTTAGTTAACACAGTATTGTGAAAAATCAAGGGCTGCCTTGTATGTAATATTTAGAAAGTGGGGGATGGGTGAGTGAATTATTCAAAAGGAAACATGGCCCTGCTTGGATTTAAAACAATGCAGCGATTGAATTTTTTCATATTGGTATTGTACCCTTTGCCTCCCAAGTAGCTGGGTAGAAAATAGCTCCAGCCCAGTAATCCTATTAATTTTTGTGTTTGTGAGCAACTGGAAAGAATGGCACAGCTTTTAGTTAGATTGGGGCTCCAAATCAGGAAAGGCAGTGTTCTTGTCACCCAGCAAGATTCATACTCACTCAAAAATTCCTCTTCTCCCAGCATCACCTTCCTGGGTCTGTAACTCTGGGAAGTAATGAAACCTCTTTGAGTCTCAGTTGTCTGTAAATTCTCATCTGTAGGATGGGGATGGTAACATCTAATTTATGTGTATTAAATGAGAATGTAGCTAAAGTGCCTGAAATTTTGCCTGGCATATAAATTCCATAAATGGTATTTAAGGTTACCCCTCCTGCAAGATAAAAATGATATGAATTTTGATTACAAAAGGCTAAATTCTTATATTATCCATAAAAACCTAGCTCACATTTAGGGTTGGTATGTGAGGTACACACAGCTGGTGGCATGCTGTTTTAGTCGCTAAGTCATGTCAGACTCTCTGCAACCCTATAGACTATAGCCAGCCAGGCTCCTCTGCCCATGGGATTTCCCAGGCAAGAATACTAGAGTGGGTTGCCATTTCCTTCTCTAGGGGATCTTCCTGACCTAGGGATTGAACCTGTGTCTCCCATATTGGCAGGCGGATTCTTTACCACCCAACCACCAGGAAAGACCCAGCTGGTGGCATATAGTATTTAAATCCTGGCTCTGTCCATGCACGTCTTGGTTTCTAGAAAACCATACCAACGGAGACTTAAAGAATGCAGACCCAGAAGTCCAGTTAACTGACTGGAACAGGGTAATGAACTTGTTAGCAGAAACCAGCCAGGCCTGGGTTTCTTCTTTTATCTATTTGCATTAAGCTCCAGTTAATGGGCCTAAATGGTTCTTTAAACAAGATTGTCACTAATTGACATGATGCAGCTCTTAACCTTTTATAAGAGCTTCACAAATAGATCACTTACTCCTTACTTCAATGTGAGCTGGGTTAAGAACATCCTTAAGTCTTCTGATCACTTTATCCTTCCCCTCTCTCATCCATCCAACGTTTAATAAAAATGCCAAATAATGCCTAAAATTCAGCTCAGAGCTGACTCAGATGACAGACATCAGGCCCCTACTCCCAAGGAACTCCTTTTTCAGGAGAGCAAATCTCACAGAAGCAGAGTTTTGATGTTGGCTCCCTTGAGTGGCAGTGGGATGCAGCACCTGGGTTTCAGAGCTCTGAGAAGAGTGAACCTCAGTTCAAACCCTGGCTCTGCTCATTTCTGGCTGTGTGACCTTGGGCAAGTTTATAACCTCTCTGAGCCTCAGTTTCCTCATTTATAATCTGGGGATGATAATAGGATCTACTTTTTGGCATGGTTGGGAGAATTGAATAAGAATCATATGTATGTATGTACAGTGCCTGGCATGTAATGAGCACTCAATAAATACTTGCTTTTTAAAAAGTTACCCATAATAGAAGTTCAAACAAAGCTTTTGGGAGCCCAGCAAGTGAGCAATGAACACTTTGAGGAGGTCAGGGAAATGACTAACTCTACTTGGAAGTAAATAGCTTTAAATTGGCTCCTTTCTGTCCATGGGTAAATTCCCAGTGTAGGAAAGGGTAGTTATTTTGTCTGGGAATCTTCATTTACAATGGCATATTCCAAAGGTTTAGGAAGGCTTTTCCAGCTTGGGAAAAGGATAGGGTACTCCTGGCAGGAGTTACTAATTGTTTGACTTTGGGCAAGTTGCCCTAGCCTGGGAGATAAAATTCCCTTATCAGTACGATGGGGTTCATTTTACTGGTTCCCTACCAGGCTGCTGTGGGATTAAGAACGATCTTGCCTGTGAAACATTTGAGTAGGATGCCCTGTGCATAGTAAGAATCAATTAAAATGGAGCGATTATTGCTATTAGCTGAATGAAACTGCTTTGTACGTCCA
>SJYQ01002404.1:1348205-1406227 GCA_006410935.1 Redunca redunca
CATTAAAGATATAATCAAGATGTTTAAGGCATATTAAATGACACTATGAGTTAAAGTAGGTGAGACTTCTGTCATGGTCTATAAATACAAAAATGTCAGGGGCTTGGAGAGATTTCCAGTGCTTTAGTTAAGATGTGGCTCCAGTTTCACAAGGAAAATATTTTTAACCTTTTGTTATTTTCAGGGTGAGGTGGGATGGGGCCTGGAAATAGTATAGAATCTATAGGGATGATAAAATAATATGCTTTAAACCCTGGAATTGTAGACTGTAGCCTTTTTTAGCAAGTCATAAGCTTTTTTTTTTTAGTGAAAATAGCATGAAAATATTGCACAGTACATATGGTGTAACTTGGGGGCTACGCAGTGAGGAATTATGACCATTTCGTCAGTTTTGTTCCTATTTTTGATCTCATACAATCTTTTTTTAATTTTTTAAATCTTTTAATTTTATACCGAAGTGTATAGTTAAGTAACAAAGTCAGGTTAGTTTCAGGTGTATGGCATAGTGATTCAGTTATACACATACATGTATCCATTCTTTTTCACATTCTTTTCCCATTTAGGTTGTTACATAATGTTGGATCTCATTCACTCTGTAAGAGTTTTCTTTCTTTTTTTTTAATTTTTACATGCTGAACCTGACTTTAATGGGGGCAAATAGTGTAGCTTTTCTTTCCTGAAGGCTTAATTACTGAATCATCACATTTTCTTGTCTTTTGGGACTTTTGCAATCAGTGTCCATTATTTCACTTGCCTGCCCAGAATTCCCCTTGGTTTTGCCCCAAACTCTTCTGATTGCCCTGCACTGCTGACATTTGCCCCTGTGTTGTAAACTATGGGTTTTTGAATAGAACGGATTTCTCTTCCTTTGTTTAATAAAAATCACCTTGCTGTCCTTAGGCATTGCACTTCTCAGAACAGATAAGCACACTCTTCATGGTGGAGTTCATAGAGGGAGAAGAAAGGAGAAACCTTGACTTTGGGGTTTGTTCAGATAGTTTGGAGTTGCTTGGGTTGGTAGCACGTGGGCTGCGTGGAGTTGGAGTCTTCTTCAGGACCTCACCAGACCCAGGCATAGGATGGAGTGCAGGGCTGACTTGAAGGCCTGTGGTATTTCTTGGTCACCCTCTAATCTCTGAATTCCTATCATCCCATTTTTTTCCAAGGACCCTGTAGAAACTTGGTGGAGTCTTATCTTCTTTGGGATAAATCTGTAGCCAATGCTTTTTTTTTTTCCCTGTCAGCATTTTATAGGCTTGGGTGTGGTTCTTAAGAGCACTTTTAAAAATTCAAATGGTGATTCCTCCCTCTGGTTGTTCTGAATACAGTCTGGCAAAAGTTCCTTATTTTGGTCCTGGCTTCCATCTTAATAATAACAGTAACAGCAAGACATTCGTTTTATGTTAATGATGACTGAAGAAAGTATTTTTACAATTTGCAAAGCATTTTCACGAGTCCTTTCATGTAATTCTCCTTATCTGTAAGATTAGTAAAGACAGTAGAATTGGCACATAATGGGAGCTTATTAAATATTTGTTGAATGAATGAATTATATCCATTTTTCTCATTGAGACGCAGAGTTCAAACATCCTACCCAGGGCCCCACTGCCAAGGAATGACTCCAACTCAGATCCTCTGATTTTTTTTCCAGTCCAGATTGGCTGTGATATAGAGTTTTGCATGGTATTTGTTGTTATTTCTCTTGGAAAATGTCTTTGATTATTTAAAAAAAAGATATGGAGAAAATGCAAACGGATGGTTATACTATCAAAGAGTGGCAGAGAGTTTCCCTATCTCTTTATACAGATTTTTCTTAGGTCCTTTACTCTGCTGGAAATTTGTATCTTTTAAGATCATGACTATTTGGATATATTTCTTATTGGAGATATAGGTCATACTGAAAAAAATGACCATCCTGGATTTGTAGTATTTCTTGGAGCTGTAGGCATAAAACTGCACAGATCGCAGGGGAAACTAAAACCAGAGTTTGGGGTGTGTAGCTGAAGTTATCTCAGCTTTGTCTCCTGAGGCAAATGGAGATGTAGACAGTGCCACCCTTCTGGCCAGGGGCCTCGTGTGCAGGGACCAGAGGTTACCTGGCCTGTAATAGTTGTGACCACTGCTCCCACTGCTCGAGGAACTGTCACCCAGATCAACTTGGATATTAAAATAGCAAGGAAGGAGCCCCTTGTTCTCTCAGAGCTGAGACTTAGGCTCTAGGGTTGCACCTATGCTTCACTAACACTCCATCTGCTTGCCAGAGACTTCCTCCAGCCCCGAGACACCAGGAAAGAGAAATTCCCTTCTAAATCTAAAGCTCGTTAGAGAGGAATGCCAGCAGGAGTCCGCCCCGGCCCTTTCGCTTTGACTTCTGTAATCGGAGATTCAGAGCTTTGCTGTGAAATTTCTCCCAGAGGAAAGCTGTAAAAGCAATTCTGATTTCCTTCTCTACTGAACTGATACTGCTTCTGTCTTCAGTACGCCAGTGTTTGGCCACCTAGTGTTTGGCTACCTAGGTGGTCTCAAACCTGCCAGTCTTTCCCTTGCTGGTTTAGTTGCCTTAAAAAAAAAAGTGTATTTATTTATGGCTGTGCTGGGTCTTCATTGCTGTGTGGGGGCTTTCTCTAGTTGGGGCGAGCCAGGGCTACCCTTCATTGCAGGGCATGTGCTTCTCCTTGTGGCAGCTTCCCTTGTAGAGTGGGGGTTCTCCAGTGCAGGCTCAGTACCTGCGGTACATGCATGCGTTTAGTTGCCCCACAGCATGTGGTATCTTCCTGGACCAGGGGTTGAACCCATGTCCCTGCACTGCAAGGTAGATTCCAAACCACTGGACCACCAAGGAAGTCCATGTGCCTTGTTTAGAAAGGCCTTTCTCAAGTGAAGGCTATAAAGATTTATTCTTATATTTACTTATGAAACTTTTATAGTTTAAATTGTTATCACATTGTTTATTTGCAGTTAACTTTTTCATCCAGTTGAAGCATATTTTCATAAAGTGTTAGATCTGATGTTAATATTTTCCTCTATAGATAACCAGGTTTCCCCTCTGCTGTTTATTTTTTTTTAAATAAACTTTTAACTTTAGGGGTAGTTTTGGCTGTATAGACAAGTTGCATAGAGAGTATAGAGCAATCTGGTAAACCTCTCTCAGCTGCTTTTTGATTTGAAAGGATATTTTCATGTGGCTATAAATTCCCACATATACATAGATGTCTCTTTAGAATCTTACTTTCATTCTACTGATGCTTTGGCTATTTCTGCCCCAAACGGCATATGTTTAATTAATATTATTTCTGGAGAGTTCATAGCTCTTGATAGGGAATCTGAAATCTCACAGGCTTTCAAGAGGTCACATCTAGACCTCAGGCAAGGATGGTAGCATTAGCCTTGTGTATGGGTGTTGCTGCTTCCGAGGTGACTGGCCAGGAAGGAGCACGTGTACCTCCCTAGTACATAGGGAAGGGGTCACTATTGGAGACCTGCCTCTTGTATAGGAAGCCCTGTTTCCTGAGCATAGCCCTAAGACACATGGATGAGGCTCTGGAGTAGGATTTCTTCTCCCAAGTACCATCGATATTTTGGGACTGATAAAATTCTTTGCTTTGGGGACTGTCCTGTGCATTGTAGGATGCTTAGCAGAATCTCTGGTCTCTGTCTACCAGGTGCCTTTAGCAGCCCAGACTACTCATGACAATCAAAATTATGTGCAGACATTGCACGTACTCCTGGAGGCCAACGTCCATGCCCACTGTCATTCCAGTTGAGAACCACTGGCCTGGGTCTACCTGCCTGAGTTAACCCTGGCTCCACCATTCAGTAACCGTGGGCCTCTATTTCGTCCTGTGTAAAATGCAAGCAATAATGGTGTTTGTCTCCTAGGATGGTCCTGAGGCCCAATCAGGCAGATACACATAAGCACTCAGAACAGACACGGGTGGGACAGATCCTAGCTCAGTGTTAGCTATTATTGATGCTATTATTAAAAAACCCTTCATCTTTTCGCACACTTGAAATAAACACACAGACTTCCCATTTTTCTACTACCTCCATAGCTTTCCCACCATAGAGCAAATGTGTTTAAATCATAACGATGTTCACTCCAAAGTTACATGTCTGTGTTAATGAAATGGAATTCTATTTTCAGGGCTCTGTAACTGCTAATTAATCAGCTCCCATGATAAACTTATCCGAGCTGCCCGGGGTTTTTATTTGCAGCCACAGAAGAGCAATTCCAGTTAGTGAACAGGCTTTTAAGTGACAATCTTGCTCTGTAGAGCAGAAGGGCCCAGAAAGGATTTTCTAAGTAAGATGATAATGCCAGTGGGAAAAGAGAAATCTGGGATTAGGAGAAGACTGAGGATTTGCTTGATTTGTTCACTTGGTGTCTTTGGGAACCCTGTGTTATTTACTGTTGAAACACACCGTCGTCTTGCAGTTAAGAGAGGGCTGGATGAAAGACTTGTTGTCCACCCATTCATGTGACTTTGTCACCCAGAGGGCTTTTTTTCCCTTTTGTAACAACAGCTTTTGTAAAACCATGTTTGCTATGAAGCTTGTCCAAGAACCCCTCTCATGGGGATGATTATTTCTAGTATCTTAAGAAAATCTGGCCGACATGGTGGGTGGGAGCTGTTTCTACCCTTGTCCAAAGGGCTCACTTCCTCCATTGAAACCAGGAATGGTTTGCAGAGAAGAGGACTGCTCTGGCTCGAGCTAGAGAGGGTGTATGTAGGCCAGGTGGGGCTCTTTAGTTTGCTGGCTTTGGTGAAACTTGGTTATTCACTTAGCCTGAGCAACTGGGCTGTAGGGGACCTGGGTTCAAGAATCAGAATGATTAGGTTGAAATCTCAATTCCTTAACTTGCTGACTGTGTGGCCTTCGGCAAGTCACTTGAACTTTTTCCCATCTATAAAATGACATGATAGAACCTACCTCACAGCTTTGCTGTGAATTTTAAGTAAAAATTTTCATTTAGCTCAGTGGTACATAATAAGCACTTAATATATCTTAGATATTATGGTAATTTTTATAGTTATCATTTATTTGAGTGTCCTCTGTGAACCAGTCATTGTGCCAGGGGCAGGGAGTACTCCTGGCAGGTCAGATTCTACCATTTTGTGCATCCACAGAGTTTAAGGCCCTAGAAAATTGTGTTTCTACAGGTGAGCATGCTAGCCGGGGGAAGTGGGAGAGAGTCAGAAAAATCCCCAGAAACTGGTACCTTAGTAACTGCAAGAGCATGGACCCTGGTTAAGGCAGAGCCTGAGAGACGGTCAAGGCCATTGGAAACACTTAGAACCCCCTTCCCCCATCACCTCCCCCTCCCTAATAGGAAACAATTTCCTTTGAAGTGGATAAACTGGACTACCAGAGAGAGAGGTATTGCTGGCTTCTGCTGAGTGAATCCAGCCATCAGTTTCTGCAGATTTAGGCCTATTATGCAGTAAGCTCTGTCTAAATCCTGGCTGACTGGGCCCCAGAGCCTCGAGGTGCCTCCCTGACCCCTTTCCCATACATGGGCCACAATCAGTTGTTTGGTGAGTTGTGTTTTATTAAGTCTCTTTTCTGTTCCCAAGAACTTGCCACCTGTCTATAAGAGGATTTGTTTTATACAAAGGGCTAACGAAGTTTAACCCTGGAGGATAACCCTGCAGTTTCTTCCTGGCAAAGATTTGTTGACCCTGTTTCTTTATGGCCAAGTCTTCTCCAGCTTTCCTTCTAAGGCTGTGTGTGGAGACCTAAACAAGACAATTATGCAGACTGTTTAAAAAAAAATAAAGTGCTATGTAAGGGATTATTTTTTTAGTAGAGAGCATATAAAGCAATTTGGATGCTTCTCCTTTACACCTTTTGGAAACGAACTGGAAGACCAGGATTCATTTAGCTTTGAAAGGATTTTAGGTTTGCAAAGTTATACTCGACTAGTTAGTAGCTCTCCTCAAAGTCTCACATGCTAGACACTCATGCCTATATTCTAACTGTATATAGCCAGAGCAGAGTGCCATGGTGGTAATTTTGGGGGGCAAGATCATATTTATGACAACTTTTGGGCTAGTTTTTATTTTTCCCTCAAAGAGTAGGGAAAATGCATGATGGAGAAGGGTATGAATTCACGGAAACAGAAATGAAGAGTTCATCTACCATAACATATCAAGACCAGGTCAGGTGTGGGTTTCTTTCCACAGGATAAATTGCATACATTTACCCAACAGAGTTATACAACAGAATTCTGTCTTGTGTACCTGGAGAATTCAGGTTTTTATTGATTTCATACAACTTCAGTTTTTTCCCCTGGGTTCTGTCCTGGGGAAGTGCTAATAATGGGTAGAACAGGAGTGTTGATAAATGTAAACAGTCAGTGGTTAAAAGGCCTTCGTATTGTTCTTTTGTTTCAGTGTGTCCTGACTGCAAATCTCATGAAGTTGATAAACTATCTCACAGTGCAGAGTACGTCCTGGTAAATAGGAGGCAATTACTTTGCTGAGTTGCTCTGTCCTGTTCTCCATTTCGACTGAGAAATGGTTCTAGCTGTGGAGTTGAAGTTCACTGTGGCCTCCTTCAGCAGCACAGGTGTGAACTCCTGCCTCATTGGTGATACAGGCTCTGAAGAACCAGAGGTTGAAGGCTCTGGGTGACTCCTATGTCCCCTGTCTGGGCGATGCAGTGAATGTTCAGAGAGCTTGTGAGGAGGTTATCTGAAAGGTGTGGTGGTCTTCAGAACCAGAATGTAACAGTGGCAGAGGGTGTGGGACAACTGGGGACAGGAGGGAATCTTTCAGAGGGCAGAGGCAAGGAGTTGTTCGTTATAAGAAAGACAGTTTGTTATCACAGAATAATTACCCAAGAAATGTTTTGTAATTGTCTATCATGTGCAGTAGACACCTGTTTTTGAGAATTTCGGTCTCACAAACACGCACTGATGGATACAAGAACCCACGGATCACTGCATGATCAGATGCTGGCTAAACAGGACTATTTCATGCCCTTCCCCTACTTGTTCATCGCATCTGGCCAGAATGTTTTAAAAAATGCAGTCAGGATCACATCATTTCTGTGCTTCTTCTGTTTTTCCCTAATTCCTAAGAAAGGGTGATATGAACTGTATCTTGGCTGCCTGGGCCTCCCTCACCTCTGGGATGACCTTGTCATCCCTGGTCTCAGCACTGTCCCCAGGAGAGGGGTCCCTCTCACTCCCCACTTGTGCGCTACTCCTGTCCTGTCTCATAGTGTCAGAACATTCTGTTCCCTCTGCCTGGACTCCTGGCCACAGCCTATTCATCCTTCAGGACTTCTCCTTAAATGTCACTTTTTCCTAAGTACCAGGTACTTGATAGGATCGTATCCTTTTCCACTGGTAGCGATTCTCACATTTGAGCTCACTTGTTTTGTGAGATTATCAGTAAGACCTCAGTCTCTCCTGTGGTTTGGTCATCTCCAGGAAGACCAGAGCAGCAGCTATGCTCGTCTTGTTCCCTGCTGTACCCCTAGCATTGTGCTCCAGATCATGACATAGCAGGTGCTCTGTGAATGAGGGATGGACGAATGGATAGCTGGATGTAGATGGAGAGATTCCACTGTGCTTTCAAAGCACTTTGTCCCTCCTCGTAGGTTTTGTATTATACTAAACATCTTGCCTACCCTCACATGCCTAAAGCTGCCAGAGGGCAGGAGTTGGATCATAATTGTCTTTTCATTTCCAGAGTCTGGCTAACATAGAAACCAATGAAGGTTTATGGATAAAGAATGTATTGTGCATGAATTGGGGGTAGGTGGCACTTATCTGGGTTTTAAAGCATGCCTGGGGTTGAGGTGAAGGCATAGTGAATTTAAGCATCCAAAATAATGGTAAGAGTTGGGATGCAAAATAAGATTAGGGTTTTTTTTTTTTTTTAAACAGCTGAAAACCTGAATTATAAAAATACCACATAGTCACCAGACACCGCTTGACAGGATGTACTCACTTTGCAAATTGGAGGGTTGGGTGGTGAGGTTGCTGGGAATTTCCTGACCTGAACTTGATACCTTGAATGATGTCTGTCTTTCAGCCTGCTGTCCACCTCAGGCGATTGATTTATCTTTTCTACAAATATTTATCAAGCACCTGTTCTCTGCATTCCCAACAGGAGAACTATCACCCCCACAAAGGCACAAAAATTGGCTTGTGGGAGGTGAACAGTTTCATTCCTTTTGTGTATAAAGCAGATATACATATAGTACATGAACAATATATGACATATGTATGGTATTAAACTTTCATAGTGGAGATGATTAGGAAAAATCTCTAAAAAGGCTCTTTTGAGAGATGATCATGAAAAAAAAAGGTAGAGAACTGACCCGCTCTTTGTCAGGCATTATTCTGGTCAAGGTGCCTATCCTCCTGGAACTTTAATTCTTGTGGGGCAGGCAATAAACAAATAAGTAGCTGTAACTGTCAAATAGGAAGGAATTCTGTAAAGAAAAAAAGAGCAGGCATAGAGCTAGCGTCCTTGGGGGTGAGTGTGGGTGTGTGTATGGTTTTTTTTAGGTGAGGGGAGGTGTTCTGGTGACTCAGACAAGGTGACACTTGAGAAGACCCTGGAAGAAGGGGGAAGAACGTCCCAGGAGAAGGCAGCAGCATGAAGGAACTGGAAACAGCAAGGAGGCCAGGTGGGAAGGAATGGATGAGTGAGGGAAAGATGGTGAGAGGTGAGGCTGGAGATGGGACAGGGACCAGATCACACAGGCCTTATACACCGTGCTAGCGGGGCTGAGTGTTGCTTTGAGAGAATTTGGAAGCTTTATGCAGGGCAGTGGCTGAGCTGGTTTGCCTTTGGAGTGGCTCTTCCCAGCCACTGTTTGGGGGATGGGCAGTAGGGTAGGAGTGGGATTAGGGGCCCAGTGAGGGGGCTGCTGCCAGGTCCTCAGTGGGAGGTGATGGTATGGGTGAGAGAGAGGCAAGGCTCCTGTGTGCTCTGAAGGTGGAACTCACAGGCTTTGCAGAGAGATGGAAGGGAGGGTGAGAAAGAAAGAGAAGTCAGGTGAGCCAAGGTCTAGCCCAGGCACTGGGTTCCATTTATGGAGACAAGGTCGATTGTGAGGGGAGCCTTCCTGGGAACCATTCCTAGAGTGAGGTCTTCCTTCCACCAGCTCAAGGTCCTTCTTGTTGATGCCAGGATTAGCATATAGATTTCTTTTTTTTTTTTGGCTGCTCCACACAGCATGCAGGATCTTAGTTTCCTGACTAGGAATTGAACCTGTACACCTTGCAGTGGAAGCGTGGAGTGCTAACAACAGAACTGTCAGGGAATTCCTATTTTTAAAAAAAAAATTTGAATTAAAAATTTTAAATTTTTATACATTTTAAAGGCTGCTTTCCATTTGCAGTTATTACAAAATATTAGCTTTATTACCCATGTTGTGCAGTGTATCCATGAGCCTATCTTAGCATATATTATATGTTGCCTTCTACAGTTACTTATTTTTTATCTCTATACATCAACCTTACCTAATCTTTATATTGCTTTAGGGAAGGAACCTTTTCCAAGAGGCAACCAGTGGGGCAGAGTGGTTACAACTGTTGTTGTTGTGTGTGTGTGTGCTAGGGTGAGGGTTTTAACTGCTTAGCCTTTATCCTCTTTCCCTTTCTCTTCCTCTTCCTCCTCAAGTTCTTTCTTCCTTTTTTTTTTTTGTAAAGTGGAGAAGGCAACAGTATCTACTTCCTACCGATTTGCATATGAAGTGCCTTGTGTGGGTCTGGCAAGCAGTTGGTTGGTACTTTGGTGGTTTTCACATTGTGTACCTCCCCGACTCCCATTCAATTCCTGTGTTGCTAGCTCTTATATCTCAGAGTCATCTAAGTTGGAGCTTTTGGCAGTAAGGGTATCCCCCTTTCCCCTTCCATGTTCTTGGTTTTCCTTCATAAAAAAGGGAGGAAGTGAGATTTACTGAAGCAGTGAATCAGTGGAGCTTCTCAAATCTGGGTATTTGCATTGTACATGACATTGAATTCTAAGTGTGACAGGTTGAGTTGAGGATGGTAGAGAAGGCTTTCCACACCACCCGGGGGAAGTGAGCGCCAAGTGGATTGTTTACAGTAAGCAGAATTGATGCTGCAGTGTGAGGAATACATGGTGTTTATATAGTAATCACCAAATTGTGTGGATCCAACCAGAATGAAAAATGCCTGGAGCCTTGGCTTAGGGCCATGGATGAACAGAGCATGAAGCCTGGCATGGAACAGGAGTGGGAGGCATGGGTGTAGCACAGTGATAGATATAAACAGATGTACATTTAAGTAGAGATCAAAATATGTGGCTGCCTCTTTCCCTCTTTGCACTCGTGGCAGACTTGGTTCATCTGTCACATCATTCATTCCTGATTCTGATGTAAAGCTCATATTACTTGAGTATTTACTGCAAGTCAAGCACTGTGTTCTATGCACATCATCTTGCTTACTCCCACAACAACTCAGTGAGGTGGGTCTATTATCCTCCTAGTCAGATGAGGAAACAGTCCCAAAGTGGTCAGTAATGTGCCCAGGGTCTCCAAGCTGGCCAGTGGCAGAGCTGGGATTAGAATCTGGTTACCAAACACCAGAGCATGCTATCAATTATTGTGCTTTACAGCCCCTAGCTATGCCCAGATGCTACCTCAGAATCCTTCCACCCCATAAAAATTCCTCCCCACCTGCTTCATTAAGGTTGTGGGATAGAGGTTCATGCTACATGTGCTCACTCGTTCACTCAGCCACTCGTTCACTAAACAGTGCCTCTGTGCATCTGCCGTGGGCCTGGCGCAGTGTTCGGTACTGAGGATTCCTCAGTGAACGAGACGCAAGCCTTGCTCGGGGACTGTACTTAGTAGAAGCATCACGTCTTGTCTGGGACGCTCAGTGAGTAGGAAGAATCACAATTTGAGTGATTCTGGATAGATACTTCCCTATGTTGAACCAGAAGATACCCCAGTTGAAGATGGGAATCAGCAACAATCTGAAAAATGCATTATAATGCCCCAGCATGCACCCAGATAGAAATTGGGCCATCTTCCACCTTTTTTTGACTTGACTGATTTAGCGATTTGATATTGGGCCTCAAGAGTTATAACTCATGTTCAAGCCGTGCTTTCTTATGCATTCGTTCACTTTGTTCCTTCCAGTACCTGTTTGGAAGGAGGAGTTCTCTGATGTGCAGAGAGATTATGTGACCTGCTTAGTTCTCACAAGCTGGGCCTAGAACCCAGGTATAACTTCTGCTGCTGCTGCTAAGTCGCTTCAGTCATGTCTGACTCTTCACGACCCCATGGATTGCAGCCTACCAGGCTCCTCCATCCATGGGATTCTCCAGGCAACAGTACTGGAGTGGGGTGCCATTGCCTTCTCCGAGGTCTAACTTCTAGCTCCTTGCTTTTGTTATCTCACTGTGCAGCATCTTAATGTCTCAAGGCTTTCAGTTTCCCCATCTGTAAAACAGGGAAATTAAACCACATGGTCCCTAAAAGTTCCTCCCTTCCTGCCTTTCTTTCCTTTCTCCCAAATCACTGCAGTGCCTACATGAACTATACATTATGCTTGAAGCTGGAAATAATGTTATGGAAAACAGACGCACACGCGTCAAAAAAGTTGAAAGAACCCATAGAGTGGAGAAAATATTTACAAATCATACACGTGAGACTTGTATCCAGAACATATAAAGAACTCTTACAACTCAGTAATAAAAAGAAAAACAGCCAAATTAAGAACTTGGTAAAGGATCTGAAAAGACTTTTCTCCAAAGAAGGCATGCAGATGGCCAGTAAACACATGAAAAGAGGCTCCACATCATTAGTCATCAGGCAAATGCAAATCAAAACCACAATGAGATATCACTTCACACCCAGTAGCGTGGCTATAATCAAAAGAAAGATAATGACAAGTCTTGGTGGAGGATGTGGAGAAATTTAAGCCCTCACACACTGTTGGTAGTATTGTAAAATGGTGCAATGACCCTGGAAAAGTCTGGAATAGAGTTACCATATGACCCAGCAATTCTATTCCTAGGGATATACCCAAGACAAATGGAAATATAGGTCTACACATATGCTTTTACACAGGTGTTCACAGAAGTATTATTCATAATAGGCAAAAAGTAGAAACAATCCATTTGGATTGTTTGAAGAAAATGTTTTAAAATTGATTATGTTGATAGATACATAACTCAATGAATATACTAAAAACCAAGTTGTACACTTTAAATAGGATAGTATGATAGGTGAATTGTATCTCAATAAAACTATTATTATATATACTTTAAAAAACCCTAGCATGAGCTCTGCCACTGTGGTAAACGTAATCTTGTTGGGGAGATAAATATTGCTTAATAACCATACAAAAAGTTTTGTAGTTAGTCAGTTTTGGTAAATACTATGAAGGGAAAGAGCCAAATCTTATGACAGAGACTAGCAGGAGTATTGGGGGTTAAGGAAGAGGTATTTGGAAAACTCTAACATTCAAGTGTTCCAACAGAGATTCTCAAATAGTAGTGGCTTAAGCCAGGTAGAAGAGGCTTCCCAAGTGGTGCTAGTGGCAAAGAACTTGCCTGCCAGTGCAGGAGATGAAAGAGACGCAAGTTCGATCCCTGGGTTGGGAAGATCTCATGGAGGAGGAAATGGCAACCCACTCCCGAATTTGTGCCTGGAAAATCCCATGGGCACAGGGGCCTGGTGGGCTACAGTCCATGGGGTTGCAAAGAGTCAGACATGACTGAAGCGACTTAGCACGCAAGGTAGATGTTGAATTCTCATTCATACAGTAGCACAGGTGTAAGCAGTCTGGGCCTTATATGGAAGCCCACAGTTTCAGGGATCTCCTGGCGTGTTGCTCTGCCTTTCCCCAGAGAGGGACGCATGGTCCATGGTGATTCTCCACCCTGTCTATAGTCCAGCACTAAGAGAGGGAGGGGCCCTGGAAAGCTCTTCATTTCTGCTCATATCCAAGGCTTAATCACATGAGGCTGGGAAAGGAAGTCATATGCCAGATGTCATGTGCCCTTGGGCCTCTGTTATAACCTTGGAGATCCTATTACTCAGAAGGAGGGGAGAAGAGATGTAGGGTAAACAATGAGCAGTTTCTGCCATAGGTGGTCTCTCTGAGGCAGTGACATTGAAGGTAAGAACCTGAGAACGAATTGGTGGAGAAAGAGAAGAGTTTTCCAGGCAGGGGAAGAGCATGTGGGAGGACCAGAAGGCAGGAAAGCCCAGCTACCGTGCTTAATGACGTGCATGTCTGAGAGGCGGGCTTCCCTGGTACTCAGATGGTAGACTGTCTGCAAGACAGGAGGCCCGGGTGCACTCCCTGAGTTGGGAAGATCCCCTGGAGAAGCGAATGGCTACCCACTCCAGTGTTCTTGCCTGGAGACTTTCATGGACAGAGGAGCCTGGCAGGCTACAGTCCATGGAGTCACGGAGTCAGACCCTGACTCTGAGTGACTAATACTCTCTGCGAAGCATATCCACCAGGTGGTTAGGACTCACAAGCGCCAGAACAAGACCTGGTCCAGGGAAGCGGCTGCTCTGGGTTCACCTGACTTTTCTCTTCTTGTATCTTACAGGGTTGGGATGGACCCAGACCATGACGAGGGGTCTTTGTGCGAGACTCTGGAAAGCCTGTGTGTATCCTCAGCTTTGAGAACTGAATTCCATAGGTTGTGTCAGTGTCAGACCTGTGAAGTTTAGTTCTTTAGCTGGGATATCTCTATCATCCTGGATTCGAGAGGTGTTGGAGAGAACAAATCCGAGGTCGGCTGGAGAACTTGGAAGGCTGGAGACACAAGGGCCAAGTCTCAGGCTCTGAAGGAATAGTGAGGGAGGGTTCACGGGAGGAGCTCTCATTTAATTGTGAGAAGACTTGGATTCTAGCTGAGCAGTGTTCGAACCGGTTAAATGGATGCTCTAGGCAAGTCATTCTTGCTGCTCCCGCTTTTACTAGTTTATATTTATTGATTACTTATGACGTTCCAGGTACTGTACTAAGTGCTTTCCATGCTGTTATAGGAGACTCCTGGGAAAAATCGCTTTAATGAAGCTTGAGATGCCTGGCACTGCCATGCAATGATTTTTTCCCCTCTGCATGGCATCAGATGGAATTAACAGAATGTGACAAGTATTGTTTAGCATGAACTGCTGCGCTAATTGATCCCTTTTGAGAAGGAGACACATGGATACATCCTTCTTGTGGTCCCCCTCTCCCTTTATTTGAATCTCTGTTTCCTTGCCTTCTATAAATACATTAGGGCTGCCTTGTGTTTTTTTATTACAAGCTAGGCAAAAGGAGGATGTGATTAGATCTTACTATGGTGCCCAGTTTCTTCTGGGGCAAGGGAATATGAGGGTTTTGAAGGCTCCCTCCCTATGCCAGTATGGCCAGCTTTATGCTATGGGTGAAGCCATGTGTTGTCTTCCTATATCCTAGGCCAGCTAGGTCTACTCTGAAGGTCATGTTTGCTGCGATGATGGTGATTTCCCCCATTAGGCAGAGGGCTGCGTTCTGTGTAAGTAACATCTGGGCTTTGTTAGGCTTTAGATTTGATGGGGAACCAGGCATTTCCATCCTTTGGAAACTCATCTTTAAGGGTCTTGGTGTCCTAAATTGTCCATCTCTTAATGTCTGCAGAATGCAGGTGTGGTCTGGCCCAGTGAGGGAAGGCAGGCCCAAAGTGGGAGACCCTTTTCAGTGACACTGATGCTTACTGAGTGCCTGCTACATGCTGGGCTCTGGCCTCAGTGCATTTTGTGCATGATCTCAATGACTCTCACATCAAGGGTTATCTGGAAATAGGACAAATTAACCAAAAGATGTCAAATAAAAAAGTGTAGTGATGTTATGTGATGCAAAGGAATGCTTGGTTCTTGTGAAGGCCCCCCTGCATGGGTGTTGGGACACATGGGTGTGCTCTCTGAGCTATATCGATGGTATCAAGGCCCCGCCCCCAGTCTGCCCACTTCTGCCTTTTGTTTACTAGACCTTTAGCCAGTGACTCATTTTAGAACCAGAACACTGGTGAAACTCTAATGAGATCAGAGATCAGTGTCTTTAGTCCTAGATGCTAGAGAAAATCCAGCATTTATTCCAGAAACTTTAGATGCTCTGAGTTTCTGACCATCTGTGTTGTGAACAAGGACTTAGACCACGGATTCTGATTTACTGCAAAAGGCTAATCCTTAATGCAGGTGAACTCTTCCTAAAGCAGACCTGGTAAATGAAATATGGAATTCACACACATACATACTTTAAACAATGATGAAGTAGATTTATGAGTAGTAGGCAAAACTTTACTATACGAAGAATGTTTCTTTTCATAAGAGGACTTTTTTTAAAAATTCAGAGGTGATTCCATTGTGTAATACATTTCCCAAGGATTTTTGAGATTGTATTTGCTGTATCAAAACTTATTTTCTGTAAGTAGAAAAAGCAGGTTACAAAATAGCTTGGATTATATGATTCAATTTATGTAAAATTATAAATGCATAAAGGAATATGTGCATTGAAAATATACATCAATTTATCAACAAGGATTACCTCTGGAGTGGTGGGAATTAAGATGAGTTTTCCTTTCTATTTTTCTCTAGTGTTTGATTCTTACACTGAACATGTTTAATTAAAACAATAAAGTTACTGAAGAAGATTTCGCACACAATTGTGATCAATCTAGACAAATGCTCGTGCTATGCATTTAGTAGAAGTTAAATGGAGGGAGGTTCCTGATGTGTTCAGTGAAGGAGGTGAGTGTAGAAAAATGTATAGTGTGATTTTTTTTTCAAGAGGGAACTGTACATGTGTATGGGTGTGTGTGTCTGTATGGAATCCAGTGGGTCGTGGGTGGTGAGGTAGCAGGCGATTTTTCTCTCTTCTTTACTTATACTTTCCTGCCCAAATAAGAAAAAGAATTCTCAATGTATATATGTTACTTTCTAAGAATCCATCCATTGTGTAAACCAGTAGTTTTCAAGTGAGTTTCCTGGACAAGTAACATCAGTATCACCTGAGAACTTGTTCAAAGTGTAAATTCAGGGTCCACCCTTAACACTTTAAGCAGTATTATTTTTTTACTTTTTCAGACTCCTTATTTCCCCTGTACCCTTCCTTGCATTTTTTTTTCTCTCCTTCTCATCCTCTCCCATCCTGCTGTTTTCAATGGGATCTCAGAGGCAGATTCATCATCCTTGTGGCTCTGTGCTTGGGAGAGGACATGTCAGATGCGCTTGGGGAGGTGCTTTGGGAGTAATAATATTAATGCTAATGGAAGCACTGATTTGCGATCCTCAGATAAAAGGGAAAGGCCATGATTTATCAGCTTGCATTGATGGGACACAGTGGGTAGCTGGACACACTCAGTAGTTGCTATCTATCCATATGACGAGGCTACTAAGACTTGGTGATTTAGGGACACAGTAGTCTCTTGAGTCCTCCCAGCTGTCAAACCTCTGTTAGTTAAGGTGAAGATTCCTATATTAGGGTTCTGCAGAGAAACAAGAACCAATAGGCTTATATATACATTGAGATTTATTATAGGGAATTGGCTCACATGATTATGGAGTCCCACTTGGGTTAGTCAGCAAGCTGGAGACAAAGGAGAGCTAATGGTGAAGTTTCAGTCTTGAGTTTCAATACCTGAGAATCAGAGGGACCAGGTGGTGTTCCAGTCCAAAGGCCAACGGGCTTAAGGCTCAGAAAGAGCTGATGTTTCATTTTGAGTTCAAAAGCAGGGGCAAAATAGTCCCATCTCAGCAACAGGAGGTATTCCATCTTAATCCCAGGAGTTCAACCTTTTAGTCTATGTCCGCCATCAACTGACTGGATAAGACCCACCCACACCAGGAAGGGCAATCTGCTTTACTCAGTCCACCAATTCCATTTCTTAAAAAAATTTTAATGGCAAACCATTCCAGTATTTTTGCCTGGGAGACCCCATGAACAGAGGAGCCAAGTGGGCTAAAGTCTGTGGAGTCACAGAATTGGACATGACTGAGGAACTGAGCACATAGTTACCTTACAGTGTGATGTCAGTGTCAGCGTGGGTGCATGCCAAGTTGCTTTAGTTGTGTATGGCTCTTGGCAACCCTATGGACTGTAGTGCACCAGGCTCCTCTGTCCAAAGGATTCTCCAGGCAAGAATGCTGGAGTGGGTTGCCATGCTCTCCTCCAAGGGATCTGTCCCACTCAGGGATTGAACCCACATCTCTTATGTCTCCTGCAGTGGCAGATGGGTTCTTTACCACTAGCACCACCTGGGAAGCCCTGGTGTTCGTTTCTACCATACAACAAAGTACATCAGTTATACATGTATCTACTCTTCTTCTTTCCTTCCCATTTAGGTACCACAGAGCACTGAGTTCCCTGTGTTAATCAGTAGATTCTCATTAGTTATCTATTTTATACACAATATCGATAGCGTGGGGCTTCCCCTGTCGTTCAGCAGTAAAGAATCCACCTGCAGTGCAGGAGAGTCTGGTTCAATCCCTGGTGAGGAGGGCATGGCAACACACTCCAGTATTCTTGCCAGGAGAATCACATGGATAGAGGAGCCTGATGGGCTGCAGTCCACGGAGATGCAAAGAGTTGGTCAGCAACTGAAGCAACTAAGCACCACACTATCAGGTGTATATATGTCAATCCCAATCTCCCAATCCACCCCATCACCCCCTTCACCAATTCCAGTGTTCAGTTCAGTTCAGTCGCTCAGTTGTGTCTGACTCTTTGCGACCCCATGAATCGCAGCATACCAGGCCTCCCCATCCATCACCAACTCCCGGAGTTCACTCAGACTCACGTCCATCGAGTCGGTGATGTCATCCAGCCATCTCATCCTCTGTCATCCCCTTCTCCTCCTGCCCCCAATCCCTCCCAGCATCAGAGTCTTTTCCAATGAGTCAACTCTTCTGATGAGGTGGCCAAAGTACTGGAGTGTCAGCTCTAGCATCATTCCTTCCAAAGAAATCCCAGGGTTGATCTCCTTCAGAATGGACTGGTTGGGTCTCCTTGCAGTCCAAGGGACTCTCAAGAGTCTTCTCCAACACCACAGTTCAAAAGCATCAATTCTTCGGCACTCAGCCTTCTTCACAGTCCAACTCTCACATCCATACATGACCACAGGAAAAACCATAGCCTTGACTAGATGGACGAAATCACCCTCACAGATACACTCAGAACAAAATTTGACCAAGTATCTGGGCACCTTGTGAGCCAAATTGACACATGACATTAACCTCCACAGTTCTTTTTCCGTATTTCTTCACATCTAGATTATCTTGCCCTCTTTTCTAATAATATTTCAGAACTTGGATGTAAAATGCTCTGGGGTGTGGGAGGGGGAAACCAAGTGCCTTGCCTGTTCCTCTTTGTTCTTCTTTGGCATTAAGGTGCTTTGAAGAACTGTTTTGGAAGGCAGGCCTACTACTACCTCCTGGGGCAGCCCTTACAAGTAGAAGAGCTATTTCAGTTATTCCTAGGAAATGGCTACAGTATAATTACAACTTTCCTATATTATGTGTTTGCAATGCTCCAGGTGTCATAGATGAAGAAATATGTCTAGATGAGAAAACTGAAGCTCAGGGAGGTTACCTTGTTGAAATATCACACACTAGTAGGTGTCACTTACTGTTAATCACGGCTGCCTAATCTGAGCCTATGTTCTTTTCACTAAAGTTTGTACTGGGCTTTACAGTTTATAAAGTACTTTAACACACATTATTTTATTTGCTGGCCATAGCTTTCCCCAGTGGAGTAGATATATCCATAATTTTAGAGATGGGGAATGCAGTTTTCAATGGCTTCACATCTTGTCTATCTCCTGTGTCATGTAGCTAGTAACTAGTGAAGCTGGGCCACAAATCCAAAATCTCAAATAAAAAGATAACTTTTATTCTAAAAAAAATTCATAGGAAGCATATAAGCTTCTTGGAAGATAAAGAAAGAGCACCCCTGCCTCAGTTTCTCTAGTATAACTGAAAACAGACTAGTGTACGTTGAGGTTCACCCTAATTCACCTGCCTATGTCTTTGGTAAGCAGGAGTGAGCCCTTGTACATGATTAATTCCACCCTCCACAACACAGTTATACTTGTATGTTGTTGGTAGCTTTTCAGTTCAGTTCAGTCACTCAGTCGTGTCTGACTCTTTGCGACCCCATGAATCGCAGCATGCCAGGCCTCCCTGTTCATCACCATCTCCCGGAGTTCACTCAGACTCAATGTCCATCGAGTCCGTGATGCCATCCAGCCATCTCATCCTCTGTCGTCCCCTTCTCCTCCTGCCCCCAATCCCTCCCAGCATCAGAGTCTTTTCCAATGAGTCAACTCTTCTGATGAGGTGGCCAAAGTACTGGAGTTTCAGCTTTAGCTTTTAAGAAACCATAATGTATTTTTTGCCTTGGGTCTTGCCATACTACAAACACTAGTCGGATTCCATCTGCCTCTGGGCAACAAGTGTATTTTCTTGTTTAAAAAAACTAACATATTTTATTGTATAAGTTTACTGCAAAGGAATTCTGAAAATGGGGAAAAGTAGGAAAGAGAAAAAATTTAAATTATAAAAAAATTTTACTATGCAACAAAATATTCTTTAAATTGAAAATTTGGAAAATTCAGAAAATTGTAAAGCAGAAAACTATCCATAAGCTTATAGATGTCTATTTTGGGGGCTAATCTGATGGCTCAGCTGGTAAAGAATCCATCTGCAATGCAGGAGACGCAGGAGATGCTGGTTCAACCCCTGGGTTAGGAAGATCCCCTGGAGGAGGAAATGGCAACCCACTCCATTATTCTTGCCTAGAAAATCCCGTGGAC
This sequence comes from Redunca redunca, assembly GCA_006410935.1. Lineage (NCBI taxonomy): Eukaryota > Metazoa > Chordata > Mammalia > Artiodactyla > Bovidae > Redunca > Redunca redunca. Next base: position 1,367,999 of record SJYQ01002404.1, read on the forward strand.
AGAGAAGCCTGGTGGGGAGCCAGAGGAGTCCACGGGGTTGCAAGAGTCAGACATGACTGAGTGAATAAGTGTGTGTCTATGTCTATTTTGGCTTATGCCTTTTCATTTTCACTTTAAAAAAAATACAGTTGGGATTGTTACTTAAATGTAATATGTCTGTGTGTCGGTTCTGTTTTCTTGTTACTTAACATCTTGTCATAAGCATTTCCTCATATCCTTATATATCTTTCCCATGCATTTTAAACTGATAAGAACAGATACTACCCTTGATCTTAGCCAAAAGTCTGAGAAGCGATTTTCATGCATTTTAAATGGCTGCATATGTAGTTTGTAGAGTGCCTGTGCCTTTGTTTGTTTATCTTCCCCTCTTATTGGACATTTAGAACCTGGATCTTCTAAATCCAAATCTGCTGTTCTCCCGCCCACGTATATCTGCTTTATTTCCTTTTAGCCTTTTGCTTACATTGATTCAGGCATTATTTGTGATGACCTTAGTATTAAAAAAAAAGCCTAGTAGCTTCTTAATCAGTAGTGTGCAAAAATGCTAATGTTAAGGCTTTACTGTGTACTGAGTTCTTTCTTCTTTAAAATAGTTTTTATTGGAGTACAGTTTCTTTACAATGTTGTGTTAGTTTCTGCTGCTAAGTCACTTCAGTCGTGTCTGACTCTGTGCAACCCCATAGACGGCAGCCCACCAGGCTCCCCCATCCCTGGGATTCTCCAGGCACGAACACTGGAGTGGGTTGCCATTTTCTTCTCCAATGCATGAAAGTGAAAAGTGAAAGTGAAGTCGCTCAGTCGTGTCCGACTTTTAGCAACCCCGTGGACTGCAGCCTACCAGGCTCCTCCCTCCATGGGAGTTTCCAGCCAAGAGTACTGGAGTGGGGTGCCATTGCCTTCTCCATGTTAGTTTCTACTGCACACCAAAATGAGTAAGCCATTCATATATCCCCTCCCTCTGGGACTTCCTTCCCGTTTAGGTCACTGCAGGGCATTAAATAGTGTTCCCTGCACTATACAGTATGTCCCCATTGTGTGCATGCTAAGTCGTTTCAGCTGTGTCCCACTCTTTGCGACCCCATGGATTATAGCCCGTCAGGCTCCTCTGTTCATAGGGTTCTCCATGAACAGAATACTGGAATGGGTTACCGTGCTCTCCTTCAGGGGATCTTTCCCATCCATGCCATATCTCATATGTCTACTGCATTGGCAGGCAGGTTCTTTACCACTAGTGCCACCTGTGAAGCCCATATTCTTATTAGTTATCTATTTTATACATGGTATCAATAGTGTATATGTGTAAATCCAAGTTCTGTTTTAAGACTTTGAACAGAGTTCATTAAAGTTACCATTTCTGTTATTCTCGTCATACAGATGATACCACAGAGGCACAGAGAAGTTAAGATAAGTATCAGAATGCACTCACTGGTACTGAACAACATAGTCAATTTACAGAACCTTATACAAATAGTTATTCATTCAGTCTGCAGTGAATTGACACTTTTGAACTGTGGTGTTGGAGAAGACTCTTGAGAGTCCCTTGGACTGCAAGGAGATCAAATCAGTAAGTCCTAAAGGAAATCAGTCCTGAATATTCATTGGAAGGACCGATGCTGAAGCTGAAACTCCAATCCTTTGGCCACTTGATGCAAACAACTGACTTGTTGGAAAAGACCCTGAAGCTGGGAAAGACTGAAGGCAGGAAGAAAAGGGGACAACAGAAGATGAGATGCTGGGATGCCATCACCGACTCGATGGACATGTGTTTGAGTGAACTCCGGGAGTTGGTGATAGAGAGGGAAGCCTCGAATGCTGCAGTCCATGAGGTCGCGGAGAGTCGTACACGACTGAGCGACTGAACTGAACAGTCTGCACATGAGCAGCTATTGGCACTGGTTCAGAGGCTCAGTGACACTGAGACTGCTGTCACTGCAGTCTTCTTTTCCTGTGCCTCTTGGTTTTAAAATGACTGTGCAATTGCTCTAGATATCACATCCCAATTCAGGGCAGGAAGTTCTGACTTAATGCTTCTGCCCCTTTTATCAGGAAAGCACATTTTCTTCCCAGAACTCCCTTTTTTCACTCAGCAGAGTTCCACTCGTGAACTGTGTTTTACATGATCATTGCCAACCAGAGAGTGTCTGGGGAAAAACTTATTAACCTCTGGAGAGGAAGTTGACTAGGTGAGAATGATTGGGTAAGGACTGTTGTGTCAGTTAACCTACAGTGACCTCCACAAGATACTTGCCAAGGTCAAGTGTTGGTCTTATGTGATCCAACCAGCCTGTTTGACACAGGGCTAATACCTATTAGCTGGGAATGTTTTCTTACACTTCTAAAAGTGGCTGGACTAGAAGTGGCCTGGAGCCTGCAAACTTCCTCTTTCACTGAACATAACAGTATCTAATACATGCTAACATTTTCATCAATATTAGTGTCACTGCAAAGTGCTGTTAAAATAGAAGTGTTTTTCACACATTATGTATCTGTGGTGTGTCTACCGCGTCATTCTTTTGCTGGCGCGCCACCTTCCTGGCGTTTATAACTGGGTAACAAATCTGCAGCTCACTGGGTTAATATCCTCAGGCTGTGGCAGAGGGAGAGGAGGATCTGTGAGCTGTTTGGGCTAAAACAAGTTGCTGTATTACTTTTGTCTCAGCCCTGAGCTAATTCATTAGGGGCCTGGCTACAGGTGAACTGAGCTAGAGGCTGCATAGTGGCAATGCTGAAAATTATGGCTGGACCCTACTTGAAAATACAGCTTTATCTAATTAGGAGGGGGCTCAAAAAAGATCCATCATTTACTAGAACTATTAAATTGTGGCTATTTCTAGAGCAGAAGTCTAAAGGAGCAATTAATAGGAAGGTTTTGTTTAGGACTGGGATGAGGTGAGTGAGGTGCTTAAAATACGAAATTTGAGGGGATGCTCACTCCCATGGTCACGTATCACCTGCAAGGCCCTGGTTTTATTTTGTCCTTACTGGTTGTAGTTGTTCGTTGTTCAGCCACCCAGTCGTGTCCAGCTCTTTGCTAGTCCATGGACTGTAGCACGCCAGGCCTCCCTGTCCCTTACCATCTCCTGTAGTTTGCCCAAGTTCGTATCCATTGCATCGGTGATGCCATCCAGTCATCTCATCCTCTGATACCCTCTTCTCTTTCTGCCCTCAGTCTTTATCAGCATCAGGGACTTTCCCAATGAGTCAGCTGTTTGCATTAGATGACCAAAGTATGGGAGTTTCAGCTTCAACACCAGTCCTTCCAATGAGTATTCATGGTTGACTTCCCTAAAGATTGACTGGTTTGATCTCCTTGCTGTCCAAGGGAATCTCAAGAGTCTTCTCCAGCCCCACAGTTTGAAGTAACTCACTAGTTACTAATGTCTAGAAAGTGGGATAATTATTTACCAAATATTTTTTTGATCACTTCTGTGTGCCCAGCACTATTCCAGTCACTGGGGATACAATAATGAATAAAATAGTTGTTATTGTCCCCATGGTACTGATATTCTAGTAAAGGTGAGATTTCATATAGAAATCTGGATTTTTGGCTCAAAGTATCAGAAGAACTGATAACTGTGAGCAGGCTTTCCCATAAGACAACTGTCACTCAGATTTGAGGAGTTGCTATCTCCTTTTAGTTGAGGTGTAAGTTTGTCACACTTCCCATCACTCCCTACTGTGATTTTTGATCCTAACGGGATCTCTATAAGTGGATACCACTATTATTCTTATTGCCATTTTTCAGATGAAGAAACTGATACTCAAAGAGATAAAGTGACTAGCCCAGAGTCTTCTGGCTACAGAAGGTAGAGTGGGTTCTTTGCAACTTTGGAGGCTGAGATTGTTGCCACTGAGCACAGCTGTGATTCGGGAGTCAGGAGCACAGATATATCAGCAAGCAAAAGCATCCAGCCTATATAAGATCAAATTAGAGAGAGGTATCAGTAGGAAACAGGTGGCACCTCAAATTAGGAGAACTCAAGAAGTGTTCATAAAGAAACTATTTACACAAGTGTGGGCAGAGTGTAGGGAAAGCACAAAGCATAGTGCAGAAGCCAGATTAGTAGTAGTGGGCCTCTATTGCCACTCAGACCTGTAAGGGCAGGCGACAGAGTGGGCTAATGGAGCTGGGGAGACAGAACTCTGGAGAAGGCTGCATAGTTGAGCTGAGACCTTAGATGCAGCTGGCCCTTTCGGACCCCACTGGGAGGAAACTTGGAGAATAAATCTCCCAAGTTCTCTCTACTCCCTCCCATTGATCACTTACCAGTGACAGACTCAACTGGAGGTCAGAGGATGAGGAGTCAGTTGATGCATCCTTCCAATCTGGGCGTCCTGGGGGTACAACAGAGCGGGGTGGAGAGCAGTGGGGAGTGGCTCAGGAGGGGCAAGCCAAGGCACCTGGCACAGGGGCCGGTCAAGCCAAGGGCATTTTAGGGGACAGAGCGACGATGGCTAGGGGAAGATATGAAGATCATTGTGAATTCAGGGTCCAACTTAGCTTTAGTTTTGCCAATATATTTTTTAATTGAAGTATGTCTAGTTTGCAGTGTGTTAGTTTCTGTTGTACAGCAAAATGATTCAGTTATATGTAACATATATCTATGTATGTACACATTATATATATATACTGTTAAAAATATTCTTCTCAAAAAAAAATATTCTTCTCCATTACAGCTTATCACAGGATATTGAATATGGTTCTCTGTGTCATACAGTGAGGCCTTGGTGTTTATCCATTCTATATATAAAAGCTTCCATCTGCTAAGCCCAACCTCCCGCTTCACCCCTCCCCTAAACCCCTTCCCCTTGGCAACCACCAGTCTGTTCTTGGTGTTCATGATCCTGTTCCTGTTTTGTAGACAGGTTTGTTTGTGTCATATTTTACTTTTTTTGCGGGGGGAGCTTGTGCCATGTGACACACAGGATCTTAGTTCCCCAACCAGGGATTGAACCCGTGTTCCCGTAGTGGAAACATGGAGTCTTAACCACTGGACCACCAAGGAAGTCCCCATTTGTATCATATTTTATATTCCACATATAAGTGATATCATATAGTATTTGTCTTTCTCTTTCTGACTTATTTCACTTAGTATGATAATCTCGTTGCATCCATGTTGCTACAAACGGCATTATTTTGTCCTTTTTATGGCTGAATAGTATCCCACTGTATATATGTAGTATATCGTCCTTATATTTTAAATGCTTGTTTTGCACGTTTGTTTATAGTTGGCTGTGCCAGGTCTTCGTTGCTTTGTGAGGGCTTTCTCTAGCTGTGGCAAGCAGGGGCTACTCTTTGTTGCAATGTGGGGAGTTCTCACTGCAGTGGCTTCTCTTGTTGCAGAGCACAGGCTTTAGGCAAGCAGGCTTCCAGCACAAGGGTTTGGTAGCTGCAGCTCTCGGGCTGTAGAGCATAGGCTTAGCAATTGTGGTGCATGGGCTTAGTTCCCGAACCAGGGATCACACCCATGTCCCCTGTGTTGACAGGCAGATTCCTATCCACAGCAGCACCAGGGAATTCCTATACCATACCTTCTGGTTCTGTTCATCTGTCTATGGACATTCCATATCCTGGCTGTTGTGAACAGTGCTTCTATGAATATAGGGGTTCATGCATCATTTTGAATTAAAGTTTTGTCTGGATATATATCTAGAAGTAGGATTGCTGGAACATATGGTAATTCTATTTTTAGTTTTCTGAGGAATCTCTATACTATTTTCCACAGTGAATGCACCAGCTTACATTCCCACCAACAATATAGGAGGGTTCCCTTTTTTCCATACCCTCTCCAGCATTTGTTATCTGTTGACTTCTTAATGACGGCCATTCTGACTAGTGTGAGGTGGTGGTGTCTCATTGTAGATTTTTAAAAATTAATTCTTATTGGAATATAGTTTACATTACAATGTTGTGTTAGTTTCCTGCTATCAGTTGAGGTCAGTTGCTTAGTCGTGTCCGACTCTGCGACCCATGGCCTGCAGCACGCCAGGCCTCCCTGTCCATTGCCAACTCCCGGAGTTCACTCAAACTCATGTCCATCGAGTCGGTGATGCCATCCAACCATCTCATCCTCTGTTGTTTCCTTCTCCTCCTTCCTTCAATCTTTCTCAGCATCAGGGTCTTTTCAAATGAGTCAGTTCTTAGCATCAGGTGGCCAAAGTATTGGAGTTTCAGCTTCCACATAAGTACTTCCAATGAATATTCAGGACTGATTTTCTTTAGGATGGACTGGTTGGATCTCCTTGCAGTCCAAGGGACTCTCAAGAGTCTTCTCCAACACCACAGTTCAAAAGCATCAATTCTTCGATGCTCAGCCTTCTTCACAGTCCAACTCTCACATCCATACATGACCACTGGAAAAACCATAGCCTTGGCTAGACGGACCTTTGTTGGCAAAGTAATGTCTCTGCTTTTCAATATGCTGTCTAGGTTGGTCATAACTTTCCTTCCGAGGAGTAAGTGTCTTTTAATTTCATGGCTGCAATCACCATCTGCAGTGAATTTGGACCTCCCCCAAAATAAAGTCTGACACTGTTTCCACTGTTCCCCCATCTATTTCCCATAAAGTGATGGGACCAGATGCCATGATCTTCGTTTTCTGAATGTTGAGCTTTAAGCCAACTTTTTCACTCTCCTCTTTCACTTTCATCAAGAGGCTTTTTAGTTCTTCTTCACTTTCTGCCATAAGGGTGGTGTTAGGTCCCATTTATTTATTTTTGTTTTTAATCTTGTTGTGTCAGGAGATGGAAGGTCCAGCTTTGATGGGGCTGGGAAATCTCTTTCTCCTTCTCTCTCCCTGTCGGTCATGCTTAGCTACCTTGCCTACTAGAAATGTTATTGATTCCATGTCAGAGATTCTGCACGTTTGTAACATGGAGCTTGAGACTTTTGTCTTGATGATTTTTCCAAATGGGCAAAAGGCTGAACAATGCAGGGAGCTACCTTCTTCTAAGTTTTCCCAAGGGTAGAAGAGCTCATTGAACCCTAGGGTTGTAGAAAGCTGTATCTGCAAACATTCAAGACTGATCTGTCTGTTTTTAAATTTTTCCTCTAAAAGCTATTCAGTTTAATACTTCTTGTCAAACACTGTATATCCTGCTAAATTGAGCCAAATATTACCACTACTAAAAATCATTTGCTTGCTTGCTTTCAGAATTCTGTTTCTGAAATCAACTAGACCAAGGTTTTGGATCTTCAGTGGATTTTAATCAGTGTGTTTCAATTATCTTTACAGTGACATTTCCCATAGGTTTATGAGTATCACAGAGGTTAATGAGTATCCCTCTCAGCATAAGTAAAAGTAACAAAATCAGTAGCACTTTAGCTAATACTATAACAATGCAAATAGTCCTTAAATCTAGTATTTGTGGCTCAGAAACACATATACTTCTGCAAGGACATAGTTTCAGGGAGGGACATAGAATGGCTGGGTGAGAATATTTGTAAGAGGAGCATGGTATCATAATTAATTTAGGGAACAGCTGTGACACCACTGATTATGTTTTTATGAGCTTTCCTCCCTCTTTTTCCTTGTTAATAGAACTCCAGTATTGTTCAGAGACGAGGCAAGTCATGGGCCTCTCCAGTCTTAGGGAAAAAATTGTTTGCCCATTCCAGGCTGAATAACTTTGTCCCCTTTACCAGTGACTGGGTTAGCAGGGACATGGAATGGAGGCCTAATAGGGTGTGAGAAGTCTGCTGTGGATAGTTCTTGAATAGGTTCTTCTTATTGCTAAAAAGAGTCACACAGAAAGAAATAGTTGCCTCTTTTTTACTGGATAGTATCACAATGGCAGCTGTGGCACCAGATGATGATGTGAACGGAGCTCATGCTGAGGGTGGGAGAGTGCAAAGATGCTCTAGGATGTCATAATTCAGGTAACCACTGGATTCACTGACCCAAGTCCTAGCCTAACTTAGGTCTTATGTGAGACAATGCATTTCTGATTGTTGACACCACAGACACAGGTGGCTCAGATCTGCCTGCCCATGAACAAGTTCTGTTCTGAAAACATAAGTTCAATTTGCTCATAAGTCCAACAAAGTTAGTCTAGATGCCCAGCTAACACAATTGGCTAAATAGTCCCGTACTGTAATAGATTTATAGTATTGATGCTTTCCACACAAATAATACATAAAAACAAGCACAAAAAATAAGGAAAGCATTTTAAATCTTACAGTACAGTTGAAAAGTTCAGTAGTACAGTAAAACAGTTGGCACACAGGGGCTGGCCTCAAGTGAACAGGCAAGAAGGGTTACTGACTGGAGGAGGAAGGGGAGGTGGGAGATGGTAGAGCTGAAGCATGGTCAGCAATAGGAGTCAGAGGGCAAGCTGCAATGTCACTCATCCCTGACGTTGATGGAACACATGTTCACATTGTTGAAAGTTTGCAACTTGAAGGTTGCAATATGTAGGTTTGTATGTAGGGGGTTTACTGTACACAGATGTAAAACTTCAATCAAAATAGAAATGTTAAAAATAGAAGCTGGAGTGAATCCTGAGTTCTCATCACAAGGGAAAAGTATTTTTTGTTTTGTTTCTATATGAGATGGATATTCATGAAACTCATTGTCATCATTTCATGATGTATGTAAGTTGAATCATTATGCTGTATACCTTAAAGTTATATGGTGCTATATGCCAATAAAACTGGAAGGCAAAATAAAAGAAGCAGGAAGCCACCTATAATTCTCTACCTCCTACTTACTATGTTAATTGTCATTGTTGTTCAGTTGCTTGGTTGTGTCTGACTCTTTGTGACCCCACAGACTGCAGCATGCCAGGCTTCACTGTTCTTCAGTATCTCCCGGAGTTCGCTCAAACTCGTGTCCATTGAGTAATGCCATCCAACCATCTCATCCTCTGTTGCCCCCTTTTCCTTCTGCCTTCAATCTTTCCCAGCATCAGGGTCTTTCCAATGAGTCAGTTCCTTGAATCAGGTGGCCAAAGTATTGGAGCTTCAGCTTCAGCATCATTCCTTCCAATGAATATTCAGGGTTGATTTCCTTTAGGATTGACTGGTTTGATCTCTTTGCTGCCCAACGGACTCACAAGAGTCTTCTCCAGAACCACAGTTTGAAAGCATCAGTTCAGTGCTTCAGCGCTCAGCCTTCTTTGTGGTCCAACTCTCACGTCTGTACATGAGTACTGGAAAAACCATAGCTTTGACTCTATGAATCTCTGTGGGAAAGGTGATGTTTCTGCTTGTTAATACTCTGTCATAGCTTTTCTTCTAAGGAGCAAATGTCTTTTAACTTCACGACTGTAGTCACTGACCGCAGTGATTTTAGAGCCCCAAGAAAATAAAGTCTGTGTATAAACTATGTTAATATGATGTTTAAAAAATGTGATCATGAATAGACATACTTAACAGGACATCTTAGATCCTTTTATATGAAAAATGTAGATCTACCACATTCTTTTCAGCAATTGTGTAATATTCTGAAGCGTGGCTAGATCATATTTTAAAAATCTGAAAAAGTGGTACCTAAAAAAAAATGTGATCCATGGGTAGCTATTCTATATTCATCTCTGCCCCGATCTCACCTTCTCTCATATCCAGAAAGGGTTGCTGTCTTTCAGAGAGGCACGCACAGGAAGAAGGCATGTGGCTGGCCCTGTGAAGGGACACGGGATTTGGGATCAGGCAGGTTGGGACTGGGATTCAGCCCTACCATGCCCTAGCTGTGCGATCTTGGAAAATAATTCAGTGCTTTATATCTCCATTGCCTCAACCTCCCCCAAAGCAATAGTAAACCCTACCTCTTAAAGTTGTTCTAAGGGTTAGAAAAAATGTATTAGATAACCCATGACCTAGAATGATACTCAGTGAGTGACAGCAATTATTCTATGAAAGGAGCCACTTCCATGAACTAATGTAACTGTCTTTGTTTATTCTCACTGAACACACAATGGACAAAGATGCAAAGGATTTGTTAGCCCAAAATAATTTCTTGAAATTATTGAGCAACTGTATCCCAAGGGGTACAGAGTAGGTCCATGAAAACAAATAATCTAAATTCATGTTTGTGTCACTCTTGTAAAGGAGTTAATGTAAACAATTAACCTTTATTTCTTGGACAGAGGCCTGCAGATACATACAGTATGAGTGATTTATCAAATAGGCTAAGAAAAAAAAAACACACGGTAAGATGATTTTAGTAGGCTGGAGTGGTAGGCTAAATTAAACAAGATGACCTTTATTAGGGGAATGTGTAAAATTCAACTGTTTGGTTCCTTTTCTTTATTTGCATAATACAGAATGGGAGAAGTGAGATTTAATAGCAGGTATGAAAAAGGCTTAGGTTTTATGTGGCTGAAGTTCACTGTGAAGCTGTAGTGTGATCCAGCTGTCTAATTAGGCAAATGAAATCTTAGTCCTTCTAAAGTCCTTGTAAACTCAGGATGAGGAAAATGATGCCTCCACTTAGTTTGCCTCCTAAGATCACATGGGCTTCCCTGGCTCAGCCGGTAAAGAATCTTCCTGCAATGCAGGAAACGTGGGTTCGATTCCTGAGTCGGGAACATCCCCTGAAGGAGGAAATGGTTACCCACTCCATACTCTTGCCTGGGAAATCCCATGGATAGAGGAGCCTGGCGGGCTACATCCATGGGGTCACAAAGAGTTAGACATGACTGAATGACTAACACTTTCATTTCTTTCATATCACATGCTATAATATGAGGATGGTGAGTAACTGGCATGCAGGCTGAGCCTTCATGTTTGCACGCCTCAGCAGATAACTCTAATTCCTCATATTCCACTGCATTTAGAGGTAACCTCTGAATCCTTCTCAACCGGTCTTTAAGGTGGTCAATATTTTTATTATTATTATTTTTAACTTTTGGCTACACCCCATGGCACGTGGGACCCTAGATCCTGACTAGGGGTCCAATCTGCTCCCCTCGCATTGAAAGGCAGGGACTTAACCACTGGACTGCCGTGAAAGTCCAGCCAATATATATATGTTTTTAATGTTTAGTTTTATTTATTTGGCTGCACTGAGTCTTAGTTGTAGGATGTAGGATCTAGCTCCTGGACCAGGGACCAAAACCCAGGCCCTCAGCGTTGGGAGCATGGAGCCCCAGCCACTGCACCACCAGGGAAGTCCCCAGCCAGCATTTTTTGAATGGAGTTGGCATGCAAGAAGAAACCTGTTGGTAGCCAATGGACTGCAGGCTTCCTCCCGTTGTCTCCTTCCAGGGACAATCATTATGCTTAAATCGTGTAATCCGGCCTTTTACTAGCCACAGTGGATTGGATATAGACTCAAGGTCTGCCAATCCATAGGCTGTTTAAAGAGCTTTATCCAAACCAGAACAAGTTCCCTCACTTTGATTCTTCTGGAAGTCTGAACTGGGGAAGAAAGGATCACGTCAGGAGGTTGACAGCAGGCCAGGGAGCTATTGTAGAGGCCAAAGGGGGACATAAGGAACATAAGAAAACAGAAGCAAGAACGAGGAAGCAGAAGCTATGAAGCAGAGAAAATCTACAAGGGGAGGGGGTAAGGAATTGGCTGGTGGCAGCAACAGTGGTGGAAGAAGAGGCAGAGCCCTGAAGGCAAATGTCACCCTGCTGCTAAGGGGTTAGCAAGATCTCTCGTCCCTGGGCTGGAGATCCAGCTATGTTGCCATTTCTATTTTCCCAAGAGGCCTCATCAGCCTGGTGTCCAGTCAGGCTGGCCAGAAACTTGAGGTTCTTGTTTTTCTGAAGCCTGCTATAAACACCTCCTCTTGCTTGAGGTGACCTGAGGGAATCTTTGTTCTTGAAACCCAAAACATCTACTTAAGATTCCATGCCTAGCTCTGGGTACCATACTGGCAAACCAGAGCAGGTCCCAAAGAGAGACAGACTAGAATGGCAAAGAAATCTGGGAATCTCACACAGAAGGCCTTTTCAAAGGTACAAGGCTGTTCCTTCAGAGCAGTGGTTCTGAAAGTGTGATTCCCAAGCAGCACTGGCATCTTAGAGATGTAAATTTCTCGGCCCACCCCAGACCTACTGAATCAGAAACTCTAAGTGTGGGCCCAGCACTCTGTGGTTTAGCAAGATCTTTACATCTGATGCATGCTTGAGTTTGAGAACCACTGGCCTAGAGAAGACCACACAGAATATGAGCACCATCTTTAATTACTTGAAGGACTGTCAGGGGAGGTGTGATATGAGACCCTCGAGGGCAGCGCTAAACTAGAGCTTAAGGCAAAATGTGGAGACAGACTTCAGGGCAAGAGAAGGAGGACTTTGCAAGCAGTTTGTGTGGTTTGAGAATGGTTTGTGTCTGCTGGGTAGTGAGCTGCTTGTCCCTGGTGGTGTTCAAGGAGGAAGCTACGTGACTATCCAGTTGATAGATATTGTAAAGGGGTTGTGAAGTCGACAGGAGGGAGAAGAGGAGACTGAAGGAGGAAGTGTGAATTAGGAAGTGTAAATCAGGAACAGCAATTGAGGACTGGCCTCCTGGGTCCCTTGTTGCCATAGTGACAGTGGGGCTGGGGCAGTACCAAGACAATCGTGTGTATAGGAGTTTCAGGTGGGGCTTCTTGCTGTTAGAGGCAGATCCACAATCCTGGTCTCTGTCACGAAACAAATCCTAACATCTAGGACCGGGAGTCTACTTTGGAATTTGCCTAATATCCCTATCTCTAAATTCTAGCTCTACATTAAACAGTCTTAAGCAAAGGCAGAGACTCTGTTATTGGGGCAGACATGTGGAGGCAATCTAATCACTCACTCACCCAAACCACTTGCTTGGGACAGGCAGCTGCATCTAGAATAATGAATGCCAATACCAAGCTGTCACATTGCACTTGGTGGATGCAAAGGTTGGCTCTGGAATCAGATGGCTGGATATGTAATTGCCTGACTTGAGCAAGGCTACTTCTCTCTGCTTTATTTTTATTGTCTTTTATTAGTTTTAATTTTCTTTCAATATTTATTTATTTGCTGCACCGGGTTTTAGTTGCTGCACATAGGAACTTTAATTGCGATTTGTGGGATCTTAAGGGTTGGCATGTGGGATCTAGTTCTCTGACCAGGGATTGAACCCAGGCCCCCTGCATTGGGAATGAGAAGTCTAAGCTACTGGACCACCAAGGAAGTCCCTTTCTTTTAAACTGAGGCTTATATTAGTTGCCATCTCAGGATTGTTTCAGGGTTGAGATAATCCATGATGAGCACTCAATATATTTAATTACTATCACTGCTATTACTGTTGGATCTCATCAAACTGCTAAATTGCCTATGAGGAGGATAGGGTAGGTAGGGTAGGGTAGGTTTTATCACCCCCATTTTACAGCCCGAGGAACCACAGTGCAGGATGGGTAAGACCAGGCTGACATTACACTGCTTCAGTATTAGTGGCAGAAAAGAACTAGTCAGTTTTCCTGACTTCAGGTGGCCAGGACAAAGAATAGAGTATGTTTTTGTGTTCCAGAAAGGAGAGCAGAATTAGTTCTTTGAAAAGGTAGTATATGCATGTGAGAAACATTCTACAAAAAGGCATGTGGTGAAAAGTAAGTCTTTCCATGCCACTAACCTCTGGTCTCCCAGTCCCTTTCTGTTGATGGACTCTGGGTATCCTCCAGGACCTGGTTCACATGTGGACAAACCAGGGTTATATGGATTCCTGGGCACTATTTCTAAGGCCTGATGCTGTTTCTGTCTCCAGTTCCAGGTGTGTGTGTGTGTGTGTGTGTGTGTGTGTGTGTGTATGGGAGGAGGGCTTATGAGGCATGTAGGGGTTTGGAATCTAACCTTGCCCTTGGAAAGAGAGGCCAGTGGGTTTGTTGCCATTTAGTTAAGTCGTGTTCAACTCTTTTGCAATTCCATGGACTGTACCCACCAGGCTCCTCTGTCCATGGGATTTTCCAGGGAAGAAAACTGGAGTGGGAGGCTATATCCTCCTCCAGGGGATCTTCCCAACCCAGGGATCGAATGTGAGTCTCCTCTGTTTCCTGCATTGCAGGCGGATTCTTTACCACTGAGCCACCAGAGAAGCCCTCAGTAGGTCTGGGAAGTGCCAAGGTGACCCAGGGCCAGTGCCGGGTGACCTCCTTTGGCCGGACTCAGGGCTGGGGGCCTTTGAGTTCTTCACCCTGTTCTTGAAGGCACAGGAGGGTGGCCTGGAGGTATAAATGTGAGACCACCTCCCCTTGCTCTGAGTCTGGCTTTTATCTCTTTCTTAAGGTGCTCTCATTCCCTCTGCTCCTTCCAATCTTCTTGGGGAAGAAATCTGAAGGGGCCCGCTAGACCCCAAGCTGCTGGATCATCACTCCTGTAGTACAGGACAGGGGTGGGGATTCAGATCATGGATCTACAGGTTGCAGGCCCAGGGGTCCCAACTCCTTGGCTCTTCCCCTTTCTCTTGGGGCCTCTGCTCAGCCAGCTTTTGGGGGAAAGATCAGACTCACGCGGTTTTAGTAATCCTGACACTTTCCTAGCTTAGAGGAACAAACTTAGTATTTATTATCATTATTATTACTATTATTATTTAGCTTCTAGAAGCCATTCTCTGACAAACACCTCGTGGCCTTGGTAGCCTGCCAGTTTGGTCAGGAGACAAGGGATGGGGCCTGCCAAAAATACAGTCCTTTCTGGGGTCAGCTGGGCAGAGAGGAAGGCTCTCTACACTAAGACCATCAGAGCAGATTTCTGTGCTTCCTGGTTGCTCTTCCAGGCTTAGTTTCTGGCTTCCCCTTTCCTTGGCCTGGAGTTTAAAAGATTCTGTGAAGGCCTTGCTGTGTCGCTTCACTGAAGCTGTCCTCAGCTGAGTCTTGACTCTCTGATGCCTGGAACTATTTAAAAACATCACTGCCAGTTAGCTCCTTGCTGGACTATGCAGGCCCGAGTATGTCCAGTCGTGGGGAGCTCACCACTTCTGGAATCTCTCCATCTCATTCTTAGATGGTTCTAGAGAGAGAAGAGCAGAACCAGAATTTGTAGCCAGGGCTGTTTTGAATTGGCAGCTACTGGGCTCCTAACCTCAAATTCCTCTTTCACTTAAAAGTCCTATGGGTTCTTGATCTCAGGATGTCTCTGAACATTTCTCTTAAGGTCACGTTTCCACTGGCCCATCTAAAGCGTGGATTGGCTGGGCTGGGCCTGTTGCTCATGGGAAGGAGTGTAATGTAGGAGAAATCCCTTTGTCACAAGAGAAAATCAGGGAGGGGAAGGACAGAGTGACTTCTGAGGTCCTGTCCTCAGGCATCTGGGCTCTACATTCTCTTATTCTCTGAAGAAGCCAGAGTCTGCAACTTGGGGGCCTTATCCTTAGTGCAAGGAGAACAAGTTGGAGACGTTACCATGTCCTGGGATGAGCCCAGGAGCTTTCATCTTTTTCTCACTTTGCTTCTCTTCTTTTCCCCACCGTTTCCTGCCTGGGTTGGGTACAGCCAGCAGCCAGAGCTCCAGAGCCCTGTTATTTAAAAATTCAGCTGTCACCATGGCAACCTGCATCCTGCTCCGTTTCAACCAGAGATACAAAGAAGCAGTGAAAGGGAAAGTTTAATAAGATTTTTTTTTTTAAATTTTATGAATCTCACTGACAGTGTCTATCTTTTTGGGAAATAGAAATGTTCCATTTCGTGTTATCAAAATGCCATTCATTTCCTGCCTCTTGGCTTCTGGAGGGTCACCATTACTCCTTGCTTTCTAGGGGTTGCTAACATCACCCCTTCTCTCCCTCCAGAATGGGTGAGGGGTCTTATTTGGTATTTCAGCTTTCTGAAAGAGTTTGAGGCTGGGTTAACACTAGAGCATGTCCATGGCTTTATTCTTCCTTCCGTTTCCCTGTCATCCAATCAGAGTCACATAGGGTTAGTCGAAGTGCTCAAGATCACTTACTTTGCAGTGCCATTTCTGATTTTGCATGTCTAGCAACTATTTGCTCACATTCTGAGAGTACTTCCTTCATCACCCCTGGGGGTGCCTGGTCTCTGGTTGTGTCAATCCACGTAATTCTGGTGGAGCCCAGAACTTCTCCTGACCATAGCAACTGGCTCATGTGTGGGCATGTGGCCCAAGGGCACCCATGAGGCAGCCCAGAGAAAGCCCCTCTGTTTTTCTGTTGTGGGATGAAAGCCTGGAGCTGCTGGAGATCCCCATATATAAGGAACATTCCAGAAAGGGAACCAACAGGGAACCAACACAGGAGGGAAGCAGTACTGAAGGATGGAGGAGAGAGACCAGGTTGGGAGGAAGTTGCTTGATATCCTGGACTAGTCAATTCTGAATCCATGACTTTTCGATTTCATGAGTAATACGTATCCATCTTTTGCCTCCTTAGGACAGTTTAGGTTGGGTTTTCTGACACCTGAGAAACAGTGGCTTTGATGCTGCACACCCCAAATCTTTGGAAATGGGACAACAGAGAGCCTGTGAAGAAAGGCACCATCCAAGGTCACACAGAGAGGCAGCTCTGAAGGTCAGGTCTTCTGATGTCCACGTAGCCACTTAATCTGCTGGTCTTCTGTTCTTGGGCTGGTTTCCCCCCAGCCCCCATGGCAGGAATGAAAGCTGAGCTGGTGGGGGCTGAACGTTAACAAGTGTAATTACGGTAAAGACACCTGCCCAGCTACCTGCCCCAAGGGTGATGGTGACCATTTGAGGTGATAGCCAAGGGTGGTCTCTATTCTCAGAAGATTTTTGTGCCTTTTATAGGTTCGGAGAGATCCCAAGACACGTCAAGAAAAGCACTGATCACATAGCCTGCACTGCATAGCCCTGAAAACCCAAGTAGCCCACCTGCTTTCTCCATTGAGGTTTACTTTTTAGCTCTGTAAACAGCTATCATTCAGCCATTCAACCAGCACTTGTGATTTTGCTAATTTTACTGAAAAGCATTAATTGAGGGCCTCCTCTGTGTTACCCACTAGTTTAGGGGCATGGATTCAGACAGATTCAGTAGTCAGCAGGATAGCCTCAGTGACTGTCCTCATGGAACTTACGCTTTAGTGTGGGCGTGAAAATAATCAGAGAAACACAGACCTAGGGACTGTGAAAGTTCTTACGAAGGATCCGTACCCAGAGCTATGACAGCATATAAAGAGGACCATGTCATCTGCCGAGGCAAGGGAAGTGCTGAGCAGAGAAGGGCAGAAGGAGCAGGCATTAGCTAAGCAGAATGGGGACCAGTATTTTGAATACTGGACAGAGCTTGGGTAAAGTTAGGGGGCAAGACTTTGAATCCATTCATGTCAGTGTTATTTTGGGGGTGCCATGTGCCAATATTCCTCTCTTTTGCTATTTTAGGTCCGTTTATTCCTGCCCCATCAGATTCTCAGAGCTCACGAGTCCTTGAGTCAGTTATATAATCTATCTTCAACCTAGGATCCTTGGTGCTCTGGCCTCACGTCTCCGCAGATTCAGATCCGCTGCAGGCTAACGTCTAGTTAGTCACGCTTTTGTGTATGAGGTTAAGAAATCCCACCATCATAACCAAGCCTTCTCTTCTAGAGAAGGATACGTATTGCCTCTATTTCTCTTCAGAAAAGTCTCAACTCAATTTCCCTTTCGTTTGTCTGAAGAATATGGCTGCAGTGAAGTTTGCTGCCACTAGGGGGCAGGAGCGCCAAAGCAAAGGACTAAGTTCCGTGAAGAAAACAAACGAAGCCGGCAGGTAACACGCTTGACAGTCGGACAGGGTTCGCGCTGGTGTGGGACCCGTCAAGCTCCCAAGCCCAAGCTCTGCGTGTCTGGATTCGGACACACCAAGTGTGCTTACAGTGATGATTCCCGTTTGCACAGAGTTGGTTGCTACAGGTGCTAGTGCCAGCAGAGAAAATTTAAAAGTGAGCTTCTGGTGGGGATGGTTCGTATTGCCTGTAAAACAAAGGCATGGAGTCTTGGATTAGAATTTAAGCTTTAAGAGCCCTTCAAAATGTGCAGAGGGTCTAGGGGGCCCCAGTCTTGGTTCTCAGTGTACTGTGTGATCTTGCTTAAGAACATACTCTCTGGTCCTAAACTGCTCTTCTATCAAAGGATGATACAATGTGAAAAGTCGCCTCTGATTCGAAGAATCCAAGTGGTGAAGACAGTTAAGAGTGGAGAACTGACCCCCTCAGATGCCTCCTTGTGAAATTTCTAATTTAGGGGGTTTTTCCCCTGAGGGAGTTCTGTTTTCCTGACTGATACCTCCTTTCATTTTACAGAAGAATATACTTTACCGCAAAGTAATGAAGAGCTAGGGCGGAGTTCTGGCAAGAGATGAGCGAGATCCTCTTTTCAGATCACACCAAGACAGTCAGAATCCTCTTTGCCTTTTGATAGGGATGAGGCATTTAGCTCTGATATGGGAGACTGAGTGAATACATGCGAGAAGCAAGATTCTTCCTGAAACTCAAACCCTCCAAGATCCTGGAATCCAGAGCCTTACTGAAATAGCTCAGGGGGCTACCAACTTGAAAACATGGTGGAAACAGGACTGCTCTGGGATTGAGTGATGCTTTAAGGCCCCTTTCTGCCTCCGCATTCTAGAGTCAGAAGTTTAGGTCAGACAAGACTATCTCTGGGAGGCCCCACTAAGAAGTCGGGCTTTTGCCTAAAGCTGCAGACTTGTTCTAAGAGGGGCGGGGTGGGGTGGGGGGCCCTGGGACTGGCCACCAGAGGACCCGTGGTGTCCTTACTCACCCCCTGATGCCTCGGGCTGGGGTGGACCATCCCAGAGATGAAAAACCCAAACAAATCAAAACCAGCAACAACAAAAACCCTATAGAAAAACCTCCTTTCTCTGGCAGCACCAGTTTCTGGGATTCGTAGTACAGGGTGGGAGGGGTCCTCAGGAGCCACGGAGGCCCGGCTTGGATTCTCATTTCCCCCTTGGGTGACGGTCTCGCCCCTCCCACTGCTACCTGATTGACAGCAAGCGGCTGCCTCGAGTGGCTGCTGAATTCCCACAGGATGTGATAGATAGCTTTACTCTCAGTTAGTATAGATTAGCATCGTGATTTGTGCTTCTCTAAAGATTATTTTCATGTTTACGTATATTTTAGGGCAATTTTTTTTTTTTTTTGGTTGGGTGATATCAGTACCATAATTTGTAATGATTGCAGAATGTTCTAGTTAAGATTTAAAAAATTTTTCTTTTTGGCCACACCGTGCAGCTTGAGGGGGTCATAGTTCCCCAACCAGGGATAAACCTGTGCCCTCTATAGTGGAAGCAGAGTCCTAACCACCAGACTCCAGGGACTTCCCCTCCCCCACCGTTTCAGCCCGCAGCTCACCACCCGCCTCAGGCACCAATCGCACATCCCCTGTGTTGCCTCTCTTCATCTTGAGGGGTTGGTCATGGCATCCTAGGGCTCATCCTCTCTAGCCCTTCCGTTCTGTAGAGTGGAGACTTGGCTTCCAGCTGATGGCCAACCAGGGCAAGAATTAAGGTTTTCTGAGTTGCTACCCGTGTCAGGCTTATTGAAGGTGGCCAGGAAGGGAAGAAGAGGGGACTTCACACTCCTATGTCTGGCTGTTTACAGATGGTTAAGAAAAGTGTCCCTTCTTACACTTTTACAGTCTATTCCTTGTTACTGTCCTTGGCTGCTTGTGTTTTGGACAAATTGGGTCTTCTCCTTCTTCCTGTGCCTGCAAGTGGCATTTTAAGCCCTTCCTTCCTCTCTCCCAGATCTGTCCCACCTCTACTCTTTCCGGGATTGAATTTCCCAAGGGTGACTGCCACACAGCACTAGCAGTGCAGTCACAAGATGGCTAAATATACACTGTACACACTGCAAATAAGCCTCCACGAGCGTCTGCTCCTTGGTTTAGCTTATTATCCTCCCAAATCAGACTGGCGAGGAGGCACGTGCCTCGTCCGTGCGGGACAGGATCCAGTGGGTATTCATGTCCCCCAGGACAAACCAAACAGACATGACTCTGCTGTGTGCAGAGTTGTTGCCTTCTCTGAGGAGCAGGCTCTGCTCTCCAGATAAAGCTGACAGTCCTCGGGCTTTGACTTCCAAAGCAAATAACTGCAGATCACATCAGTATTGGAAACAGATGCAACAGTCTGGCTGAGGGCTGAGTGCAGTCAGAGACAGAGAGATGTGGCATGGTGTGTCTCATCTCCATCTCCTCAGGAGAGGACGGGGAGTAGGGGGCAATGAGGTGGGCAGGGGGTCCAGGGTTCAGAGGTATGCCTCCATCCTGGAACATGGCATGTAGACATAGTGACCCTCAGAGACACACATTTTTCAGTGGGGACTTCTAGTCAATTAGTGATGTCTGATGCAATGCCAAAGAATGTTCAAACTACCACACAGTTGCACTCATCTCACATGCTAGCAAAGTAATGCTCAAAATTCTCCAAGCTAGGCTTCAACTGTACATCAATCAAGAACTTCCAGATGTTCAAGCTGGATTTAGGACAGCCAGAGGAACCAGAGCTGGATCATCAAAAAAGCAAGAGAGTTCCAGAAAAGCATCTACTTCTGCTTTATTGACTACACCAAAGCCTTTGACTGTATGGATCACAACAAACTGAAAAATTCTTAAAGAGACAGGAATACCAGACCATCTGACCTGCCTCCTGAGAAATCTGTATGCAGGTCAAGAAGCAACAGTTACAACTGGACATGAAATAACAGACTGATTCCAAATTGGGAAAGGAGTATGTCAAGGCTGTATACTGTCACCCTGCTTATTTAACTTCTATGCAGAGTACATCATATGAAATGATGAGCCTGATGAAGCACAAACTGGAATCAAGATTGCTGGGAGAAATATCAATCACCTCAGATATGCAGAAGACATTACCCTTATGGCAGAAAGTGAAGAGGAACTAAAGAACCTCTTCATGAAAGTGAAAGAGAAGAGTGAAAAAGCTGGCTTAAAACTCAATATTCAAAAAACTAAGATCATAGCTTCCAGTCCTATCACATCATGGCAAATAGATGGGGAAACAATGGAAACAGTGAGAGACTTTATTTTGGGGGGCTCCAAAATCACTGTTGGTGGTGATTGCAGCCATGCAATTAAAAGATGCTTGCTCCTTGGAAGAAAAGCTATGACCAACCTAGATAGCATAGTAAAAAGCAGAGACATTACTTTGCTGACAAAGGTCCATCTAGTCAAAGCTCTGGTTTTTCCAGTAGTCCTGTATGGATGTGAGAGTTGGACCATAAAGAAAGCTGAGTGCTGAAGAATTGATGCTTTTGAACTACAGTGCTGGAGAAGACTCTTGAGAGTCCCTTGAACTACAAGGAGATCCAACCAGTCCATTCTAAAGGAAATCAGTCCTGAATATTCATTGGAAGGACGGGTTCTGAAGCTGAAGTTCCAAAATTTTGGCCACCGGATATGAAGAACTTACTCACCAGAAAAGACCCTGATGCTGGGAAAGATCAAAGGCAGGAGGAGAAGGGGACAACAGAGGATGAGATTGTTGGATGGCATCACTGACTCAATGCACATGAGTTTAAGCAAGCTTCTGGAGTTGGTGATGGACAGAGAAGCCTGGCATGCTGTAGACCATGGGGTCACAAAAGGTTGGACACGACTGAGTGACTGAACTGAACTGATGTGGACCCAGGTTTGATGGGTGTGGATAGACATGCCACATACTTGCCGTCTGTGATCTAGAGGAAACCAATCTCAGGAGATAGGATTTCTTGGTATGTAGGGTGTAGTGGTGGCTCCAGAAAGTTACAGGCTTAGCTGAAGCCTCAAACTGTCACATTGAAAACAGCCCTAGTGTTCAGGATCTTATAAATGGTTGGTTTTTCCCAAAGAGGTCAGGTCTGTTTTGAACCCTGGATGGTCATGGGGACAAGTCATAACCTGTGTTTGGAAAGGACCCCAGATGGGATGCTATCATGGAAGGGCACCTCAATTTCTGATGGATATTTCTCCATCTTCATCTTAAATGAATCCTTGTCAGTACTTGATGCCACTGGCTATTTATTTCTTCCTTCCCTTTTATTTAATTTTAATTTGTATTATTTATTTAATGTTGGTTGCTCTGGGTCTGTGTAGCTGTGTGCGGGCTTTCTCTGGTTACAGTGGTGAGTGGGGGCTACTCTTTGTCGTGGTGTGCGGGCTTCTCACGGTGGCGGCATTTCATGTGGAGCACAGGCTTCAGGTGCACGGGTTTCAGTAGCAGCAGCATGAAGGCTCAGTAGTTGTGGCGATGGGCTTAGTTGCTCCGAATCATGTGCAATCTTCCTGGACCGGGGATTGAACCTGTGTCCCCTGCGTTGGCAGGCAGATTCTTATCCACTGTTCCACCAGGGGAGTCCCTTTTCTTCCTTCTTAAATTATGTTCTTTCATTGCTTAAAAACACTATTCTGCTTTTCCATCTGTCTCTGGTCTCTCCTTAATTTCTCTTAAGGTTCATCCTCTTCTGCTGTTAAATATTATGGTCCCTTGTCCACAGACTTGTCCTAGGCCCCCTTCTTTTCCCACCCTGTGTTCTCTCCCTTGGTATTCTTTCATCCTAGCCAATTACTTCAATTCCCACCTACATGGGTATACTTTACCCTTTATATCTTGAGCTACACAGAGTCTCTCAGCTCCAATGGCCTATTTAGCATATCTGCTTGGAGATCCCAAAGGTGAGACAAACTCAACATGTGCAAAAGCAAGTCTGTGATCTCCCTTCTGTACCCAACTGGAGCTCTTCTAATCTTTCTTATCTCCAGTTAAATAAGCCCCTCCCTTTCTCTTCCTGTATCCAATCCATCACCTAGTCCTGATGATTTTTTTTTTTTGCCATTTTTATTGAGATATCATGGACATACAGCATAATGACTTGCTGTGTAAGTTTAAAGGATACAGCATAACGACACACACATATTACAAAATGATTAGTTCCATTAACATCCATCTCATATAGTTACAAAACCATTTTTTCCCTTGTGATGAGAACTGATAGGATTTCAGCTCAGTAACTTTCATATATATTGTATAGCAGTGTTAACTGTAGTCACCATGTTGTACAGGACATCCCTGGAGTTTATTTACCTTATTTGGAAGTTTGTGCCTTTTGAACACCTTCATCTATTTCCTCCACACCCCAACTGTGTTTCTAGTAAACACACATCTGTTCTCTTTTTTTGAGTTTGGTTTCATTTGTTTTTTTTTGATGCTACATATATATATAAGATCTACACACACACACACACACACACACACATAATTTGTCTTTCTCTGCCTGGCTTATTTCACTTAGTATCATATCCTTAAGGAATACCCATGTTGTCACAAATGGCAGAATTTCCTTCCTTTTTTATGGTTAATAACATTCCATGGTGTGTATATCTCTCTCACATTGTCTTTATCCATTCACCTGCTGTTGGGCACTTAGCCTGATAATTTTACATTGTAAATGTTTTTGAATTTGTCCACTTTTTTCTATCATGACCACCGTCCTAGATCAAATTACAACCAACTTTCCTTTCTTGCTTGGACTAAGATGGTCCAAAACACC
The DNA here is from genome assembly GCA_006410935.1 of Redunca redunca. NCBI lineage: Eukaryota > Metazoa > Chordata > Mammalia > Artiodactyla > Bovidae > Redunca > Redunca redunca. The sequence continues at coordinate 1,391,414 of SJYQ01002404.1, forward strand.
CCAATTCCTTTCCTTAAATTAATTCCAGGTCCCAAGTGGTCAAAAAAGATATTTGGCAAAAGGCACCTTGGCTCACCCCTCTTTCTCCTTCCTATGCTTCTACACTGATGTTGGCCTTTAGTTTACTATGATGCTGAGAAGGACTGTTAAAATCCTACCATTCATATGGTGCTTTCGTTTCAAGGCAACTTTGTTTACATCATCTGATTTTATTCTCAACTAGGCCCATGAGTGGGTCACAATCACCTCATTTTAGGGATCTTATCTGTCTTTCTTGGAAACAGTCTCAGAAACGTGGATTAATTCTTCTGAGGACATCAGTGGTTAGCAAGGGGGCCACGTCTGCTGACTCCTCACACTGACCTCACTGTTTTCCCCCACTACTCACAAGAGGACTTTGGATGAATCAGAGGCCCTTTAAGGCGTATCTAGCACCAACAGTCTGTGATTCTGTGGTTTGCAGGAATCAGGAGGAAGTTGCAAAAAATTTTCAAAGAGAACTTTAAAGGCAAGGTTGAGAGAAAAGCTTCAGAGTGAAACTTGGCTTTCTCAAGAGTGAGTTTCAGATCTAAAGCTGGGAGACAGCAGATCAATTCTCTCCACCTTGTGGCTGATTTTTCTCTGTCCTCTCAGTGACCATGACTGGAGGTTGACTTACAGCCTTATATTGACCCAAGAAAGGTCCAGGAATTTTAATCTTGCTTGGGGAAAAGAATGAATGTGGGAGGAATGAAAACCTCTCTGTTTTGTTAAAAAGTGTACTGAGAAGTGAAAATAACTCACTGTGAATGAGCCCTTGTGACAGCTTGAAGTAGAAGCAGGTGAGCCATAGGGATGGAGAATTTGAGGGAGAAAAGGATCAAAGCAGTAATGGGCTAGTGATTTCGGGCTCCCAAATACAATCCATACAGTTTACATCTGAGAACATACCAGAAGTTTCTGTTCATGGTATCGATTGCTGTGTGTTAATTAAGGGCTTCTCAAGTTGCAAAGAGGTTGTTAATGGACTGAATGATCAGGAAGGACTCCTTTTGATTAGATGGTCATTCTTCATGAACTTTTCATTAAACTGGAAACAAAAATAGAGACATTTCCTTTTCCTGGTTGTGCATATGACAAATGACCAAGTCTGTGGACGATGGAGAGTAGGGATGGTAAATAAGTGTAATTTCCCATCATACCCTGATTATGTACGTGGTTGTGGCTGACTTTGTTTATTTTTCAGACGTATAAAATGTCCAGAATAGGAAAGATAGCAGAAAGTAAATTAGTGATTGCTTAGCCCTGGGATTGTAAGAAGGAAGAATAGGAAGATGACAGATAAAGTTTACAGGGTTTCTTTCTTTTAAAAACTTTTAATTTTTACCTCCCATTTCTCCCCCCAATCCCTCACCTCTGGCAACCACCAATTTGTTCTCTGTATCTATAAGTTTTTTCTTTTTTTTTTAAAAAAAGACTCTACATATAAGAGATATCATAACTCTAATTTATCTTTCTCAATCTGACTTTCATTTAACATCACACCCTTGAGATCTACCTATGTTGTTGCAGACGTCAAGGTTTCATTCTATTAATGACTGAAAAATATTCCATTGTAGTTATATAATCCACAGTTTCATTCATCTGTTGATAGACACTTCAGGTCAGTTCAGTTCAGTCGCTCAGTCGTGTCCGACTCTTTGCTACCCCATGGACTGCAGCACGCCAGGCCTCCCTGTGCATCACCATCTCCCGGAGTTCACTCAGACTCACGTCCATCGAGTCGGTGATGCCATCCAGCCATCTCATCCTCTGTCGTCCCCTTCTCCTCCTGCCTCCAATCCCTCCCAGCATCAGAGTCTTTTCCAATGAGTCAACTCTTTGCATGAGGTGGCCAAAGTATTGGAGTTTCAGCTTCAGCATCATTCCCTCCAAAGAAATCCCGGGGCTGATCTCCTTCAGAATGGACTAGTTGGATCTCCTTGCAGTCCAAGGGACTCTCAAGAGTCTTCTCCAACACCACAGTTCAAAAGCATCAATTCTTTTATGGCAGAAAGTGAAGAGGAACTAAAAAGCCTCTTGATGAAAGTGAAAGAGGAGAGTGAAAAAGTTGGCTTAAAGCTCAACATTCAGAAAACGAAGATCATGGCCTCTGGTCCCATCACTTCATGGGAAATAGATGGGGAAACAGTGGAAACAGTGTCAGACTTTATTTTTGGGGGGCTCCAAAGTCACTGCAGATGGTGACTGCAGCCATGAAATTAAAAAAAATGCTTATTCCTTGGAAGGAAAGTTATGACCAACCTAGATAGCATATTGAAAAACAGAGACATTACTTTGCCGACTAAGGTCCATCTAGTCAAGGCTATGGTTTTTCTAGTGGTCATGTATGGATGTGAGAGTTGGACTGTGAAGAAAGCTGAGTGATAGACACTTAGGTAGTTTCCAATATCTTACCTATTGTAAATAATGCTTCATTGAACATGGGGGTGCATGTATTTTTGGAGTTAGTATTTTCATCCTCTTCTGATAAATACCCAGAAGTGGAATTGATGGATCATATGATAGTGGTATTTTGAGTTTTTAAGGAACCTCCATACTGTTTTCCATAGTGGCTGCACCAATTCACATTCTCACAACAGTGCATGAAGTTTCCCTTTACTCCGCATCCTCACCAACACTTGTTATTTCTTGTCTTTTTGATCATAGCCATTCTAACAGGAGTGAAGGGTAGTGGTTATCTTGATGAGGAAAATTTTAAAACCAAACATGGGCTACATGGGGAAATGTGTGATGATTGATTAGCAATGTCTGCTGTGGCTGAGGAATGAGGCAGTGGGCGTGCAAGTAATGACCTGGATCAGTGCTGCTCAAAGTGTGATTCGCAGATGGATGCAGGTCTTCAAATATTTGTTACCCATGAGGAATTGAGTACAGAAATGGTCAGTAAGTATATGGAAACTTTTATAGAAATTTGACATTGCAGCCTCCTCTAAGTTTTTAATTCCTGTTATTTTTGTAAAGTATTGATCTGTGATGGATTGAAAATGAAATTAAAACTTGGCCCTTTACCAGAGATAGTTGGAGAAGCCCTGACCTGGAGGACTGTATTTGACCCCATTAGTTCCCATAAAGGACTTTGAAGTGCTCTGGATTTGGAAAGCTTATGAATACAGCCGAAGTCCTATGCACGTCAGCATTTACACGGACTTGGTGACTGAGCATGGGTGTTTGCCAGCTTTCCTCTCTTGCTTGGCAGAAGGATTAAGATAATAGCTACTCAGAGATTGCCAGAAATGCCTTCTTTGCTTTCTCTATACATTTCTACTTTCCATTTATTCCATAAAGCCTTCACTAACATTGGCTTCTTCCAGTGAAGAGTCAGTGAGGCCAGCAGAGAGGTGATGTCCCTGAAGGACCTGAATGGTGATCAGAGAGAGGTGTCCAGCATCAGCTGTTGTATTGGCCTGGGTGACCACTGGGATCATACATGAAATCATCCATTCATGCATTCCCACTCCATTCTGTCATTCAGCATCTCTTTGTGGAATGCCAACTATAAGCGTCAAAGTGCCAGGTCCTGGAGATATGATAGTGACCGAGGCATATGAGGTCTCTGCTTTCATAAAACTGACAGTTTAGGAGGGGAGACAGATACTAAATTGATAATGTGTATGAGTGGTGATGTGAATACCACTAGGTGCTCTGCTGGAGAAGAGTTGGTTGCTCTGAGAGTGTTTAGCAGGGGCTTTATCCCAGCGAGGGCATCTTGGAAGGATGTGACAGGTCTTTCAGAGTGATTGGACCATGATGAATGACTGAAGTGCAAAGGAAGTGACTCAGGACCATCCTGGGGATGTGGGCAAAGGACAAATGGTACAAGGCCTTGCAGGCTGCAGAAGGAGTTTACTCTTGATCCCAAGAGCAGTAGGAAGCCTAATGGAATTACAAATATGAATAAGATATGGTAAGAGACCCATGAGCACTGTGGGAGAGAAAGATACCCAAACAATTAACTAAAATAATGTGATCTGGATTGTACAGAGGTGTACACATAGAAGGGAAATGGGGGTTAGGGGACTGAGATGCTTTAACAGATGAAGTTTGACCCAGCCATTGTCCTGCTTTAAACACTTCTGTGGTTGCCTGTTAGAATATAGTTAAGATCTTTCTATACTGCTTCACATGATCTGGTTGTTCCCTCCTTGCCCAGAGTTTTCTGGGGGCACTCTCTTGCTTCCTCCAATTCTGACTGGCATCCTGCCTGGTCTTTGAGTCCCCAGAAACCACATTCTGTCTCCCTACAGAGCAGCATTTTGTTTGGAATGCTTTCCCTACACCCCACCCCACCCCTGTCTGCCTCACTCATTCTTTAATTTTTTACATCTCAGATTAAATATCCCTACCTCCCCAGAGGACTTCTCCCTCTAAGTGCTTAGGACAAAAAAAATTCTTCTTTTTTTCTTTTTGTATTTATTTATTTTTCTGCCCTGGATCTTAGTTGCAGCATGTGGAATCTAGTTCCCAGACCAGGCATCAGACCCAGCTCTTCTGTATTGGGAGTGCTGAGTCCTTGCCGCTGGACCACTAGGAAAGTCCTGAGTAGAATTCTTTGTGTGTATGATTAGTTGTTCAACGTCTGTCTCCCCTGATGCAGTAGGCGCTAGATACATAGTGAATCTGAGTCGAGGGTGGAGGAGTGGGCATGACTGGTCTCACAGCACAGCCGTTTCTTTGTTGGCTTTTTCTCTGTCTCAGGCAAGTGTAAAATGGCTACAACATGATGGGATTCTCTGAAAGCCAACTTTCAAGGGATCATCAATGTCAATCCTTAACTCTTCAGGGAAAGCAAACATTCCAGGTGGATAAACAGTACTTAGTCCTATCTCTGTGAATTATAAGTAAACCCTTCAGTCTTTAAGTTGCTCAGAACTACAGAGCTTCTGTTGAGATATATCATTCAGCAGGTAATGAATATGTTGAAAGGCTGGGGGCTGGGCCTGCGGTCAGCAACACTGAGCCCTTCTCTTCATTCCCCTCCGACCTGTGTGAGTCATGCCTTGCTGGCCTTAAGGTTTTGGTTCCAGAACCAAGAGTCCCCGTGTCTATACAATTTTCTGTATGTGTCTATTGCCATGTAAGAGCTTATCTCCAAATTTCATGGCTTAAAATAATGATTATCATTGAATTTCTCACATGGTTTCTGTGGGCTTCCCCGATGGCTCAGCAGTAAAGAATCAACCTGCCCTGCAGGAGGTGCAGGAGATGTGGGTTCCGTCCCTGGGTCAGGAAGATCCCCTGGAGGAGGGCATGGCAACCCACTCCAGTATTCTTGCCTGGAGAATCCCATAGACAGAGGAGCCTGGCAGGCTGTAGTCTGCAAGGTCACCAAGAATCAAATACAACTGAAGCAACTGAGCATAGCACAGCATGCGGTTTCTGTGGGTCGGGAATTCAGAGCACAGGGGCATGCTTTGTATCTGATGCACCAACTCTGGGCCAAGCAGGAAGGGTCAAAGGCTCAGTGTTGGAATCATCTAAGGTAGTGGTCTCCAGCCTTTTTGGAGTCTGGAACCAGACACTGGTTTTCAGGAAGATAGGGGTTGGGGTATGGTGCAAGCAGTAATGTGAGTGGTGGGTAGCAATGGGGAGTGGCAGATGAAGCTTCACTACCTCAACTTGGTTGCTAACAGGCCATGGACTGGGTACTGGTCCATGGCTTGGGGCTGGGGGCCCCTCATCTAAGATGTTCTTCAAGTATGAGTCTGGCGGTTGATGTCGTTGCAGGCTGGGGGCCTAGCTGGGTCTGTTGGCCGAGGCATCCATGTGTGGCTTTTCCTTGTGTTTGGGTTTCCTCACAATGTGGTGGCTGGATTCCAAGGGCAAGCATCTCAGGAGACAGCCAGGTGGAAGCTGAATCCATTTTAGAACCTAGTTTCAGGTCACACAACCTCACTTCTGCTACATTTTGTTAGAAGCACTAAATCCTCCTCATGTTCAAGGGGGAGGAAATTAGACTCCAGTTTTTATAGGCATATTTTAAAACTACCAGGTTCCCTTAAAAGCCCAGAGATAATCCTGGAATAGGAGTATACACTCCAATGTAAAAGAATAACGTAGCAAAGATTTCATTTCTGAGGTTTTGTAGGACCTACTCTAGGCAGGGTTTTAGTAGCTTCTCCCAGCTCCCATCTCCCTTTGGGAAAATGGCCTAGTTTCTGAGAAGCTTCTTTACCTCTGGTTAAACAAACATAGAACAATCTGATTTTACTGTGTGTGTGTGTGTTTGTGAGTGTGTGTGTGTGTGGGTGTGTGGGTGGGTGGGTGGTGGGGATCACTCACAGTTCACCTGAAACTCTGCATACAGGCTACTCACTGTCCTGGAACACTGAGCAGATTCTCAATGTTTAGTAGATATTTGTGATATTTTAGAGCTGCCAAAGAGAGAATAAAGAAATAAATAAGCCACACTAACAGTGAAGAGTTATATTTAAGGGAAGGTTCTTTGACTGAACTAGTTTAAATGTTAATTTTATTACTCAAGAGAACACTTTGGAACTCCCTGTCATTATCAAACAATTAAACTGTAGTTCCTTATTAATTTTTACTGCTTTCCTAGGGTAATTAGTGGCACATAACGTGAATTACATCCCATTGATGAATAGATTTTTGAATGTGAGTGGGCAGAACCTTTTATTTGGCTATTCAACAAGACAAGGCCCATGAAAGGAAGGAAGGTGGACCCTTGCCGGAACAGATGGCCTCTGCACACCTCCCTGGGTCTACAGTGAAGCCCGGCATTCCTCTTTATAAAACACGTAATCATCCAGTTTTTAGGAAGAATGATGGTCCCAGCACCTTCCTTGAACTCAAAGTTGGCAGTCAGAAAAAAGGATAGTTCTTTTGGAACAAAGATTTGGAAACCAAAACCAAGATATGGAGATTCTTAAAGTCTTAAAGGAAGATTATCAATTGAGGATTCATATTTTTTTAAGCTTAAAAAAATATTTTTGGCTCTGCTGGAGCTTAGTTGCTGTGCACGAACTTTCTCTAGCTGCGGAGAGCGGGGACTGTTCTCCATTGTGGCTTTTGGGCTTCTCATCGTGGTGGCTTTTCTTGTTGGAGAGCATGGGCTCTAGGGTGACTGGCTTCAGTATTTGCAGCTCGTGGGCTCAGTAGTTGTGGCTTAGCTGCCTCTCGGCATGTGGAATCTTCCAAGACTAGGGATCAAACCTGTGTCCTCTGCATTGGCAGAGTGGATTTTTAACCACTTGAGCACCAGGGAAGTCTGGATTCCCTGGTGGCTCAGATGGTAAAGAATGCGCCTGCAATGCAGGAGACCCAGGTTTGATCCCTGGGTTGAGAAGATGCTCTGGACAAGGGAATGGCAACCTACTCCCGTATTCTTGCCTTGAGAATCCCCATGGACAGAGGAGTCTGGTGGGCTACAGTCCATGGAGTCGCAAAGAGTCAGACACCACTCCTAAGGAGTTATCTTTTTCATTTGTTGAGAGTGAAGTTTATGAAGCACCTAGTGTGTGCCTGGTTCTTTACCTGGCAACATGAGTATATTATTTAATTCTCAGTGCTCTTTCATGAGATTGCTATTATTGTCTCCATTTTGTAGACAAGGAAAACTCATCTTGGGCTTAAAAACAAGTGACAGATCTTGGCACTGAGGCCAAGTCCAGCTGAGTCTCAAGCCCAGATTCTCAACTATTGTGTCTTACTGTGTTATGGTTGGGCCATAGCTTTATTCATATCCTCTGTTGCATCACTGATTTATTTTAACATTTTTCTTGTTTGTAGATTCTATAACAAAATTGAACACGAATGTTAAAGGACCCTAGAGAGGTAATGTGATTTCTTCCTCTTTTTTTTCCTCCTGCATCTTATAAATGAGGAAATTGAGGCCCCCAAAAGAGAAGTGACAGTCGACTTAAAACAAATGAACATCCTAAAAATTGAGAATTATCTTTTATTTGGCAGACTTTCTGAGGACTTCAGTATTGGGACATAACCTCTCAGATAGCTCTGAAGGACTACTCGGAAGAGGTAAGGAAGGAGACAGGATATTAGAGGTTTTTGCAACCAAGACCAGCTTGTCGGAACATAAAAATATCACCATTAATTAAAGACAACCAGACATCTCAAGTTAATGAATTCAGTACTTTTCTATGCATGGGAAGATGCAAGAGTCTGGGCTCACTGAAACCATTCCTTTCATTTGCACCTCAGCTGTCTAGAACCGGCATCCTGTTCTTTCCCATCCTGTGTTGCACAGTTGGAGTGACTTCAATGGCTGAGGATTTGGCAGCGGGCAGCCCCTCTGTCTCCATCCTGAGTTCCTCAGGGCTCACCATCAGGGGTGGCTGTAGTAGCTTGATGACTGAAACATCCTTTGTTTACTGTTATGGCAGGAAACTTTTTCATCCACGGGACCATCTGACCCAGTGAGAGAGCAGTGAATCTGGTTCCATGTACATCCTAGAGGTGGTCCTGGCTGCCAGCATTCCCCTGATTCCTGTTCTGTTTGCAGAATCCTCAGATCCTAACAGAGAGACTGACCTCTGGTTTCCCGGGTGGGCTTTTCACCAGCAGTATCACCTGCTCTGAGCATCTAGGTAAGCCACATTCCCCACGTGGGAAAACAGTAGCCAACTATGTCTTGCTCACTTGCAACCCAAGTGTCACCAGCCTGGAAATACAAATTGTGTGGGCATGAGTTCACACTTTCTTGGCTGACAGCATTCACCTACCCACCCCTGCCCCTCAGTTGACCTGGGGGTAACTGAGACCACAGGAAGCAAAACTGCGGATAAGGGGGATTACTGCATAGGAGAACCTGGATCCTAATGGTTTGGTTAAGCTGCCAAACCAACTCTAAGGCTGCCTTCCTCTGAGCTTCTCATTTAAAAACAATCAGTGCAGAATGGTTCAAGACATTCTCATCCTCTTTATCAGTTATTTCCTGCTGAAAGCTATAGTAACAGATAGCAGTATGTTGAGTGACGGGAACACAGTCCTCGCCCCCATGGAGCTTACATGCAATCCATAGATGGAGACATGCTGAGAAGGGAAGAGAGCGGAGTTGTCAGCACAGGCAATGCCTGGGTGCCAGCTCAGCTGTCTTTTCTGCTTTTCAGAGGAGAAGAACAGCATTCCTTGCACGTTGCAAATCTGCTCAATATAATTAAATTCCATCTCTATTTGCTTTTACTTTTAACTTCTAATTTCTCGGAGTAAATATGTGCCTGGAAGAGCTGACCAAGGAAGCAGCTGCTCCTAGGAACCTGGCGGGCCAGCAGGCAGCTGAGGTAGACTGTGAGCTCATTCAGAGAACACTTTTGGATCAATGATGATTTCAGTTCCACCAGAGGCGGAGGGTTTGGAGCCAGTGTCTCTGGGCTGAGTGATGCATATATTTGGAGTGCTGGGGCTGCGGGTAGGGGCTCTTTCCTTCTCACTTCCTTTGCATGAGGAGATGTAATTTCTTTTTTGACTGAAAGGTTGCTAAGTTAGTCCACCCTGGCAATGGTTGATTCACTATTCAGATTTTGTCTCCCAGGTGGCAAGTGTTGCCAAGGGAGAGGCAGTGGAGGGTGATGGTGAAGAGTTCCAGCTCTAAGAATCCTCATTCTACCTTTTTACATGCTGTGTGACCTTGGGCAAGTTACTCAGCATAGCTGAGCCTGGATTTCTTTATCTGTGCTCTGTGGACAATGACAGGAGACCAGGTTTCTGCTGGCCCTTGGCAGACCTTACATAGATCTTCTGAGGAGCAGGGTCACTAAGAGCTGGAATGGGACAGAGTGAATTTGTGGAATGCACAGAAATGAAAACATCCCCAGCAGCTGGGGGTGTAACATCAGTCAAGGCACAGAGGTCAAACAAAATAAAATAAAAACAGAAAGCAAACCCCAAAACAGGTGTTACCAGAGATTTGGAGATGAACTGTGTTTCCCTGCCTAAATCTGGTACTTCCAAGGTCCTGCCCTGTAAGAAGTGCCCCCTTTTAAAAAAGAACTAGAACACTAGAACAAAAAAGAACTAGAACAAGCCCCCAATCTTGACGTCCATAAGCAAATATTTTTAAATGATATTCAAAGTTTCTATGTTTTTAATGGAAGAAATAGGCACTTTTATAATGCTGGTAGATCTGTGTCTTATTATTAAAACATTTTAGTGGGACAATAGTCAGCATGAATCAAGAGTCCTAAAAGTGATCATATCCTTTCACCTGACAATTCCACTTTTAGAAAATGGTTAAAGGAAAAAGTATGATTGTGCAAAAATTTAGTTAACATGCTTCTGGAACAGTGTTGTAAAAATAGAGAGGAAGTGTTCATTAATTTCCTAAATTCTAGTGAATGTGTAAGTGGAATACCACATTACCATTAAAAAATGTAGGATATTGCTTTTTAAAAATTTTATTGAAATATAGTTGATTTACAATGTTGTGTTAATTTCTGCTTGACAACAAAGTGATTCAATTAAACACACATACATATATACAATATATTTATTCTTTTACATTTTGCTTTATCAAAATGGAAAATTAGTACAAGTAATTAGTAATTAGTACAAGTAATTCCTTGTACTATGCAGTAGGACCTTGTTGTTTAGCCATCCTATATATAATAGTTTGCATCTGCTAATCCAAAACTCCTAATCTTCTCTCCCCTATCTACCCCTTGGCAACCACAAGTCTGTTTGCTATATCTGTGAGGCTATTTTAATTTCATAGATGTGTTCATTTGTGTTATATTTTAATTCCACATGAAAGTGATAGCATATGATATTTGTCTTTCTCTTTCTGACTTACTTTGCTTAGTATGATAATCTCTAGTTGCATCCATGTCCTGGCAAATGGGGTTATTTCATTCTTTTTAGTGGCTGAGTAATAGTACATTGTGGGCTTCGTGGGTGGTACTGGTGGTAAAGAACCCGCCTATCAATGGAGGAGACGTAAGAGACAAGGGTTCAGTTACTAGGTTAGGAAGATCCCTTGGTGGAAGGCAGGACAGCCCACTCCACTATTCTTGCCTGGGGAATCCCATTAACAGAGGAGCCTGGTGGGCTATAGTCCATAGGGTTGCAAAGAGTTGGACACAACTGAAGCAACTTGGCTTGCATGCACACGATAGTCCATTGTACCCATCAGTGGACATTTAGATTGCTTCCATGTCTTGGCTTTTGTAAACAGGGCTGCTATAAACATACAGGTGCATGTATCTTTTTGAATTACAGTTTTTTTTTTTTTTCTGGGCATATACTTAGGAGTGGGATTGCTGGATCATATGGCATCTCTAATTTTAGTTTTTTTTGAGAAAACTCCATATTGTTTTCCTAGTGGCTGAACCAGTTTACATTCTCACCAGCAGTGTAAAAGCATCCCTTTTCCTCCACACCTTCTCCAGCATGTACTATTTGTAGACTTTTAAATGATGACCTTTCTGATTGGTGGGAGGTGATAGCTCATTCCTGTTTTGATTTTCATTTCTCTGATTATTAGCAGTGATGAGCATCTTCTCAGGTTCCCCTTGGCCATCTGTATGTCTTCTTTGGAGAAATGTCTCTTTAGGTCTTCTGCCCATTTTTTGATTGGATTATTTGTTTTTTGTTACTGAATTGTAGTAACTTTTTATATATTTTGGAAATTAAGCTCTTGTCAGTCAGTCACATAAAAATGTAGAAAGCCTGAGAAAAGGCTCAATGGATCCAAACGTGAAACATGAAGGCTCCAGTCTTCTATAGTTCTGAGGTTTAAACCTGCTTCCATCACTTACTAGCTGTGTGGCATTGGACAAATTATACAGTTTCTCTGTGTTTAGGATTTTTCATTTGAAATAGGGATTACAAATTATGATTGCTTAATGAGTTTAGTATAAGTGAGATAATGTTTGCAAAACTCAGGACAGTGACAAGTACATGGTAAATCCCTCATCTATCGTTAAGTGAAACTATGAGGACATGTTTCAAAAAAAGAAAGAAAAGCATATGTAGTTAAAAAAAAAGAATTTATTTTTTATTCAGTGCATGTTTATTGAATACCTCCCATGTGGCAGGCTCAGGAATAAAATAGTGAACAGAAGAAGCCCAAATATCTGCACTGGCAGTGTTTACAGTTCCAAAAGGAAGTCATCGTAAGAATCGATGGGGGTGCCTTTCAAAATTCAGGTGCTGGGGCCTCATCCATGCTCAGAAACCTGGATTCTGCAGACGTGGGGGGCAGGCCTGGGAGTCCGATTTTGTGTGTGCACAGGGAGATTCTGCTGCAGGCTTTGGGAATCTGTGCTGGTTGATGCACTGCCAAGCGATGGTTAGAGAGGGATGTGTGTGCTAAGTTGCTTCAGTCGTGTCTGACTCTGCCACCCTATAGACTGTAGCCTGGAAGATTCCTCTCTCCATGGGATTCTCCAGGCAAGTATACTGGAGTGGGTTGCCATGCCCTCCTCTAAGGGATCTTCCTGACCCAGGGATTGAACTCATGTATCACATCTCTTGCATGGGCAGGGGAGTTCTTTACACTAGCGCCACCTGGGAAGCCCAGAAAGGGATGAGGCGTGACATTCTTTCCCTTTTATTTTTAAAGTTTCAACAAGAAGTAATGCTTCAATAAGAAGCATTTTTTATAATTAAAAAGATAAACATTTTATGTGTTTAAATATTCAGCAGTTCTGCCCCTCCTGGCTGCCTTCCCCCACGCCCAGCACAACCCTCACCTCTTCTCCAGTAGCAGAAGCACATCACAAAGACTTCAGATTAGGAACACCCCTGGGAGTGAATGCTGGGGCTGTGATTCTCAGAGAGTTGCAACATCACAAAGAGAAGGTAGCAAATTTCTTGTTCAAATCATCTACTTTTGCTCAAATCTGCCTTGGAGTAGACTCTTCTGTAAGGGACCTCTTTAAAGAGGCATTTCATTTGCTTTCTTTTTCCCTGCAAATGCTCCTGACCTTGAGATTCTTCCCATGGCTCTAGTAATTGGTGCAGATCCCAGCATCATTTGTATGGACACTGTGTAATTCGGAGGTGGGGGGTAGAAATCGCTGCAGCCATCCTGTGCTTGTAGCAGGTGAATTTATATTTTATGGGTTTTGGTCAGATTGATTTTTGTGAAGCACCCTGGGGTATTTGCAAATATGAAAGCTCTTGTAGTGCTGGTCGCTTGTTTGCATTTACAGGAAGAATTAAAAAAGAAAAAAAATTTGCTCTGTCTGTCGACAAACCCCATTGTCCCCAGAAGTGTGGTAGGGAAGCAGATGAAGGGCTTCCAACAACACAGAAAATTAGAGACAGGGAGATCAGAGATCAGGATGAGAAGCTGCCAGTGAGGACTGATCTGCCCTGGGAGTCACTGGCAGGTGTGGGCTGCATGGTTTTAAGTACTGGGTAGATTTTGCAGAAGATGCAGGAGACACAGGTTCCATCCCTGAGTCAGAAAGATCCCCTGGAAAAGGAAATGGCAACTCACTCTAGTATCCTTGCCTGGGAAATTCCATGGGCAGAGGGGCCTGGAGCGCTAGAGTCCATGGCATCACAAAAGAGTCAGACACGATTTAGCCACTAAATAACAAGTTCTCACTGAAGAAGTAGGTTAAGATAGACACGACTGCTATGATTATGGGTTTTAACATCCCTCATCTCTTTTATGAGTGGGCTCTGAGGTCTTACCTCAACTTCGTTCTGTATAACAGTATACATTTTGGGCTGATCTTAATAATTGTGGATACACAAGAATATCCAGAAAAACATCCTGACCTGAAACACCCTCCTTCTTGTCCATCTGATTCTTGTTATTTAAGGCTTAGCTCATGGTCCATCTTTATGCCAAAGGCTTTTCTAAATACCAGCAATAATTTCTCTGTAAAGTCCCAGACGATTTACAATTTACTCTACTCACTTGGTACCAAACATCTTCTGCTGAAACATTTGTTCCCTTTTAATGTCCATGTACTGTCATGTGGTTCTCAAGGCAAGAATACTGAAGTAGTCTGCCAAAAAGTAATGCTCAAAATTCTCCAAGCCAGGCTTCAGCAATACATGAACCATGAACTTCTACATGTTCAAGCTGGTTTTCGAAAATGCGGAAGAACCAGAGATCAAATTGCCAACATCCGCTGGATCATGGAAAAAGCAAGAGAGTTCCAGAAAAACATCTATTTCTGCTTTATTGACTATGCCAAAGCCTTTGACTGTGTGGATCACAATAAACTGTGGAAAATTCTGAAACAGATGGGAATCCCAAACCACCTGACCTGCCTCTTGAGAAACCTATATGCAGGTCAGGAAGCAACAATTAAAACTGGACATGGAACAACAGACTGGTTTCAAATAGGAAAAGGAGTACGTCAAGGCTGTATATTGTCACCCTGCTTATTTAACTTCTACGTAGAGTACATCATGAGAAATGCTGGGCTGGAAGAAGCACAAGCTGGAATCAAGATTGCTGGGAGAAATATCAATAACCTCAGGTATGCAGATGACACCACCCTTATGTCAGAAAGTGAAGAGGAACTCAAAAGCCTCTTGATGAAAGTGAAAGAGGAGAGTGAAAAAGTTGGCTTAAAGCTCAACATTCAGAAAACGAAGATCATGGCCTCTGGTCCCATCACTTCATGGGGAAGAGAGGGGAAACAGTGGAAACAGTGGCTGATTATATTTTTTTGGGCTCCAAAATCACTGCAGATGGTGATTGCAGCTATGAAATTAAAATATGCTTCCTCCTTGGAAGGAAAGTTATGACCAACCTAGATAGCGTATTAAAAAGCAGAGACATTACTTTGCCAACAAAGGTCCGTCTAGTCAAGGCTATGGTTTTTCCAGTGGTCA
>SJYQ01002404.1:1406294-1426611 GCA_006410935.1 Redunca redunca
TTTGAACTGTGGTGTTGGAGAAGGCTCTTGAGAGTCCCTTGGACTGCAAGGAGGTCCAACCAGTCCATCCTAAAGGAGATCAGCCCTGGGATTTCTTTGGAAGGACTGATGCTAAAGCTGAAACTCCAATACTTCGGCCACTTCATGCAGAGTTGACTCATTGGAAAAGACCCTGATGCTAGGAGGGATTGGGGGGCAGGAGGAGAAGGGGACGACAGAGGATGAGATGGTTGGATGGCATCACCGACTTGATGGAAGTGAGTTTGGGTGGACTCCGGGAGTTGGTGATGGACAGGGAGGCCTGGCGTGCTGTAGTCCATGGGGTCACAAAGAGTGGACATGACTAAGCAACTGAACTGACTGACTGAGACAATAAGCCTTGTCAGCAGGGTCTGGGCCCTCATGTTCCCTTGTTTTGAGTGTATGTGTTGGGGAAGAATGGCTTGTTGGGAGGGAGGCTCCAGAGGGAGGGGACATATGTATACATATGGCTGATTCACTTTGTTGTAGAACAGAAACTAACACAACATTGTAAAGCAATTATACGCCAATTAAAAATAAAAGAATTATCTGTGTGTCCAGGGCTGGTGGGAGGAGGGGATACTGGTGCAGGGTAAATGAACCTCACTTCATCTACTCTGTTCTCTGGATGAAGCCCCTACCTGTTTCCATTTGAGGCCTTTGAAATAGGATTTAAAACAGGCTAGGATGTCTTTGGGTTTTCACAAGGAAAGCTAATGCGGCAATGAGAGAGATTAAAAGGAGGATCTGGAGGGTGCTGAGCATTTTACCGCCAACCCCAGGTAGTGGGACAGAGCACTGAAAGAAGTTCCACTTCCCTTTGGTTGTTCACACCCTAGTAGGAAGTGATACAATATACAACACCCCAAATCACTTAATCTTTAGTTTTGCCATTAGGGAGGAATTGCATTTTAGCAAAGCATTTCTTTTCACTGTCACTCTGCCTTGCTCAAAATCAGGTGTCAGGGCAGGTAGATCTTATTTTGTATATTTGACATATTTCTTAGTAAGAGTTATAAAAATAAATCTTCTCCCTAAAAGTCATATAAATTTCATTGTTTAAAGCACAGAGAAGATAAATAATAGAAATCAGACTTAATGTTCAATTTCTGAGTTTTTATTCTGTGTATTTCCAGATTGCATAAGGATGTTTTATTCAAAATGATTTTCCTTAATTACAACATCAACATATTTGTATTTTACTTAGAGAATACATTTCTAATAAATCCATAAATTTATAAAAAAAGTCAATGAAAAATGAAACCAGTCACTGAGCATATAAATAACCATTCTTTTCATGTTAATGAATATTAACATGAAAACCAAAAGTCCAGTGGAGAACCTGAAACCCAAAGGGAATGGGACCTGGCTAAGGTCTAGGCTTTGTTAATGCAACTTGAAGAAAATGACCCCCAATTTTCTATCACATCCAGATATGCATATATCCAGTTTCCATAGCTAGTTGGTAAATTCTTTGATATTGGAGATCCAGCTTCTAGCCCAGGCTGTCTGATTATCTGTGTGATCTTTGACAAGCAACTAGACCAGTAATCCCCACAGTCCTCACCTGTACGATGAAGAGGCTGGGTCAACTGTGACTTGCAAACTGTACTCCTCAGTACCCTAGGGTTCCCTGGGGAGGGCAAAAGGGCAGCTCTCTACCAACTTCTCCCACTACAGCAGCTCTGTTTTTAATTTTTTAATTTTTAAATGCCAAGAGACCTTTAAACTCATGGAAGTCAGTGATTAGGTTACGCACAGTATAAACGAAACATTGAGACTTGAATATGGGTATTTGGTTGAAATGGGGCTTCCCTGGTGGCTCAGTGGTCAAGAATCTGCCTGCCAATGCAGGAGATGCAGGAGACATGGGTTCCATCCCTGGGTTAGAAAGATCCCCTGGAGAAGGAAATGGCAATCCACTCCAGTATTCTT
Organism: Redunca redunca; assembly: GCA_006410935.1. NCBI lineage: Eukaryota > Metazoa > Chordata > Mammalia > Artiodactyla > Bovidae > Redunca > Redunca redunca. Next base: position 1,408,251 of record SJYQ01002404.1, read on the forward strand.
GCCTGAGAAATACCATGGACAGAGAAATCTGGTCAGCTATTGTCCATGGGGTCACAAAGAATCAGACATGAGTTAGTGCCTAAACAACAATAACAACATTTGGTTGAAATAACATAGTCAAGTAAAAAATAAGCAATGTTTTACATTATATCATGCATACATCAGAATATTTTAAAGGTGAGCAAATATTGGCAAATCATAGAAACTCTGTTTTTAATTATTATTATTATTTTTTGGGTGTTACAATTAAGATTCGATTTAGGAAAAATGAATGATATCTAATGTATTGTTCAGCTTTCATAAATCATATGTCCAGTCTCTTCTCCCAAGGTCTAGTTCAGTAAACACAAAAGGGCTTAATACATCTTATTGGCTAAGAAAAAAAAGGAAATAATGAATTAGTGAATAATGGTTGACATTGTTGGGCTATCTAAAATGTGATAAATGCTTCAGAATTATGATTTCACTTATTCCTCACCACAGCCCTGTGAGGTAGTTCTACTATAATCCTTGTAGAGAAACTGAGATTGCCGAGATTGTTAAGCAACTCAGCACATTATTGGTGAGTTTTAACTATGCTGATATTTTAAAAGTATTTATGAAGTACTCATATTTGGGTCCCAGTCTCAAACTTTTGTGTACCATTGTAGTTTTCCCTTGAGTTCTCTCATCTCCTCTATTCAAGAGTTCATACCTGTCCTGAATCAAAGTTTTTAAAGAGTCTTAGGGAAAAAATCAGAAAATCATTTCTCTAGATCTGTGTTCTTGAGGCTGCTTTAATCATTCAGGGCACGGGAGGCAGAAGACTAGATGAAATGACCTAGTCAGATTACTTTCCAAGTTTCTCATTCTATTTTCTCATACAGTGGTGGCCAAGACACCTATTACATCCAAGACCATGTTTCTGAATAGATTTCTGTCTTCAGCATCCAGGGGACATGTGGCCCTCTAATCAGCCCCACCTCAACCTCCCCAAATAGAAATTACATACCTTCAGTGGTTCAAGATGGGAGTTTTGGGGGTAGGTGGTGAGGCTAAGTTGAGGCTTTATGTTTGAATTCTCTCCTTGTGGTACAACCTTAATGAACTAATATTTCTAACATGTCCCCTGTAAGCAAGAGTCAAAAAAGGAGCAGCTGGGGTTTTTAGGAAACTTGGAGAACAACTTTCCCAACTTTGTCTTCTTAGGAATCGATGTGATAATTTCTTGGTGGTATATACTTGGGTGTGAGATTGGTGGGTGGTAGGAATACCAGACCACCTGACCTGCTTCCTGAGAAATACGTGTGCAGGTCAAGAAGCAACAGTTAAAGCTGGCTTTGGAACAGTGGACTGGCTCCAAGTTGGGAAAGGAGTACATCAGGGCTGTATATTGTCATCCTGCTTATTTAACTTATATGCAGAGTACATCATGCGAAATACCAGGCTGGATGAAGCACAAGCTGAAATCAAGATTGCTAGGAAAAATATAAAAACACTCAGATATGCAGATGACACCACCCTAATGGCAGGAAATGAAGAGGAACTAAAGAGCCTCTTGATGAAAGTGAAAGAGGAGAGTGAAAAAGCTGGCTTAAAACTCAACATTCAAAAACTGAAGATCGTCTGGTCCCATCACTTCATGGCAAATAGATGGGGAAACAATGGAAACAGTGACAGACTTTATTTTCTTGGGCTCCAAAATCATTACAGATGGTGATTACAGCCATGAAATTAAAAGACACTTGCTCCTTGGAAGAAAAGCTATGACAAACCTAGACAGCATATTGAAAAGCAGAGATGTTACTTTGCCAACAAAGGTCTGTCTAGTCAAAGCTATGGTTTTTCCAGGAGTCATGTATAGATGTGAGAGTTAGGCCATAAAGAATGTTGAGCACCCTTGAAGAATTGATGCTTTTGAACTGTGGTGCTGGAGAAGACTCTTGAGAATCCCTTGGACTGCAAGGAGATCAAACCAGGTAATCCTAAAGGAAATCACTCCTGTTTATTCATTGGAAGGACTTATTCTGAAGCTGAAGCTCCAGTATTTTGACCATTTGATGTGAAGAATTAACTCTTTGGAAAAAAACCCTGATACTGGGAAAGATTGAAGGCAGGAGGAGAAGGGGACGACAGAGAGGATGAGATGGTTGGATGGCATCACTGACTCAATGGACATGAGTTTGAGCAAGCTCTGGGAGTTGGTGATGGACAGGGAAGCCTGACGTGTTGCAGTCCATGGAGTTGCAAAGGGTCAGACATGACTGAGAGACTGAACTGAACTGAACTGAGGGAAGGTGTACTGACCCTGGCGTAACGTTGGATAGGCTACACGGTGAGCTAAGGGCCTTCCAGAATGATCTTAGCTTTTTAGTCCCATGAATATCCCATTCTCCCATATCCTCAAGGAACATCTGATGAGTCTCCCGAGGTTTCTCACTGTTACTGGAAGTTGAGCAGAAGATCATCTTTCTTGTCCATGAAATCGTAAGCTCCCCAGAGGCTGAGGAATAATCATGTGTGTGTATTTGACTGTTACCCAGTAGGATCTCCTTCTTTACATCAGTGCCTGGCTCTTCCTTCAGCAGAGGCTTGAGGTGTTCCAAATACAATTTTTTCTTGAAATTTCTGTAAGTTGGAAGCATCTGTGTTTAGCTAGTGTTTGCCAGCACTGCAATCAGGATAATGACAAGTGCATTTTTTTCCTGTGAAATCAGAAAACCAGTGAACTTCAAGGACGCAAAGAGGAATGTTCATCTAATGACAGGTTCCACTCAGTAAACTCTGATTTCTACACTCTTGTTTGTTCTCAGTGTGATATGTCATCTTGTCGGCTTGTATGCTGCTCACTTAAAAACATTTTTATTTGTTTATTTGGCTTCATTGAGTCTTAGTTCAGCACAAGGATCTTCGTTGTGGCATGTGGGGATTTTTGTGGCAGCACATGGGATTTTCTCCAGTCACTGTGGGCCACGGGCTCCAGGGCACGTGGGCTTACCCTTTGTGGCTCACAGGCTTAGTTGCTCTGTGGCATGTGGTATCTTATTTCCTCAACCAGGAACTGAGCCTGTATCCCTTGCATTGGAATGCAGATTCTTAATCACTGGATCCCTCGGGAAGTCCCTGGCCCACTTTTGTTTGATCTGTTTGAAATACTTGCTAGCAGCCATCTGTGAGAAATCTTCTATTCCATCTTCATCCCATCTCTACACCAGTGGTTTTGAGCACTTTGGGGTCATGTATTCCACTGATACTACAATCATGGATATAAACCCATTCTCTGGAAAATTCATGTATGCACAGAATTTTGCACGTAATCTCAGTGGATGTGATGACCTAACAACTTATGAGGCAATCATTCATTTATACACTCATTTATTCATTTACTGGCTCATCACTTATTCACTTGTTCATTCATTTACTGTTAGCTAATGCTATGATCTAGGTGCTGTGTTAGGTCTTGGAGACTCAAGAACAATGATCCCTACTACCCTCAAGGATTTTATAGACCAAGCTTACAGATGGTAAGTAAACCATCTGTGATGGTGAATTTTATGTGTCAACTTCATGGGGATAAGGCATGCCTGGACAGCTGGTAAAACACTATTTCTGGGTGTCTCTGAGGGTGTTTTTAGAGGAGATTAGCATTTGGTTTTGTAGACTGAATAAAGATTGCCCCCCACACCCAGTACTACTGAGCATCGCCCATCTATTGAGGGCCTATCTAATATAAAAAGCGGGTGGCAGGACAAGTTTGTTCTTTTTCCTGGGCTGGGCCATCAGTCTTCTCCTGCCCTTAAACATCGGCATTCCTCATTCTCAGGCTTTCAGACTAGGACTGCAACTTAACCCTGGGCTCCCCTGGTTCTCAGTCCTTCGGACTGAATTCTATTACTGGCTTTCCTGGTTTTCCAGCTTGCAGTTTTTATGGTGGTAAAATATATACAACATAAAATCCACCATTCTGACCATTTTAAAGTGCACAATTCAGTGCCATTAAGTACATTTACAATGTTGTATAACCATGTGCTGTACTCAGATCAGATGCTCAGTCATGTCTTCCTCTTTGCAACCCCATGGACTATTATAGCCCACCAGGCTCCTCTGCCCTCCTAGCAAGAATACTGGTTGGGTTGCCATTTCCTCCTCTGGGGGCTCTTCCTGACCCAGGGATCAAATCTGTGTCTCTTACATCTCCTGCGTTGGCAGGTGGATTTTCTACCACTAGTGCACCTCCTCCATGTCACTAGCCATTTCCAGAAATTTTTCATCACCCCAAACAGGAACTCTGTACTTACTAAACAGGAACTGCCTCTTCCCCACTCCCTTCTCCTGGTAATCTTTATTCTTTATTCTTCTTCTTGTCTATATGAATTTGCCTATTCTAGAAATCCCATGGGTAGAGCCTGGTAGGCTGCAGCCCATGGGATCGCTAAGAGTAGGACTCGACTGAGCGACTTCACTTTCACTTTTCACTTTCATGCATTGGAGAAGGAAATGGCAACCCACTCCAGTGTTCTTGGCTGGAGAATCCCAGGGACGGGGGAGCCCGGTGCGCTGCCGTCTCTGGGGTCGCAGAGTCAGACACGACTGAAGCAACTTAGCAGCAGCAGCCGCAGCAGCAGCAGATACCTTGTATAAGCGGAATCATACAAAATTTTCCTTTTGTTTTTGGCTTACTTCAGTTGGCATAGTGTTTTTGAGGTTCATCCAAGTTCTAGCATGTATCAGAATTCATTCCTTTTTAAGGGTGAATAATATTCCACTGTATATATGTGTGAGTATATCCATATATATATATGGATAGCAGTTCATCTGTTGATGGACACTTGAGGTATTTCTACCTTTTGGTTACTGTGAATAATGCTGTTGTGAACACTGATAAAGAAATATGTGTTTGAGTCCCTGCTTTTGATTCTTTTGGGTATATATCTAGATATGGAATTGCTGGATCATGTGGTAATTTTATGTTTAACTTTTTGAGGTTATATATATTTTTCTCAAAAGAAAATTTTAAAAGAATTTTCAAATTGTGCTTCATGAATTGCTTGACTATTATTTATGATTGGTATTTATTATTTATGACTGATTATTTTACATTTTATTCTGTAAGATTATTATCCTTTTACTTTGGTACTCACCTAGCACAGTTATTCTCATACTTAAGGTTGTATCAGAGTCACTTGAAGGGCTTGTGCAAACAGAGAATTGGCTCCATTTCCAGAGTTTCTGATTTGGTAGGTCAGAGGTGAGGACTAGAAGTCTGTATTTCTAGCAAGTTTTCGGACAAGGCTGATGTCACTGTCCTGGGAACCGCATTTTGAGAACCATTGACCATGCCTACTTGGGAATTCTTGAGGTAAAATAGAGCTTACCAACTGTTTTCAAATGTAATAATTTTATGAATACTAAACCTGATAATTGCTGACGTTGGCATGATATTATAAACACTCATTGTAACGTTGTAGTTTTACTTTTGAATTTTGTAATCAACAATTTTTTTTAGGTCTCTAACATTTTTATAGGCCTCCCCCAAACTTATAGGCCTTGATTATTGTGCCCAAATCACTGATGGGGAGAATGGTTTTGCCCATTGCTTGTGTGTGCTCAGTCACTCAAAGGTGTCTGACCCTTTTGGACCCTGCCAGGCTCCTCTGTCCATGGGATTTTGCTGGCAAGAATGCTGGATCAGGTTGCCGTTTCCTACTCCAGGGTATTTACCTGACCCAGGGGTCAAACCCATGCATGTCTCCTGTGTCTCCTGCATTGGCAGGGGAATTCTTTACCACTGAGCCACCTGGGAAGCCCACCCAATGCCTATTGATTTGCCTTATTTTTTTTTTTGAATGACTGGATTATTAACCCATTGTGTGAATGGGTCATAATTAATCACACCCAATCAATCAATCAATAAAATCTAACTTGTTTGTATTGTTTTCCTTCTACAAGCAAAGCTTCAGTGAATACTCCTCTGTCTCAGGTGTTTACACTTCTGACTGCATGTTAGAATCATCTTTCCTATTTTGTTCTCCCCTAATATAAAGGCTTTATTTTCTCTTCTATCATCAGGACTAAGAAATACAGTCTCCCGACTCCTGCCACCCACCCCTCCCCCCAGTTCCTCAGTGTTAACGGTGATGAGATTGTCCAGCTAGTGCCGCTGTCCACTCCCAGCCTCAGGCCTCGAACGTGGCATAGCTGGCACTCAGCATTTTTCTAATCAGCTCTTCTTCCCCTGTACTCGGATCTCATTACCCAAGGTTCTGATTTTATTGGCCTGAGTGCTGCCCAGGCATGAACATTTTTAAAAAGGTCTTCAGGTGATTTTAATGTGCAGACTGGGGTAAGAGTCACGGTTGTACATGCATCTTTGATCATGTGTGCTGTGTCTTGTCTGGGCCAGGAGAGTCCCTAGAGATATGATGCTAACCCAGAAAAAGACTCATCATTATCTTTGTAAAAAATGATGTTGAAATGATTGTCCCACAAGTCAAGACATGCTGTGTTATCACAGCAGTGGCAGCGGCAACAAGTGTCCTGCTGGTTCTCCTCTGCTCTAAAACATGCACACCCCCAGCCTTTCCTGGTATAAATGCTTGTCTTTTAATTACCAGGGAGGAGGGAATGAGTGTTAAAAAGACAAGCTTCATTGCAAGAATCAGGACGGTGGCTCATTCCTTATCCTTAATAGAGTTTCTGAGTTCAGTTGTTTTCATAATTTAAATTCTAGTATCAAAGAAATCTTCACTGTAGAAACATTAGGCCAGATTAATAAGTGAAAAGAAAAATACATATGTGTCTATTTTCTATTTAATGAAAAATAATGAGAATCAAATCTAATCATCTTAACAGCAGTGTTCAAGTGCAAATGTTACATTTTGGGTCAGAGAAGATGAATGACTAGCAACAGATGCAGAGATTTTTGTCACTGTTGTATGTACTTAAAGCCAGATGTGGCTATGCATCAAGCCCCAAAACCGAAGGTGATGTTCAAAATGTATAACAATAGCCAGGACATAGTTCTGGTCTGTTTTGACCAAAAACCAGCTCTCCAAATACATTTGATAGAGTGGTAGTAAGATTCTCCTGCTTTCACAAGCCTACCCCTCTTGTCTATCACACTGCCTGAGATTCTACCACTCACTTGAGTAAAAATTTTATTTTCTTGAAACAGAAATACAGATATCTTTTTAAAAGAGAGTATGTGTTTGTATGTGAGAACGTCCCCTCTTAATAGCTTTGTGCCTTGACTACTGATTATAGTTTATAATATAAGTAGGTTTCCTGCTGGAAAGGTTTCCTGGTGGACAGGACATAGATTAGTTTAGTGTTGGTGGGGAGAGAGAAAATTCATGACTCTGGGCTTCTGCCTGGGCAGAAAAGGCCTCATGGATAAGGTGACGTTATTAGGGATGGGGGCGGAATGGCAAGAGGACTTGAAGATCAATGAGGCCTATTTGTTTTTCTTTTTTTTATCATTTTGCCAAGTAATAAACTTTAGCAAAGATGGCTAGATCTAGAAGAAACTGTAGAGGTCATCTCTTCCACATGACCCAGTTTATATGTAAGGAAGCTGAGCCCAGACAGGAAGAGTGACTTGCTCAAGGTCACACAGTTGTTTAGGCTGGCAGTGTGGGAAGAACTGTAGTGTTAGAAGCGGCTTTAGAGTCTGGCTCTGATCCCGATGAGATGTGGCTCTCCTGCTGTCCTACAATATGGGGAATAGATTTCAGAAAATTTAAAACATATGAAGGGATGAAGTCCAGAGTATACCATTGTTGCATAAAGTTTATTTTGCGCTGAAGCATTTGAGATCCTGAAATTGCTTATCTGCCTAAGAGCTCAGTTGTCATAAATCCCCTCCTTGGGAACAACTCTCTAATCTTCTTGGAGATGTAAAGCTGGCACCACACCAAAGCAGACATTGCTACAAAACTATTCTATCCCCCATATCGAAGTGCCCTTTCTTCCCTCTCTTTCTAAAAAGTCATTTTTCCCCAGAAGTGCCCTTCTCCTCCTCTTCCCTGATTAAGATGGTATATAAACCCCTTTAGGTGGCATCTTTTTTTTTTTTTTTTAAATTTTTATTTTAACTTTAGTTTACTTTACATTACTGTATTGCTTTTGCCAAACATTGACATGAATTCACCACGAGTGTACAAGCGTTCCCAAACATGAATCCCTTCCCACCTCCCACCCCATACCATCTCTCTGGGTCCTCCCCTTGCACCAGTCCCAAGCATCCTGCATCCTGCATCGGATATCGACTGGTGATTCGTTTCTTACTTGATAGTATACATGTTTCAATGCCATTCTCCCATCTCATCCCACCCTCTCCCTCTCTCTCTCCCCCAGAGTCCAAAAGTNATGTGTCTCTTTCTATTCTGGTTTCCTCGGTGTGTATGCCCAGCAGTGGGATTGCTGGGTCATAAAGCAATTCTATTTGCAATTTTTAAAGGAATCTCCACACTGTTCTCCATAGTGGCTGTACTAGTTTGCATTCCCACCAACAATGTAAAAGGGTTCCCTTTTCTCCACACCCTCTCCAGCATTTATTTCTTGCAGACTTCTTGATCGCAGCCATTCTGACTGGTGTGAAGTGGTACCTCATTGTGGTCTTGATTTGCATTTCTCTGATAATGAGTGATGTTGAGCATCTTTTCATGTGTTTGTTAGTAGGTGGCATCTTTTTAATGAACTTCTATGATTAAATCTATTTCTTCTCTTCTTCTCAATCTGTTCTTTTGAGCTTAATTTGCAGGCCCCCAAGAACAGAATATAAGAGAGTCGAGGAAATATTTTTCTCTATGACACATGAATTATACAAAAGACAAAAAACATTTAAAGATTTTATTCAAAGAATATAGAATTGATTCCAAAAGAAAATTTAAGAAACATTTATATAGTATGTTAGTCAAATGGACCTGGAAATGAATCTGCTAAGAGATACAAAATTGGTTAATGTTCTACAGGGCAATGAAATTGTAACTTTTGGGATAGAAATTTGCAAGTTAACATTATTTTCACAATTTTGTTCTCTAAACAAGTAGAATGGCAAAATCAAAGAAAGTCTGAATTAATTCTCCTCTGACAAGTCTGTTAAAAACAATGATACTGAAAAGACATACTTTTATCACGGTAGTTTATTTCCAAGTTGGATAAATTTGGCTTAGTATGTGAATATGATGGAAAAAAAGAAGTCTGAAGTACTCCTCAATTGTTACTATCTAGAAGGAATATGGGTTTCTGGAGTGTTCTGGGTCCTTGATTCTTTGAGGGTCCATCCATCTGTATATTTCCTATGTATACACTGCAAGAGGAAGTTATCCTAGGAAAGAGAAGTCTTGTTGCATAACATCAAATCTCCCAGGATCAACCAGCCAAACTGCTGAGTATTTGAAATCCTGAACTCAGGAGGGACCTACTCTTTGCTAGATGCCAGAGTAAACAGATTTAGTGGTCAGTTTAGCCAAGAAAGAGTGAAAATAAGTGAAGATTTAAACTTCCTGAAGCAGAAGAAGACCTATTGAATTGGGAGTGGGCATTGGGCAATGACATTTCTCCCCTTCTGTTTTGTGAGAAGGGAATGGTGTCTGAAATCATTTCACTTCTTCTCACCTTGGTAACAAAATCTGGCCACATATCTTGGTGATTCTCCAAGTCCAGGTCTTGTCTGTGAGGTCTGGTCAGGGCTGAATCTGCCCCAGTCAGTGTTCTTTTGGGTGTCTGCTTCTCAATTTGCCTCTGTTTGCATTTCAAATGCTTCAATTATTTAGTTATAAACTAGTCTGTTCCTTGTTCTTAGGCGGGCAGTGACCCCACTGAAACAGTTTGGAAATGCTGCATATATTTGTATCTTTCAGCTCCTGTCTCTGAAGCTATGTGAGAGAGAGTGGACACAGAATTCAGCCCAGAGACAGGGCTCTGACCAAATCTTTATTTCTTTGATCATGTTGTGAAATGTTTGGGGAATACATTCCCTCTTGTGCCTTTGGCCCTACTAAGGCATAAAGGGAGATGCTTTTGACACCTCCCACCCCAGTTCTCATATCTCCTACACACCGCAAGAGAATGGTGACAAACACACTGTTTATTCATACCAAGGAATAAATGACTGACAGCTTTTAATTTGTTAACTATCCCTGAGGTCTCATTTTTTTTAAAAGATTGAAGCATTCTTGATTTACAGAGATCTCATTTTTAAGACATGTATTTTTTTTTAAATAAGAAAAGCCTTGTTCATTTTGAAAGTCTTAGGAAATAAAAAAATGTATTAAAAAGAAAATTTAAATCACCTAGAATATCACTATCCAGGGATAACAAATGTGGTTAACATTTTGCTATATTTGTTTCCAGATATATACATACTTAAAAGGAAAAACTGAGATTCAACTGTTTTATTAACTTTTTAATTGTGGTTGAAGCCAATTTCAAGGGTGTAATTTCATGAATCAGTTAGGGGATTGTGAACAATTCTTTTTTGATCCGGGAAGTTGATGGGGTGGGAGAGGGCAGTAGGAGTTCATGGATATTCATGAACTAACACTGTAGAGGCATCTCCATCCAAAGAAATGCTTTTCTGTCCACATGTTGGGCTGGCAGATATGGTCTCTGAGATAGAGAAGATTTTTGGAGCTATTTATGACACGACTGAGCGACTTCACTGTCACTCTTCACTTCTATGCATTGGAGAAGGAAATGGCAACCCACTCCAGTGTTCTTGCCTGGAGAATCCCAGGGATGGGGGAGCTTGGTGGGCTGCCGTCTATGGGATCGCACAGAGTCGGACACGACTGAAGCAACTTAGCAGCAGCAGCAGCATGTTACTGTGTGTGCAGGGAGCACATGAACCTGAGGCCTTATTTCTCCTATTTGAGAAAGTATGTACTCCACCCTTCTCCAGCTTTCCACTTGTCACTATTGCCTACCTAGTTGAATATTCAAGCTAGAGCTTGATTCTCACTTTCCTTTTCTGCTTACGTTTTGAAGGTTCTCCCTTAAAATTTTTTCTGAATATGATCACTTAAAAAAATTTATTTTTAATTGAAGGATAATTGCTTTACAGTATTGTGTTGGTTTCTGCCAAACATCAACATGAATCAGCCATTGGTTTGCCTATGTCCCCTCCCACTTGAACATCCCTCCCACCTCCCTCCCCATCCCACCCCTCTAGATTGTTACTGAGCCCCTGTTTGAGTTCCCTGAGTCATACAGAAAATTCCCATTGGCTATCTGTTTTTACATATGGTAATATATGTTTCCTTGTTCCTCTCTCCATATATCCCATCCTTTCCTTCTTCCCCAGCCCTGTCCGTAAGCCTGTTCTCAATGTTTGTGTCTCCATTGCTGCTCTGCAGGTAGGATCATCAGTACCATCTTCCCAGATTCCATATATATGTGTTAGTGTATGTTATTTGTTTTTCTCTTTCTGACTTACTTCATTTGGTATAATAGGCTCTAGGTTCATCCACCTCATTAGGACTCACTCACATGCATTCCTTTTTATGGCTGAGTAATATTCCATTGTATATATGTACCACAGCTTCTTTATCCATTCATCTTTCAATGGACATCTAGTTTGCTTCCTATGTCCAATGTCCTAGCTATTGTAAATAGTGCTGCAGTGAACATTCCAATACATGTGTCTTTTTCAATTTTGGTTTCCTCAGGGTATATGCCTAGTACTAACTTCACTGTTACACCTTGGTCTATGTCTCCATCATTTATAACATGAATGAGTTCAGTTAATGTTTATGGAAATAAAGACCAACCTGGTGAGAACAGGTGAAGATTATTTGTACACAGCTTGGTTTAACAAGGGAGCCAACTGCCATCACTTGGGTTTTGGCTGAGACTCAAAAGCAGGCAGAGAAATGGGAACATTCTGTAGTGGAGAAAAGAGAAGACTTTAGGTTTGCCCTGATTGGATGCTGTTAGTGTGGGGAAGTTTTCAGGGGGGGCGGGGGCAGCTAGAGATAGGACATCTTATGTGATTGGTTAAGGGTGCATATTTGGCTTTCTCTGGTTTTCTAAGTTGGAAGCAAGGACAAACTTTAATGAAGCTGCCAGTGATTAATCAATTCTGCCTGTTTTGGGCTGCTAGTGACAGGAGTTGTTGTTTGGCTTCATGGAATTTTTTTCTAGAGATAGTGGTCTGACTTTGTATAAGTCTGCCTTATAAATAATAAGTGGGCTGGATTCATGGGCTCCCTAGATGAGTTGGTTTCTAGGGCTGGTTGAGATAGTAGGCTAGAGTTCTATTTTTACATAGGGTTAGGCAGTTCTATGGGCTTCTCGGGTAGCTTAGCTGGTAAAGAATCCACCTGTAATGCTGGAGACCCCAGTTTGATTCCTGGGTAGGGAAGATCCCCTGGAGGAGGGCATGGCAAAACACTTGGTATTCTTGCCTGGAGAATCCCCATGGACAGAGGAGCCTGGCAGGCCACAGTTCCTGGGATCGCAGAGAGTCGATGCAGCTGAGTGACTAAGCACAGCACAGGCTGTTGTATACTCAGTCTCTTACTGCATTTGCATTCAAAATGTAATGGTGCTTCTTTGATGAACACTTGGAGCCAACTTGATTGGAAAGTAACTACTGTTATTGTCATCTCCGTTTACCTAGAAGAACCTGACAGTCAGAGAGGTTAAGTAACTTACCCAAGATCACACAGGAAGAAGAGCCTGGCTTTAAACTTTGGCAGCTTTCACTGTTGCCTGGAAAATCCCATGGACAGAGGAGCCTGGTGGGCTGCAGTCCATGGGGTCACTAAGAGTCGGACACGACTGAGCGACTTCACTTTCACTTTTCACTTTCATGCATTGGGGAAATGGCAACCCACTCCAGTGTTCTTGCCTGGAGAATCCCAGGGACAGGGGAGCCTGGTGGGCTGCCATCTATGGGATCGCACAGAGTCGGACACGACTGAAGTGACTTAGCAGCAGCAGCAGCAGCAGCTTTCACTCCAGAAATCACCACCTTAGATTACCTCCCTTAGCCACTTAGAGACTGGAGTCACTCTGTCTTTGCCAGTATGTTAGCCAGTAAGAATTTAAAATGCAACCTCTCCATCAGCAGAATTTACATTTTGACAGCTACTTCTGTTCCTGAGTAAGGCAATCCATTCTATATGACCTAACTCATCTTTTTTCTTCTCAGTGAAACTTAACTCCATTCATCCCATTAAAAAAAAATTAACTTATTTAAAAAATGTTTGACTGCACTGGGTCTTTGTTGCTGCATGCAGGCTTTCTCTAGTTGTGCCGCACAGGCTTCTCATTGCTGTGGCTTCTCTCTGTTGTGGAACATGGGCCCTTGGTGCACAGGCTTGAGTAGTTGCAGCATGTGGGCCCAGTGGTTGTGAATTACTGGCTCTCCAGCCCATGGGCTTCAGTAGTTGTGGTGCATGGGCTTACCTGCCCCAAGGTATGTGGGATCTTCTCGGACTTTAGAGATCGAGCCCATGTCCCCTCCATTGACAGGCAGATTCTTAACCACCGGACAATCAGGGAAGTCCCCCATTTCCCTTTTAAATATCCAATGTGAAACCATTTGCCTCAGATTGGGCCTTGAACCCATGTGCTGGGACTCAAACCCATGTGACCAGGACTTGAACCCAACCAAAACCCATAGTACCTGGTTTCAGGACATGATGAAGCTCAGTTTCTTAATATCTGCTTGCAGAAAGAATTCAATGAGAGACAAAGTGATAAGAAGTGGATTTACTCAGATTCGGAGAGGAACACACTCCACAGACAGAATGTGGGCTATCACAGAGGGTGAGTGTGGGGGCCCTGAAATGTGGCTTGGTTAGCTTTTATGGGCTGGGTAATTTCATAGACAAGTGAGTGGGAGGACTATTCCAGCTATTTTGGGGAAGGAGTGGAGATTTTTAGGAGTTGGGTCCCTGCTCACTTTTTGGTCTTTTGATAGTGCCTTGGAACTGTCATGGCCCCTCTGGGTGTGTCATTTAGCATGCTGATTGAGAATCAAGGTCTAGTCAAAGTGGACTTGTCTGCCATCTTGGACCCATTTGATTGTAATTGGTTTATGTTGTATCCTTGGGTTACACTTCTCTGGTGGCTCCGACGGTAAAGCGTCTGCCTACAATGCTGGAGACCCTTGCGTTATGTCATTCTTTTAAAAGTTGTGCCCTGCCCCCTTCCCTCCTGTTTCAAATGGACTGTAGTATAAAGGACTGAATCTCTGAGAGGAAAATGGAAAGTGTTGTGACACCCACTGTACACACACCCAGAAGTCAGACTGCCTGGGTTTGGTTCTCAGCTCCCTCACTCAGTATTTACAGACCTTGGGCTGACCTCTGAATTTATCTAAGCCTCCATTTCCCAATCTGTAAATGGGGATGATGGTACAATACTACCTGTCCTATGAAACTTAAAGATTCAAATGTCAGACATAAAGCACTTGCAAATGCCAAGGCAGATGGTAGGTTCTCAAGGTCAATTAAAACAGAAATACTCTAAGAAGATTCTCTCCTATGGCTTTAACTAACGAACTATGGAAGTGGGAATTTAATTGTCAATAGTCTGGGCTGGAAACGGAGGGGAGAACAATCCTACACTCTTTTTCAAAAAATTTTCTGGGGCAAGTGAAGACTTCTCAAAGCAGTTGACAGCAAGTGGCATTCCCACCCATCCGCCTCCCTCCCCCACACATACTTCCCATTCACTTTTGAGGTCCTCCGATGATTACAAGGGAAAAGACTGAATAAGATTTCATTTTTACTGATTGAGTTGAACAATTGGTCTTTGTAAATCCGAGTAAATACACAACACATTAAGGACTTTAAATCTTCAAATCCTATTTTATTTGTTTTCTGTGGGTCACTGTACTTGAAATAAGTAGGAGCCAGATAAATAGGCATCCACTGGAGGAACAATACAGGGATGCCCAGCCTTTTGTTTGTTGAAATAATTGCATATCAAGGGCTTTATCCTCTACTTTGGTACAAAGCACAAAAGAATAATTTAAATTTCCAATTTAACAAAATAAAAGAGATCCGCACCCTCAGCACAGTTTATTCTTTCTTGGTGGCATCTCCCCACCTAGGGAGGATGTGGCACAAGGAGAGAAGCAAACTGGCTCACTCTAGCGGTCCTGCAGGCTCTGGAATCCCTGGGTGGCCAGGGGAGGGTCTCTGGACCCTTGCCTCATGACTTCAGGAGGGTGGTGAGAACTGGGTGCAGTGCACCTGAGTGAAACGGGGTGGGAATTTGTGGACGTTCTTATCTGATTGCCTCTGTTTTCTAATGATTTAGAGAAGCAAAGTCAGGTGCTGAAAATGGGGATGGGGACTTGTGGCTTGCAGTGAGGAGCAGAAGCATGAGAGAAGTCTCAGTGTGGGTGGAAGATGAGTGGACTAGCACTGATGTTCACGGTCATGACTTGACAGTGGTCCATCGGTGTGGTTATACTTTTCTCCAGCCCCTTTCAGCTCTCAGTGTATGGGGACAGAACAGGCAGAGACCTGGTTTTAACTGAGAAATGTGTGTTTTAGCCAAGTGAGCCTGACAATGTGAGAAGAGGCCAGGGGATTGGGCAAGAGGGAGCAAGGATAACAATGGGCAGGGAACCTAAGCCTCTGTTCACTGTCCCTCCTCCTCCCCCATGCTGCATCCTCACTTGGAGAGTGGGATACTTGAAAGCTGAGATTTTGGAGGGGTTTTAGTGATTGGTAATGACAAGGTCTAGGGTCTGGGGTGAGACCATGGCAGAGGTTGGTGAAGTGGCATAGAGACCAAGCTCATCAGAGGTGAGAAAATCAAGGAACTGCCTGAACAGGATATTGGAAGGGTCAACAGTAGATACCAGAATCACCAGTAATTAGGACTGATCTGGTATTGCAGAGAGGGACAGTAAGCCAGGAGCTAAGTATTCAAGTAATAAAAGGGGTGACGCTGGGAAAAGGATTGTGACAACAAAAGGGAGGTATAATCTGAGAACACAAGATTCAGAGCTGCAGAGGTTTTACAGAGGAAGACAGGAGAATGGAGGAAAGGATGGATAGTCCCTCTCCAGAGGATGGAGAGAGTGTAGTTTTTACTGGGGGGAATCTTTAGGAAAAGACTCATTCTCAGGGCAAAGCCAGGATTCTGCTAAAAAGGTGCCTCTAGAAATTCAGCCAACAGAGTAAAGGGGTAGAGAATGATACATAGTAACCCTAGAATAGAATGGGATACACATGCTGCTGTAACTGCTCAGAGAATGGCAGGTGGGAGGGTTCTGGGTAGAAGGTGACAGTTGACCTGAGTCTAAGGAATCGGTACGAGTTCTCCAGGCAGATGAGGAGGAAGGAAGGAGAAAAAAAGATCCCAGACAAAGGCTTGGGGCATGGTTGGATGTGGGGAACAGGAAATAGGCTGGTGAGAATAGATGAGGAGGGATGTGGGGCTGGAGAGTCTGAGGAAGGGGTCCCGTCATGAAGGGCCCTGAATGCCATATTTGGAGGCTGAACTTTTCTTGAAAGTGGTTATGTGCTGTTGAAGGAGTATAAGCAGCACAGTGGCTGGATTTTTAAATATTCAGTTCAGTTCAGTCGCTCAGTCGTGTCTGACTCTTTGTGACCCCATGAATTCCAGCACGCCAGGCCTCCCTGTCCATCACCAGCTCCTGGAGTTCACTCAAACTCACGTCCATCGAGTCGGTGATACCATCCAGCCATCTCATCCTCTGTCGTCCCCTTCTCCTCCTGCCTCCAATCCCTCCCAGAATCAGAGTCTTTTCCAATGAGTCAACTCTTCGTATGAGGTGGCCAAAGTACTGGAGTTTCAGCTTTAGCATCATTCCTTCCAATGAACACCTAGGACCGATCTCCTTTAGAATGGACCGGTTGGATCTCCTTGCAGTCCAAGGGACTCTCAAGAGTCTTCTCCAACACCACAGTTCAAAAGCATCAATTCTTTGGCGCTCAGCCTTCTTCACAGTCCAACTCTCACATCCATACATGACCACAGGAAAAACCATAGCCTTGACTAGATGGACCTTAGTTGGCAAAGTAATGTGTCTGCTTTTGAATATACTATCTAGGTTGGTCATAACTTTCCTTCCAAGGAGTAAGCGTCTTTTAATTTCATGGCTGCAATCACCATCTGCAGTGATTTTGGAGCCCCCCCAAAATAAAGTCTGACACTGTTTCCCCATCTATATTCCCATGAAGTGATGGGACCAGATGCCATGATCTTCGTTTTCTGAATGTTGAGCTTTAAGCCAACTTTTTCACTCTCCTCTTTCACTTTCATCAAGAGGCTTTTTAGTTCCTCTTCACTTTCTGCCATAAGGGTGGTGACAGCTGGATATCTGAGGTTATTGATATTTCTCCCGGCAATCTTGAGTCGACCTTGTCCTTCTTCCAGCCCAGCATTTCTCATGATGTACTCTGCAGTTCAGTTCAGTTGCTCAGTCGTGTCTGACTCTTTGTGACCCCATGAATCGCAGCACGCCAGGCCTCCCTGTTCATCACCATCTCCTGGAGTTCACTCAGACTCACGTCCATCGAGTCCGTGATGCCATCCAGCCATCTCATCCTCAGTCGCCCCCTTCTCCTCCTGTCCCCAATCCCTCCCAGCATCAGAGTCTTTTCCAATGAGTCAACTCTTCTCATGAGGTGGCCAAAGTACTCGAGTTTCAGCTTTAGCATCATTCCCTCCAAAGAAATCCCAGGGTTGATCTCCTTCAGAATGGACTGGTTGGATCTCCTTGCAGTCCAAGGGACTCTCAAGAGTCTTCTCCAACACCACAGTTCAATAGCATCAATTCTTCGGCACTCAGCCTTCTTCACAGTCCAACTCTCACATCCATACATGACCACAGGAAAAACCATAGTCTTGACCAGACGGACCTTATTCAACAAAGTAATGTCTCTGCTTTTGAATATACTATATAAGTTGGTC
The DNA here is from genome assembly GCA_006410935.1 of Redunca redunca. NCBI lineage: Eukaryota > Metazoa > Chordata > Mammalia > Artiodactyla > Bovidae > Redunca > Redunca redunca. The sequence goes on from SJYQ01002404.1 coordinate 1,426,137, forward strand.
ATAACTTTTCTTCCAAGGAATAACTGTCTTTTAATTTCATGGCTGCAATCACCATCTGCAGTGATTTTGGAGCCCCCCAAAATAAAGTCTGACACTGTTGCCACTGTTTCCCCATCTATTTCCCATGAAGTGATGGGAAAGACTAGAGATCTCTTCAAGAAAATTAGAGATACCAAGGGAACATTTCATGCAAAGATGGGCTCGATAAAGGACAGAAATGGTATGGACCTAACAGAAGCAGAAGATATAAGAAGAGGTAGCAAGAATACACAAATGAACTGTACAAAAAAGATCTTCATGACCCAGACAATCATGATGATGTGATCACTCACCTAGAGCCAGACATCTTGGAAAGTGAAGTCAAGTGGGCCTTAGGAAGCATCACTATGAACAAAGCTAGTGGAGGTGATGGAATTCCAGTTGAGCTGTTTCAAATCCTGAAAGATGATGCTGTGAAGGTACTGCACTCGATATG
>SJYQ01002404.1:1426813-1438853 GCA_006410935.1 Redunca redunca
TATTTCTGCTTTATTGACTATGCCAAAGCCTTTGACCGTGTGGATCACAATAAACTGTGGAAAATTCTGAAACAGATGGGAATACCAGACCACCTAACCTACCTCTTGAGAAATCTGTATGAAGGTCAGGAAGCAACAGTTAGAACTGGACATGGACCAACAGACTGGTTCCAAATAGGAAAAGGAGTACGTCAAGGCTGTATATTGTCACCCTGTTTACTTAACTTATATGCAGAGTACATCATGAGAAACACTGGACTGGAAGAAACACAAGGTCGACTCAAGATTGCCGGGAGAAATATCAATAACCTCAGATATGCAGATGACACCACCCTTATGGCAGAAAGTGAAGAGGAACTAAAAAGCCTCTTGATGAAAGTGAAAGAGGAGAGTGAAAAAGTTGGCTTGAAGCTCAACATTCAGAAAACGAAGATGTACTCTGCATAGAAGTTAAATAAGCAGGGTGACAATATACAGCCTTGACGTACTCCTTTTCCTATTTGGAACCAGTCTGTTGTTCCATGTCCAGTTCCATGTCCATGTTCCTTCCAGTTCCATGTCCAGTTTTAAATATTGATAGTATTGAATTCAGTAAAGCAACCATTTTGTGATTTACATTTTTCAATGTGTGTATCTATGAATACAGATATCTATTAATCTATCTATACAATCCCAGATATGAAGCTGATTCCAACTGTTCCAGACCAGATTGTTGGCATCTCGACTCAACCAAATACTAAAGATTTAAGTCAGTGGCCAGAGCATTGTGCCTTGGGGAAGGGCCTAAAGACTCCCAGGGATTAGGAGTCTTTGCACATAGGCCTGAATTGTATACTTAGGTTTTCAATGACTAGTTTATTGCCTTGGACAATTTACTTAACTTCTCTGACTCCTCTTCTTATCGGTAAAATGGGATTAATAGTCCCTACTTGAAGGTCTGTGTGTGGATTAAATGAAATGATGCAGTAATGTACTCAGCAGACTGACTGTCACATGATAATTGCTCAGTAAATATTAGTTGTTGCTTTAATGATGTGTGAACTTCAAGTCCACACATACCTACATTACTTCGTCTTGGGTTTGATTGCACATTGCAATGACCTAGTTCTACTTTTAAAAAACAGGCAGGGGCCTCCCTGGTGGTTCAGTGATTGAGAATCTTCCTGCCAGTGTATGGTTTGATCCTTGGTCCAGGAAGATCCCACTTGCCCCAGGGTAGCTAAGCCTGAGCACCACAACTCCAGAAGCTTGCGCACCTAGAGCCGGTGCTCTGTAACAAGAGCAGCCACCACAATGAGAAGCCCGAGCACCGCAATGAAAAGTAGCCTCTGCTCGATGCAGCTAGAAAACGCTGCATGCAGCAATGAAGACCCAGGGCGACCAAAAAGAAGTACCTAATTAAAAAACAAACAAATAGGTATAACCTGGTTCCACTCTGGGGGTTATGATGAATTTGGTCAAGGGTATGGCCTAGGTATGTTTATAAACTCCCCCAGGTGATTTTAATGTGCAATAAAGTTGAATGCTGTTGCTTCTCAGGGGCGAGACCTTGAACCAGCATCAGTAGCATCACCTGGAAATTAGTTTGAAAGGCAAAATTTTCCTGATCTGTTGAATCAGAAACTCTGGGGGTGAATCAGCAATCTGTGTTTAAACAAGCCCCCCAGGTGATTCTCATCACACTCAAGTTCTCACAAGTTCTGATCCAGGGCTAGCAGTTCAGGGTGGCCATTTCAGCTGTTGACCTCACTTACATTGACCCAACAGGTCTTTCAAATTCTCCCCTTCCATTTACTAGGCATTCCCTCACCTGCCTTCCTTTTTTTCCTTCCTCTCTTAAGAGGAGGTTAGATTTAGGGTTGAGGTTTCCTTTCTTTCGCTTATTTAATTTTATGTATTTTATTTTTATTCTTTGGTGTTGGGAAAATGGAGGAAATTTTCCCAACACTTCCTGGAGCTTAATAAGGAAAACACAGTTCCTAAGCCCATGGAATTCCCAGCTGTCATATTGATTTATAATAAATGTATATTTGGTCTTTGTCCCCACTTCTGGCACAGACCTCCAAAATTGGAATTTCCCTTGGAATTTTCTGCTGAGAGCATTAAAAGTGTCTTTTGTTGTGTTAATGGTGACTTCTGGACAACACCTAAGGAAGGAGGCTAGTTGCTAGGAGACCCAATCGAGTGATTTGCAACTTTGAGTTCCACCCCCTGACCTCAGAGCAGGGCAGAGGGGATGGTCAATGATTTTGATCTCCAGTGGCCAATGCTTTAGTCAAGTGGCCTATAAAGCCCAGGAGGCTTGGGTTCAGAGAACTTCCCGGGGAAGATGGAGGCCCTGGAAGGGTGTTGCACCTGGAGAGGACGTGGATGCTTCCCCCACCCACTCTCCACCCGTCTTTTCGGGCAGTCTGGTAAGTAAAATGTTCTTTTGAGTTTTATGAGCCGCTCTAGCATATTAATTGAACCTAAGCAGGGGGTCTTTTAAACCTTCAATTACTTTTGGTCAGTCATAAAACCTGGACTTTCCATTGGTGTCTGAAGTGGGGAGTAGTCTTGTGGGGCTGAGCCCTTAAGTTGTGGGATATGATGCTATCTCTGGGTAAACAGTATCAGATTTGAGTTGAATTGTGGGATATCCTTGTGATGCTGGAGAATTGCTTGGTGTGGGAAAGGACCCACCACACATTAGAAGTGGAGTCAGAAATTTACCCACATTAAAAATAAAAGTGGCTACCTGGATGGAAGGGAGGTTTGGGGGAGAATGAATACATGTACATGAGTTTGAGTAAATTCCGGGAATTGGTGCTGGACAGGGAGGCCTGGCGTGCTGCAGTTCATGGGGTCGCAGAGTCAGACATGACGGAGCGACTGAACTGAATACATGTATATGTGTGGCTGAGTCCCTTCGCTGTTCACCTGAAACTATCACAATGCTGTTTGTTAATCGGCCATACCCCAATACAAAATAGAAATTTAAACAAAAAAAGTGGCTAAACTGTGCCTGCCTCGGGCAGACTTGTGCAGGGTGATTTAGGTCCTAAGCTTGCCTGTTTTATATCCTCCTCTTCCTGTAATTTAGTACTCTCTGCTCTGCCCATGTGAAAACCTATTCTCACGTTTGGCTTGGACCTCAGTCATTTGTAAGTAAGTTTGAGCTACTCTGAGAATAAGCCATGTTTGCTTACCAGACTGCATGCACCTGAGGAAAGAGGCTGTGTCTTTATTTCTTCCCATGCACATATTCTCCAGTTCAGACTCCTGTAATAACATGCCACTTGTATTTTTCAATTGTTTAACTGAAGTACTGTTACTTTACAGTGTTTTAATTTCTGCTGTATAGCAAGGTGAATCAGCTATTGTAGTTGGTCAGTTGCTAAGTGGTGTCTGACTCTTTGAATCCTGGGGCTATAGTGCACCAGGCTTCCCTGTCCTTCACTATCTCCTGGAGTTTGCTCAAGTTCATGCCCATTGAGTCAGTGATGCTTTCTAATCATCTTGTCCTCTGCCACCCTCTTCTCCTTTTGCCTTCAATCTTCCCCAGCATCAGGGTCTTTTCCAGTGAATCGGCTCTTCACCTCAGGGGCCAAAGTATTGGGGCTTATACATACATCCCCTTCCTCTTGAACCCCCCCTCCAACCCCCATCCCACTCCTCTAGACCATCACAGAGCTCAGAGCTGAGCTCCTTGTTCTATGCAGGAGCTTCCTACTAGTTATCTGTTTTACACATTGTAGTATATACGTCAGTGCTACTCTCTCATTCATTTCACCCACTCCTTCGCCCACTGTGTCTACAAGTCCATGCTCTATGTCTGTGTCTCTATTCCTGCCTTGCAGACAGGTTCATTAGGAGCATTTTTCTAGATTCCCTATATGCGTTAATATACAATACTTGCTTTTCTCTTTCTGACTTACTTCAGTTTGTGCGGACAGAATCTAGGTCCATCCGCATCACAGCAAATAACCCAATTTTGTTCCTTTTTATAGCTGAGTAATATTGCATTGCTTATATGTATCACTTCTTTATCCATTCCTCGTCAGTGGACGTTTAGGTTGCTGCCACGTCCTGACTATTGTAAATAGTGCTACAATGAACACCCCCAGTGGCTCAGTGGTAAATAATCTGCCTACCAATGCAGGAGATGAGGGTTTGATCCCTGGGTGGGGAAGATCCTCTGGAGAAGGAAATGGCACCAGGATTCTTGCCTGGAAAATTCCATGGACAGTGGAGCCTGGTGGGCTACAGTCCATGGGTTGCAAAGAGTCAGACATGACTGAACAGCTAAGCATGCATAAACATTGGGGTACATGTCTTTTTGAATTATGTTTTTCTTATCCACTTGCGCTTTTAAGTGCTGAGCAGCACTGGCTTTGGCACCACAGAGGAGGGTTTGTCTGCAGCCAGCTAGCCATGTAACATTGAACAAAATCATGGAACATTTTGGCATCTTAGTTTTCTCATCTATAAAATGGGCTTGATGATGGTTAACATCATACCATTATGAAGACTATATAAGATGATGCATGAAAAGTGCATTGGTCAATACTGAGGGTATTCACTGAGAGCACTCAATGAATGGTATGTATTAATGATTGTTATTTATTAAATTTCACTTCCTGCTATGGAAGGATAGGTTTCATCCAGGGCAATATGATAAAATGAATGTCAGACTCTAGTGAGCTGTTGGGAAGCTTTTGGGCAGAGTGTTTTCCCTGAGTTACAGTTCCTACTCTGACAACCCCCTTTCTAGGCAGCCCAGAACTCTCCTCCACCAAAGTCTCCAGAAACACCCGTTGCTGAGCCCATCTTATGCTTTCCTGTGGGTTCACCAGTGTGGTGTGAAAACTGCCTGGTGTGTGTGCCTACGTGCTAAGTCACTTCAGTCGTGTCCAACTCTTTTCAACCTTATGGATGGACTATAGCCCGCCAGGCTCCAAAGCGGCCTGGAGCAAGTCTTAAATCTTTTCAGGGAGTTTAATACCTTGCAAAAGCCTCAAGTCTATTTTAAGTGAATTATTTCATTCAATGTCAGGCTTAAAGAGCACCCTACAGAGTCTCAGCTCTGAATGAATGCATTAAGAAATCAAATCGTATAGATGATGGCATAATCCTCCAGGCAGATATAAATAGAATCTCCTCTGTTGCCCTTTCATTTCCTTGCATTAGTTAATAAACACACTTTTATAGCATCTGCTTTTTCTTTTCTTTGCCTAATATTCTTTAGTTGCCTTAGTGAAAAAGAGAACAGAATTCATAATAAAGATATTGGGGAAGAATTTACTATCTGGATTTTAAGGACTGGAAGGGATTTTCTACATTATATATATAAAACTTATATTATAACTTTAATATGCATAATTTACCTGGTGTAGGCAGAGATCTAAAGAAGGAGATGACTTGGCCAAGGTCACAGAGCTTCACCTCCAATGAACTCAGCTTGAAAAAGACACAATCTTTGTTCTGGATGAGTATTGGGAGCCACAGAGAAACTTGGTGTGGAAAAATGAGTAGATCAGGGCAGAGGTTAAAGGGGAGGGGTGCACAATCTGGTCTCAGATTACCCGGGGGTTGAATCCTAGTCCATCTCATGATGATTGGGCAAGTGATTTAAAATGACCATTGCTGGGGTGTCAGTTTCCTTTCCCCCAAATAGGGGTAATAACACCACCTACCCCAGAGTGCTGTTGAGTCCAGCTACAGTTTACTAAAAAACAGTACTGTATCTCAATACATTTTAGCTATTATTGTTGTTAACTTTTTTTAAAGCTCTTATTGGGATGGTAATGGGAAGGTTCTCCGTCTTTAGTGCTTTATGGCTCCTTGTAATGAGTCAGTTTCTGGCTCCTAAAAAGAAAGTTCCAGTGGTCCTTAATTTAAGGGCTGATTTCTCTGCTAATGAGAGTAAGTAGAAGGGCAGGTGTGAAGGGTCAGCTCCACCAGAGAGGGCGGCGGCGGCTGCTGCTGCTGCTGCTGCTAAGTCGCTTCAGTCGTGTCTGACTCTGTGCGACCTCATAGAGGGCTGAAAACAATGCTATTTGATCCTCTGAGACTATCAAAGTGAATTTAAGAGCTTAAGAAACATGGAAGCTCCGGGAAAGGAGGTGTTAGTAACAAAAATAAAATTAATGTTACCAAGTACGTTAACATTCATTGTCTCACTTGATTCTCGATTATATATGATTACATATTCTATAGATTCTATGTAGTAAGCCATTAACTCTCTTGAATAAACAAATGAATAGTTGAATAGGCATTGTCCTATTTGAATCAGGAAACGGAAACATACTCTTTGCTAGGTAACAAACTTCCCTGACATTTAGTAGCTGAAAGCAACAATGATTCCTTAAAAAATTTTTTTTATTGATTTACAATGTTGTGTTAATTTCTGGTATGCAGCAAGGTGATTCAATTATACATATATATATATGTATTTTCCATTACAGTTTATCACAGGATATTGAATATAGTTCCCAGCGCTATACAGTAGGATCTTGTTTATCAGTCCTATGTATTGGCATCTACTAACCTCAAATTCCCATTCCAATCTTCCCTTCCATTCCTGCACTTGGTAACCATAAATCTATTCTCTACAACTGTGAGTCTATTTTTATTTCACAAGGAAGTTTATTTGTAACGACTTCTTCATGATTCTATAGTTTGGCAGGATGGCTCCTCTGCTGGTTTTGCCCAGGTTCAAGATGCTGGAGGGTCCATTGGATTGGAGGGTCCAAGAGACCTTAGTGGTGTATGTGGCAGTTGATGTTAGCTATGGGCTATGATGCCTTGCTTCTCCCCCATGTGGCTTCCGCTCCTCCCTAGACTAGATGAGCTTCCTCCCTTGGAGGTCTCAGGAAAGTGGTCCAAGATGGTGAAGACAGAAGCTGCAAGCTGTTGCTTTTATCACATTTGTCAAAGCAAGTCTCAAGGCCAGCAAAGATCCTAAGGTTGGAGAAACTCCCTCTGTTGATGAGAAAAGCTGTAAAAGCGTAGTTATATTTATTAGGAGATTAGCAAATTTAATCCTGTACTAGCACTTGGTCAAGGTCCCAGAGTTCATGCGAGTCGGGGCATAACTTGAATGAGGCTTCTGTAACTCCAGGGCTTGTGGCCTTTCTCCTACAGCATGATCACATTTGTGGTATGTGTAAACATAACTCAGGGGTAAGGCAAAGGCTTTTTGCCCTTAGACATCTTAGGACATTGGGGACCTGATATGTCTGAAAAATGTCATAACCTGTCAAACACTGGTTTGGACATAACATAATTCTTTATTTGTAAACTGTACAAAAATAAAATATTTTTAAGTAGTATAATTCAGAGTAGGCTCTTTAAAATGAGAACAGAATGGCTGGCCCTTCCAGGAGAACTAATGTACTTTTGTGGCTTAAATTAAGAAACATCCACTCTGTTATTCATAGAAATACAGATCTAGGAAAATAAACTCTTTAAAAAATGATGAAGTTTGAGGAAAGGCCATGTGGTTCCTAAGCATTCAGCTGAAGCTTGAGAAGATGAAACAAGGGAGATTAAAGACAAAAAGATAAAATTTCAAGCCAGCAGAGGCTCCTCTAAAACCTTAGAGAGCAGTCTGTTGAATAGAAGCTTTGTAGGAGAATCGGCCTAGAGTCCCAAACTGTATTGATCTGTTATGAGCAGTGCTGCTGCTAAGTCGCTTCAGTCGTGTCCGACTCTGTGCGACCCCATAGACTGCAGCCCACCAGGGTCCCCCGTCCCTGGGATTCTCCAGGCAAGAACACTGGAGTGGGTTGCCATTTCCTTCTCCAATGCATGAAAGTGAAAAGTGAAAGTGAAGTCACTCAGTCGTGTCTGACCCTCAGCGACCCCATGGACTGCAGCCTACCAGGCTCCTCCATCCATGGGATTTTCCAGGCAAGAGTACTGGAGTGGGTTGCCATTGCCTTCTCCAGTTATGAGCAGTAGAAGAAAGTGATTCACAAAATGATTTGTTATACTTCCCACCCCGCCATGCTTGTGATGGTGCAAACTTGAGAACTTTACTGTGACCCCCAAACACACTTAATGGCACTCAAAATGGTTTCTTGGAGGAGAAAAGAGTAACATGTAAATGCCTGGTCTCCCATTCCTGGCTGCTAAGGAGAAGTAGATTGGTGCTCAGCTGCCTGCCTCTGCAGTGCTGACTGAGGCAGTGGACAGAGCCTCGGGACAGAACAAAGCGCCAGGAGGTGTGCGACTCTGCAGGAGAAGGGCCCTAGGCCACCATCGAGAAAGGACCTGGATGGGACGCAACTGAGAGGCTGTGAGGGAGGAGAGGACACCTTTGGAGAGAAGGAGGTGTGGATCGTCTGGGAAGATTTTTAGGAAGTTCAATCTTGTTCTCTAATGGGGAGTGCAGTTCCCCTTTTGTGCTAAAAAATGCTAAATTCTTTGATGCTTGAGACTCCTGGGGTCCAACTTGTGTTTATTTTGAACATAACCCCATACAGAGAAGCAGGAATTGGAAGACCTAGTTCCATGTGGGTTATGCCCTCCCCACCCCATCCCTCTGGGTTGTCCCAGAGCCCTGACTTTGGGTGCTCCGCTTCATGCGTTGAACTGGCACTGGTCCACGCTCGTTTGCTCCGTCATGTCCGACTCTTTGCGACTCCATGGACTGTAGCCCACTGGGCTCCTCTGTCCATGGATTTTCCCAGGCAAGAATGCTGAAATGGGTTGCCATTTCCTTCTTCAGGGGGTCTTCTCGACCCAGGGATCTAACCCTTGTCTCTTGTATCTCCTGTGTTGGCAGGTGGATTCTTTACTACTGTGCCACATGGAAAGCACTTGGGTTATGCTAGCTTTCTTTTAATCATATTTTCCAGGCATTTTCACCTTTACAATCATGATTTCCAACCCCCCACCCCTGATGGTGGGGTGTTTTACCAATATTATAGTTTTTTTTTTTCTTCCCTAATTTTGTTGTTGGGATGTTTTGCTAGTGGTGAGTTCTGGTCTCTGTATACAAGGCTCTTGATGAAAAGTGCTCCCTGGCCAATAGTGAGAGTTCAAGATATTGCTGATCTAGCAGCAGGCTTGTTCAGGGCCCAGCGCAGGCTGCTGTGAACTGCACATCTGAGCACTGGCCTGGTTTCTCTAGCCCAATATTGCAAGTAATTTAGCAACCATGTTACTGCCCCAGAGTCACCCTGGCATTGGAGCCAGCAGGCATTAAAGTCATGGTCGTTTGTATTCCCAGGTGTTTCTAGACAAGCTTTGTTACTCATGAGTCAATTGTCATCATTTCATTTCCCACTTCCTGCTCTTTCATGTTCTTTCCCTGGCTGTGGAAAGGCCATCTGAGTAGAGGGATATTTGGATTAAGATGAAAAACAAGAGGCTTCCCTGGAGTGGTGTCAAAGCCATAATGATGATAATGAGAGCACATACATATATAGGTTCGTTGACTCTTTTTTTTCCTTATAAATTAATTAATTTATTTTGCGTGCTTAGTCAATCAGTTGTGTCTGATTCTTTGTGACCGCGTGAACTGTAGCCCACCAGGCTCCTCTGTCCATGGGGATTCTCCAGGCAAGAATACTGGAGTGGGTTGCCATGCCCTCCTTCAGGGGATCTTCCTAACCCAGGGATTGAACCCAGGTCTCCCACATTGTGGGCAGATTCTTTACTGTCTGAGCCACCAGGGAAGCCCCAAAATACAGTCCATGGAATTCTCCAGGCCAGAATACTGGAATGGGTAGCCTTTCCCTTCTCCAGGAGATCTTCCTAACCCTGGGATCAAACCCAGGTTTCCCACATTGCAGGCAGATTCTTTACCACCTGAGCTATCAGGGAAGCCCTTATTTATTTTAATTGGAGGCTAATTACTTTATAATATTATGGTTTTTGGCATACATTGACATGAATCAGCTATGGGTATACATGTGTCCCCATTCTGAACCTCCCTCCCAACTCCCTCCCCACCCCACCCCTCTGGGTTGTCCCAGAGTCCTGACTTTGGGTGCTCTGTTTCATGCATTGAACTGGCACTGGTCATCTATTTTACATATGGTAATATACATGTTTCAGTGCTATTCTCTCAAATCATCCCACCCTCGCCTTCTCCCACAGAATCCAAAAGTCTGTTCTTTATGTCTGTGTCTCTCTTGCTGTCTTGCATATAGGGTTGTTGTTACTGTCTTTCTAAAGTCCATCTATATACATAAATATCCTGTATTGGTGTTTCTCTTTCTGACTTACTTCACTCTGTATAACAGGCTCCAGTTTCATCCACCTCATTAGTACTGACTCAAATGCATTCTTTTTTATAGCTGAGTAATATTCCATTGTGTATATGTACCACAACTTCCTTATCCATTTGTCTGACGATGGACATCTAGGTTGCTTCCATGTCCTAGCTATTGTAAACAGTCCTGCAATGAACAATGGGGTACATGTGCCTCAGTGTGTATGCCCAGCAGGTCATATGGCAGTTCTATTTCCAGTTTTTTAAGGAATCTCCACACTGTTCTCCGTAGTGGCTGTACTAGTTTCCATTCCCACCAACAGTGTAAAAGGCTTCCCTTTTCTCCACATAATCTCCAGGATTTATTGTTTGTAGACTTTTTGATGGTGTCCATTCTGATCAGCATGAGATGATACCTCACTGTGGTTTTGATTTGGATTTCTCTAATAATGTGTGATGTTGAGCATCTTTTCATGTGTTTATTAGCCACCTGTATGTCTTCTTTGGAGGAGTCTGTTTAGTTATTTGGCCCACTTTTTAATTGGGTTGTTCATTTTTCTGGTATTGAGCTGCATGAGCTGCTTGTATATTTTGGAGATGAATTCTTATATACTATATATATTTTAAGACCACTTGGCAAATAATATAAGTTTTAGTGCATATTATTGCCAAATCATTCTAATTTTCAAGTCATTTTTTAAGATTTTTTCCAGTTTTATGGAGATATAATTGACATGTTATAAGTTTAAGATACACAACTGACATGTATAAAATTATATAAGTTTAAGACATACAATGTGTTGATTTGATACACTTATAAGTTGTGAAATAACTACCATAGCATTAGTTAATACCTCCATCACATCACTTAGTAACTTTCTTTGTGGTAAGAGTATTTAAGATCTATTCTTTTAGCACTTTTCAAGTATATCACATAGTAGTGTTAATAATCACCATGGAGTACATTAGATTCCCAGAACCTTTTTATCTTATAACCTGACATTTGTATTCTTTGACCAATGTCTCCTTTCCCACAGTTGTTGGTAACCACAGTTCTCATCTGTTTCTATGAATTTAGTTTTTTTTGATTTCAAATGTAAGTGATATTACAGTATTTGTCTTTCTCTGAATGACTTATTTTACTTAGTGCTTGGAAGAAAAGTTATGACCAACCTAGACAGCATATTCAAAAGCAGAGACATTACTTTGCTGACTAAGGTCCGTCTAGTCAGTTCAGTTCAGTCGCTCAGTCGTGTCTGACTCTTTGCGACCCCATGAATCGCAGCACGCCAGGCCTCCCTGTCCATCACCATCTCCTGGAGTTCACTCAGACTCACGTCCATCGAGTCCGTGATGCCATCCAGCCATCTCATCCTCTGTCGTCCTCTTCTCCTCCTGTCCCCAATCCCTCCCAGCATCAGAGTCTTTTCCAATGAGTCAACTCTTCGCATGAGGTGTCCAAAGTACTGGAGTTTCAGCTTCAGCATCATTCCTTCCAAAGAAATCCCAGGATTGATCTCCTTCAGCATGGACTGGTTGGATCTCCTTGCAGTCCAAGGGACTCTCAAGAGTCTTCTTCAACACCACAGTTCAAATGTATCAATTCTTTGGCGCTCAGCCTTCTTCACAGTCCAACTCTCACATCCATACATGACCACAGGAAAAACCATAGCCTTGACTAGACAGACCTTAGTCGGCAAAGTAATGTGTCTGCTTTTGAATATACTATCTAGGTTGGTCATAACTTTTCTTCCAAGGAGTAAGTGTCTTTTAATTTCATGGCTGCAGTCACCATCTGCAGTGATTTTGGAGCCCCCCAAAATAAAGTCTGACACT
>SJYQ01002404.1:1439583-1601896 GCA_006410935.1 Redunca redunca
TCTTTCAGGATCTGAAACAGCTCAACTGGAATTCCATCACCTCCACTAGCTTTGTTCGTAGTGATGCTTTCTAAGGCCCACTTGACTTCACAGTCCAAGATGTCTGGCTCTAGATTAGGGATCACATCATCATGATTGTCTGGGTCGTGAAGATCTTTTTTGTACAGTTCTTCCATGTATTCTTGCCACCTCTTCTTAATATCTTCTGCTTCTGTTAGGTCCAGACCATTTCTGTTCTTTATCGAGCCCATCTTTGCATGAAATGTTCCCTTGGTATCTCCAATTTTCTTGAAGAGATCTCTAGTCTTTCCCATTCTGTTCTTTTCCTCTATTCCTTTGCATTGATCGCTGAGGAAGGCTTTCTTATCTCTTCTTGCTATTCTTTGGAACTCTGCATTCAGATGCTTATATCTTTCCTTTTCTCCTTCCCTTTTCGCCTCTTTTTTTCACAGCTATTTGCAAGGCCTCCCCAGACAGCCATTTTGCTTTTTTGCATTTCTTTTCCATGGGGATGGTCTTGATCCCTGTCTCCTGTACAATGTCACGAACCTCATTCCATAGTTCATCAGGCACTCTATCAGATCTAGGCCCTTAAATCTATTTCTCACTTCCACTGTATAATCATAAGGGATTTGATTTAGGTCATACCTGAATGGTCTAGCGGTTTTCCCTACTTTCTTCAATTTAAGTCTGAATTTGGCAATAAGGAGTTCATGATCTGAGCCACAGTCAGCTCCTGGTCTTGTTTTTGCTGACTGTATAGAGCTTCTCCATCTTCAGCTGCAAAGAATATAAGCAATCTGATTTCGGTGTTGACCATCTGGTGATGTCAAGGCTATGGTTTTTCCAGTGGTCGTGTATGGATGTGAGATTTGGACTGTGAAGAAGGCTGAGTGCCGAAGAATTGATGCTTTTGAACTGTGGTGTTGGAGAAGACTCTTGAGAGTCCCTTGGACTGCAAGGAGATCCAACCAATCCATTCTGAAGGAGATCAACCCTGGGATTTCATTGGAAGGAATGAGGCTAAAGCTGAAACTCCAGTACTTTGGCCATCTTATACGAAGAGTTGACTCATTGGAAAAGACTCTGATGCTGGGAGGGATTGGGGACAGGAGGAGAAGGGGACGACAGAGGATGAGATGGCTGGATGGCATCACCGACTCGATGGACGTGAGTCTGAGTGAACTCGGGAGTTGGTGATGGACAGGGAGGCCTGGCGTGCTGCGATTCATGGGGTTGCAAAGAGTCAGACACGACTGAGTGACTGAACTGAACTGAATGACTTCAAGGTTGATGCGTGTTGTCACAATTGGCAGGATGTCCTTTCTCATGGCTGAACATATCCTGTTGTGTATGTGTGTCTGTGTGTGTGTGTATATATATGTAAAATACAAACTACATCTTTATGCATTCATCTGTTGACTGCCACTTAGGTTGTTTTGATGTTGTGGCTACTGTGATACTGCTGTGATATGGGAGTGGAGACAGCTCTTCCAGATGCTGTTTTCATTTTTCAGATATATACCCAGAGGCAGGATTGCTGGATCATGTGGTCATTCTGTTTTTAAGTTTTTCTTTTTTTAAAAAAATTATTTATGGCTGTGCTGCATCTTTGCTTTCTCTAGTTGCTGCCCACGGGGGCTACTCTTTATTGTGCTGGGCAGGTTCTCAAGGCTGTAGCTTCTCTTGCTGCAGAGCACAGGCTCTAGGGTGTGGGGGCTTCTGTAGTTGTGGCACATGGGCCTAGTTGCCCTGTGGTATGTGGAATCTTCCTGTTGCAGGGATTGAACCTGTGTCCGCTGCATTGGGAGGCATATTCTTAACCACCAGGAAAGTCCCAATAATTTTTTTTTCCTTTGAGAGTAAAGACCATTTTTCTTTATTCAATCAGTGAAAATTTACTGAGCATGTACTGTGCATGCATTTTAGAGAAGCAGTATACAAAGATGAGTAAGACGATGTCTCTGTTCCCAAGGAAATTACAGTTTATAGGAGGGACAGGGCAATTACAAAAATAGGATAACACAGATGCACCAAATAAGAGAAAAAGGGTATAAAACCCAAACTTGGAGATAAGGAGTCAAGCTGTGTGTGGAGGGAGAGAAAACATTAAATTTATTTTAATTGAAGATCATAAAACAACTTCAGATCCAGAGTTCTCTAGGTACAACCGCTGGTCACAGAGCCATAGTCAGGCATTAGAAACTGGAAGGTTCAGACAATGTGCATCATTTCCGAGTCTGGATATTTGGTGAAACCAAGACTTTCTTTGTTTATTTTTAAAAATTTCTTAACATTTTTTTTTGGAGTAAAGTTGATTTACAATGCTGTGTTAGTTTCAGGTATACAGCAAAGTGAGTAAGTTATCTGTATACATGAAGATTCTATTTTCATACAGATCATTACAGGGCACTGAGTAGAGTTCCCTGTGCTATGCAGTGGGTTTTATTTAGTTACCTACTTTATATATAGTGGTGTGTATATGTCAGTTCCAATATCCCAAGTTTTGCCCCCCTTCCCTTTCCACCTTCACAACCATAAGTTTGTTTCTATATCTGTGACTCTATTTCTGTTTTATAGTAAGTTCATTTGTACCTTTTTTTTTGATTCCACATATAAATGATATTGGGCTTCCCAGGTGGCGCTAGTGGTAAAGAACCTGCCTGCCAATGCAGGAGACATAAGAGATGTGGGTTCAATCCCTCAATAGGGAAGATCCCCTGAAGGAAGATGTGGCAACCCACTCCAGTGTTCTTGCCTGGAGAATCCCTAGGACAGAGGAGCCTGGCAGGCTACAGACCATAGGTCACAAAAAGTCAGACATGACTGAGTGACTAACACTTTCACCATTGTAGGGACAGGTCGGACAGGAGCTGGATACCTGCTGGATTACTTAAGTCCTGTGCCTTTTAGGACTCTAGATACCAAGGCAGAGAGGGCATCCCATCTCAAATGTGTAAATTCATGGAGGGCCTCAATGAGTTTCCACGGGAGGTTACTGGGGTCAAGAAGAGTTTCATCAGAAGTATACCATCTGGATGAGTCTAGATGGAAAAACTTCCGGAAAGGCTGCCCATGCCTTTCTTCCTCTATATAGGTGGGTAGAGGAAGTGACTGGGGCAGGGATGAGAGCTCCCTGTTCTGGGGCTTCTTTAGAGGCAGCCTGATTAGCAGCTTGGTCTGCAAATTGGTTTCCCTTTGTAATGTCAGATGAGCCTCACTGATGGCCTTTGCAACGAACTATGGCTACCTCTGGGGGTTTCCCAGGTGGCGCTAGTGGTAAAGAACCCACCTGCCAATGCAGGAGACATAAGAGACATGGGTTTGATCTCTGGGTTGGGAAGATCCCCTGGAGGAGGGCAGGGCAACCCATTCCAGTATTCCTGCCTGGAGAAGCCCATGGACAGAGGAGCCTGGTGGGCTACAGTCCACAGGGTCGCAAAGAGCCGGATATGACTAAAGCGACTTCGCACGCGCACACACACACACGGCTACCTCTGTAGGCAGGTGGACAGCCTGGATTAGCTGATTAATGAGGGTCGTATTTAATGGGGCTGTTTTTGGAGATTAGGAATCCTCTTTCTTTGCAGATGGTGACACAGGCATGTAGGATCAAGAAAGCATATTTAGAATCAGTGTAAATTGTGGCCCTTTTTGATTTGGACAATTCTAATGCTCAGGTGAGTGCAGTGACTTTGGCAAGTTATGGGGATGAGCACTGAGGCAAGCCCAGGCCTCAGTGACCTCATGGAGGGATATGATGACATATCCAGCCTTGTGTTTCCCCTCTGCTGTGTTACTGTTTCCATCGGTGAACCAAACGTGGTCAGCATCAGCCAAATGTTGATCCGAGAGGTCCAGGTGGGCATTTAAGAAAATTGTCAAGACCTTGGAACAAAAATCGGCAGGAGCTTTACCCCCTGGTATGAGCAAGATTGCTAGATTTAGAGTCCTACACATACCCAAGATATCAAAAACAAAAAATAACTGGGAGGGGGTGGAGGATTTGATATCTGAGGATCTTATTGTCTGAAAGCCAGGCTGAAGCCAGTTATTAAGTAAATGTGGTACATGCAGGGTAGTGAGAACCGAAATGGGTGCTCCCAGGGTGAATTTAAGGGCCTCCTCTCTTAGGAGGGATAGTACCCCTGTGCCCTAAGACAGGGGGCCAGCCCTTCACAGTGGGACCCTACTGTTTGGAGAGGTAGGCTACTGGCTTTGGAGTTTCTCCTAGTCTTTGGGTGAGGATCTCCAAGGCAACACTCCGATTTTTGTGGGTGGAAATTTGGAATAGCTTGGAAGGGTTGGGTAATCCTAAAGTTGGAGCTCTGGTAGAGAGATTTTTTTTTTTCCAAATCTCTTTTGGCAAAGATATTAAGCTGGAGCTCTGGCAAAGAGGAAGTTACTATGGCCTCCTGTTGGGATGGCCCCCATGCAAGGGGTATTTAATAATCTCTGCATTTTAGGGCTTCATATATGGGCTGCACAATGAAACTATAGTTGGGTATCTGAATACAATACCTGGTTAGGCCCAGGAATGCTTGCAGCTGCTTACCAGGTGGTGGGAGTCTGTAGGTCAGATATAGATAGCTTTTATACAGTCTGCCAAAATGCTGTGCCTATCAGTATACCTGTCAGTATTGTTCTGAGATAGGAAACTTATTGTTGTACTAGCTGAGCCTTAGATTCGGACACTTTATAATCCCACTTGGCCAAGAAATTAAGGACCTGATTGGCACGAATGGCCTAGGGTTGAAGAGGAAACAAATCAAGAATTCATCTACATACTGTATGAAAGCTCCCCTCTCAAGTGTTATACATTGTAAATCTCATACTGGAAGTCACTCAGTTGTGTCCAACTCTGTGATCCCATGAACTGTAGCCTGCCAGGCTCCTCTGTCCATGGAATTTTCCAGGCAAGAATACTGGGGTGGGTTATCATTTCCTTCTCTAGGGGATCTTCCTGACCTAGGGATCAAATCTAAGTCTCCTTGCAAACTGAAAGAATTGCAAGCAGATTCTTTACCATCTGATCCATCAGGGAAGCCCTGATCTCAGGCTAGCACCTGTCTAAAGAGGTGGGAACTATCCCTAAAGCCCTGCAGCAGAACTGTCCAGGTCAGTTGTTGAGGTGCTTGTAATGGAGATTCTCATTCTAATGCAAACAAGTATTGTGATTCTGGGGCCAATAGGATGCAGGAGAAAGCATCTTTCAAATCTAGGGCTGAGAACCAGCTACTATCTGGGGGTAGCTTTCCCCAAAATATGTAAGGTTTGGAGACTATTGGGTATAGGGGAATTATTGCCTCATTAATGATTCACAAATCATTAATGAGGCAATAACATACCAGGTGGTAAGTGCCATCCTTTTTCTTGACTGCTAGTATTGGGGTACTGCAAAGTGAATTTGTGGGGATGAGTCCATGAGACATCGTGGATTTGGATATGATGGGTTGAAGTCCCATGCGGGCTTTGGACCTAAGGGGATATGTCTTTTGGGGAAATCTATGTGGGTCTTCTAGAGCTGTCGTGACCAGTGTTGCATTTTTAGCTTTTCTTTGGACACCCAGGTCCCAGGCCAGTGGGTTGACTTGTAGCTGGTATGGCCCAGAGGAATTTTTAATATCTTCAATAGTTAGGAGAGTTCCTAAAGTTTCCCAGGGTTTGCACCCTGGATGGGGTCCATGTGACCTTCCTAGGAAGAGAGAAAGAATGGCATTCCATTTTTGTAGTACGTCCTTCCCCAGGAGTCATCTAGGACAGTCAGGCATTTGTAAAAAAAAAAAAAAAAAAAACAAAAAAAACTGTGGGAGAATCCAGATCCCTCCCAGACACAGAAGAGGGGTATAGTAGAAGGCCTGTTGAATGGCTTGCCTGTGGCTCCCATGATGGTGCAGGTCTATGAAGAGAAGAGTCCAGAGAAGGAAGTCAAGACAAATAGGTGGCCCCCCAACTGAGTAAGAAAATGATTGACTTACCTGCCACATGCATTTGTGCTCTTGACTCCACTCCAGTGATGTGAATCTGTTGTATTGGGGCCAACTGGAGGGGCCCTCCTCAGTCTTGGGCAGTCAGCTGGGTAGCAGCCTCTGACCCTTGGTCTCTTTGGATCAAAGGGCAAAGGGCTGCCCAGTTTCCCAACTGTTGGCATTTATAGCAAGCAGTCTTAGGTTTATCCCAACTGGGGCACTTCTGTGCCCAATGGCCCATCTGGCAACAAATATGATATTTGTCTTTTTTTGAGCTGTAAATTCAGGGTACTCTTGGGGGCAGCTTGACCCTTTAGGGCAGTCATCATTTGGGCAAGTCTTGATTCCTTCCTTTACTTCTCCCAGGCCTTGGCCTCAGTCTCTTGGTCACGGTTATAGACGACTGAGGTTTTGTTCACTAGTGCATCTAAGGTGACATTTAGGTCTTCAATTAGTTTTTATAATTTGTCTCTAATATCAGGAGCTGATATAACTTGTCCCTCATATGAGTCCAGATCTAGATTGGTATATTTAATGAATGCTTCCCTCAGCCTGTTAAGGAAGGCTGTTGAATTTTCCCTGAGCTCTTAGTTGACTGCTGTGGGAGTAGTTTATGACTTAATGTTGGGCTGCCTTAAAGCCTGCTTTGATACAGATGATAAGATTGTTTCTTTCCCATTGATGTTCTTTCTGATTGTAGTCCTATTCCGGATCAATGCTGGGGCCTGCTGTCCCCCCAGTGGGGTATTTAGTACCAGAAAGGTGGAGTCCATCAGCAAATTTTTTTGCCTCTCTTCCAACTCGTTCTATATCAGTATCAGAAAGGGTCTGGTTTGCATTATGGTGATATCTTTCCAGGTCATTTCATAAGCCATAGTAATATGTTGGAATACCTGGATATATTTAGTGGAATTGTCGGACAAGCTACCCAATTTTGCCATGATCTGTTTTAGTTCTACCAATGAGAAAGGCTTATGGACTAGTTGTGGGCCAAATTTGCCTCCTGGTGCTTCCACCAAGGGGTAGACTAGCTGATGGAGGTAACAGGGGTCCCTCGTAAGGTGGTAGGGCAGCACTAGATGTGATGTGGCTGGTAGAATTGAGGGATTTTCCTTAAGTAGCAGGGTTGCAAGGGTGCGAAGTTTACAAGTTGTAAGGAAATCCTGGCTATTCCTTAGGACAAAGGAAAGTTGTCCATATGGGATCTCAGACTATTTGCCCTGCCTTTTGCAAAATAGGTCTAACTGGAGAATAGTGTTATAATTAATGGTTCCATTTAGGGGCCAGGATTCCTAGACCCAAAGGTGATATTGGGTCTAGACCGTATTATAAAGAAAACGAGTCTCCTCTTTTGTAGCATGGCAGGGTCATGGATGTTTAGCTGAAGGAGTTGCCTCTTGTTCTCAGCTAACTTCCTGCCTAACAGAGATGAGTGAAATATGTTAAGGGGATTTGTTTGTTTGTTTGTTCATTCTCTAACTTGTGTTCAACTCTTTCCGACCCCATGGATTGCAGTATGCCAGGCTTCCCTGTCCTTCACTATTTCCGAGTTTGCTCAAACTCATGTCCATTGATTTGGCAATGCTATCTAACCATTTCATCCTCTGTCGTACCCTTCTCCTCCTGCCTTCCATCTTTCCCAGCAGCAGGGTCTTTTTCCAAGGAGTCAGTTCTTCGCACCAGGTGGCCGACGTATTGGAGCTTCAGCATTAGTCCTTCCAGTAAATATTCAGACTTGATTTCCTTTAGGATTGACTGGTTTGATCTTCTTACAGTCCAAGGGACTCTCAAGAGTCTTCTCCAGCAGAAGTATAAATTTCCATTACAAAATAAATGAGTCACGGGGCTGAAACATACACCAAGTAGAATATAGTCAATAGTAATGTAATATCCCTGTGTGGTGACAGATGGTAACTAGACTTATTGTGGTGATCGTTTTGTAATATATAGAAATCTTAGATCATTATGCTGTTCATCAGGCACTAATTAAATTTTTCTTTTTAAATTCCAAACAGCCAGAATGAAAACTTAAAAGAATTTGGCTGCAGCTATTTAACCTAAGGGGTAAAACATGTTGTAGTTGTAGAGAATATCTGCCAGCCAGTATTTTTTTCTTCGTCTCAGAAAGAAATACGAGGAAAAAGACAAAAATTGCAGCTTGAGGGAATGAAGCTAGGAATGAAAAAAAGATCCCTGATAGTATGGTGATGTTCCTTGGACACTGGAATTGATTACCAAGTATTTGATCAGATTGAGGTTTTGCCTAAAGGTGATCTTATCGATAAACCGCCTGAGAGGTGAGAGTTTTGACAAGATATTTTCCACAACTCCTTGAAATCTGTGTTTGGCAAAGATCAAAATGACTGGGGTGCTTCAGCTGGGGTTTTGCATATTTAACAAGCTTTCTTTGTTAGTCATTATCTACTCAGAGAAATAGCAATGTCTTCCATTTAATGAAAGGGATCCGTTATTATAAGATTACCTGTTGGGAGGTTACAGAACACCCCAAAGCTAGTGGCTTAAAGGAACAACTGTTTGTTACTGGTCCTCAGTCTAGTGGACAACTGGGCTTCTCGTCTGATCCTGGCTGGTCTCAATCGTGTGTCTGTGGCAGATGTCAGGTCAGCGAGGTGCTTCTGGTCCTGAATGTCTGATGGGTGTTGGCTGGGGCACTGTGTTTCTCCTCTGTGAGGTCTCATTCTTCAGCAGACCAGCTCAGGCTCATTCATGCAGAAGCTTAGTGGGATTCCAGAAGAAAGCATGCAAGGTTTTTAGGTCTAAAATCAGAACTGGCAGTGGGTTTGTGGCATATGGTCTTTATTATGTTGAGATATGTTCCCAGTATGCCCACTTTCCAAAGTGTTTTTTATTGTAAACGGGTGTTAGATTTTGTCAAAAGCTTTTCCTGCATCTACTGAGATGATCATATAGTTCTTATTCTTTGGTTTGTTAATATGGTGTTGGACTTGATTGATGCACATATGTTGAAGAATCCTTTCATCCTTGGGATAAATCCCACTTGATCACACATTGTTGGGTTGAAATAAATATATGCAATATGAAAAAAAATCAGAACTGGAATATTGCTTTTGCTGCTATTTATTGGCCAAAGCAAGTCATAGGTCCAACCTAGATCCAAGAGGTGGAGAAAGACATTACTTGTTGATGGGAGGAGCTTTATAGTTGTACTGCAAAGGGGAACAGGCAGTCAGAAGGGATTAATCTGGACCATTTTGCATACTGTCTATCATAAAAATAATGGTGTTGGGAGAACCGGAGGAATGAAAGGAACAAGGAATGTGCTAAGGAATAGCACTTTTAAAATACGATTTTAATGGGACTGCTCTTTTGTAGGAGGTGGAGTCTTCTCCATCTCTTGAATGGGTGGGCCTTACAGCTTGCTTGGCTGACAAATGATAGCAAAAGCAATACTGTGTCAACAAGCAGCACTGGGGTCTTGGAGGGAGGTGTGCCCTGCCGCTGCTTGAATTACTTATGAGATACTGCCTCTGCTAGGACCAGGGTGACTTCTCCTTTCCAGATGCCAATGATTCACATTGAATGAACCTAACCAAAAGCCACTGAAAAGAGAATCTCTGGAAAACCTAGCATGCTTCTGGGCCTGGCAGTATAGAGTAGGAGATTGAAAGGGGAGTGTGGGGCTGTGAGCGTATTGGAAAACAACTGCACAGTTCCACTGTTCCCTGTGGAATTCTTATCACATTACAGGTATGAGATCTATTGCTCTAGCATGCTACGATTCTAGGAGGGTAGTTTGTCATCCCAAAGACAGACACTGGCTGAGTCAACTGTGTCTTGGTGATCCTGGAGAATTACTCTTGCTGGTTTTGACCTGTAACTAGGCTGGATCTAGGGGTGTTCACAAGATAACTATGGTGAATGATCAAGAAAGTCAGATTTTGGTCTCATTCATCATTATCTCAAAGGAGGTTATCTGTATGGAGAAGCTCAGTTGCTAAGTCATGTCCGGCTTTCTGTGACTTTATGGACTATAGCCCATAAAGGAGTAGCCCACCATGCTCCTTTGTCCGCTGGATTCTCCAGGCAAGAATACTGGAGTGGGTTGCCACATCCTTCTTCAGGAGATCTTCCTGACCCAGGGATTGAACCTGAGTCTCCTGTGTCTCCTGCATTGGCAGGCAGAGTCTTTACCACTGACTGAACCACCTGGGAAGACATATGGAGAAGTAACAGATAACAAAAATTTTGTTTGTCTTCAGAGAAGTTGCTTGGCCAGTGGTCTCAGCCATCAGCACAGAGGATTTGCATGATGCTGTGAGTGAATGGGGTATACAGAGGCAGGCAATCAGTATGAAAAAGTACAAGAATAGTAATCTAGTCAGTCTTGTAAGAAGTTACAATTCTGGATTCTCTAATTAGAAGAGAGAATTTACATATTAGAGAAATCTGGTAGCTTCCACTTGAGAGTCAGATAATGACTAACGGTAGCGGAGGGGACATCTGAAGGATGGGGCAGGGGTCAGGAAGGCACAGGCAGGGTGACAAATAGTACAAGAATGACACTGCTACTGGGGCGTTTATAAAAATTCCACACTGAACACTGCAGAAGCTTAATTATGGATTCTGAAGACATCTAAATATGTAATGGACTGATCTGGCACGAATGTGTTTTAAATATGTATTCCTTTCCTGTTAAGAACTATTTAACAGTGATTATTTGTACTGTGGCTTAATCAATTAGTGTTTGAAATTGGACTGCAAATATGAAAAAAAAATAACTACTTAACCTTGGCTCTTTAAGACATGTTAGAAATCATCTATTCCTCCTCTCATTGTGTCTATAATGAGACTGGGGCCCAGAAAGCTGACATAGCTGGTCTGAGGTCATGCAGCTGATTAAAGACAGAATTGGGACTAGAAATCAAGCTGGGTGATCCCAGTCAGATGAGTTTTTATTCCCTTTACTGTAATTTCTACCTTGTATTTTGATCGAGGTGAGGCCTATATCTAAATGAAGCTTGAAGAAAGTGTTTTCTAGATTCATCAGAATCACCCATGGGTGCTTTTATAGATCTGCCTGGAGCCTAGCCCAGAACTTCAGAGGCAGAATTCTGTGTATTTTAACAACCACCACCACCTGCTTAGGCATTTTTGATGTCCTGTCTCCCTTTTATCTTGCCTAGTTCTGTGTAAGGATATGGTTTTAGGCATTGATTAGCAGGAGAGAGAACTCTTTCCAGAGGTTTACATGCTTTCAGTTAGGTAAGGCTTTTGCCTAAAGCACCCGGCCCAACCCCCCGCCCACCGCCCCTTTTATAAATACTTATTGATTGATATTTGGCTGCGCTGGTTCTTAGTTGCAGCACATAGGGTCTTCAGTCTTCGTTGTAGCACATGTGATCTTTTTAGCTGTGGCATGCGGGATCTAGTTCCCTGACCAGGAATCAAACGTGGGCCCCACTGGACCACCAGGGAAGTTCCTGAAGCTCTGTCTTTTTTTTTTTTTTTTAAATTTGGAGGCTAATTACTGTACAATATTGTAGTGGGTTTTGCCATACATTGACATGAATCAGCAATGGGTGTACATGTGTTCCCCATCCTGAACCCTCCTCCCACCTCCTTCCCCATTCCAGCCCTCTGGGTCATCCCAGTGCACCAGCCCTGAGCACCCTGTCTCATGCATTGAACCTGGACTGGTGATCTGTTTCACATATGATAATATACATTTTTAATGCTATTCTCTCAAATCATCCCACTCTTGCCTTCTCCCACAAAGTCCAAAAGACTGTTCTATACGTCTGTGTCTCTTTTGCTGTCTCACATATAGGGTCTTCGTTACCGTCTTTCTAAATTCCATATATATGTGTTAGTATACTGTATTGGTGTTTTTCTTTCTGCTTACTTCACTCTGTATAATAGGCTCCAGTTTCATTCACCTCATTAGAACTGATTCAAATGTATTCTTTTTAATGGCTGAGTGATATTCCATTGTGTATATGTACCACAGCTTTCTTATCCATTCTCGTGCTGATGGACATCTAGGTTGTGAATCCTGCCTTTACTGAGCAACTTCCTGAGGGGCTCACGAGCTGTAACCCCTCACTCATTAGAGATTTCCATGGGCCCCTCCTTTGTACAGAGCGTAATAACACTGAAGGTGCAGCACTGGCTATCGGCAGGTTGGTTC
This sequence comes from Redunca redunca, assembly GCA_006410935.1. Classification (NCBI taxonomy): domain Eukaryota; kingdom Metazoa; phylum Chordata; class Mammalia; order Artiodactyla; family Bovidae; genus Redunca; species Redunca redunca. The sequence continues at coordinate 1,451,722 of SJYQ01002404.1, forward strand.
CTCCAAGTAAAATTGTGGGATGATGTTCAGTTTAGGCCATCTCAAGTGTTGATCTCCAGGTGCCAGGTTGTTGGTGTGTTTGGCCAATGGTGAGTGTGAGTTATCAGGGAGAGAAGCAAACTCTAGGGATAAGTGAGTCTTTCTTGCCCTTTGTGGTATCTGCAGCTCCTGAAACAGTACCTGACATATATTAGGTGCTCAGTAAATATTTGCTGACTTATGGAATGAAATGAAGCCCCCTATTGGGTGCCAGCTGTGAAATAGCTGTACTTAATGTATCATGAGTCAGTAAGTGTCTTCTTTCCAGAGTGTGGTTGGATTCTGAGTGTAGTTGGGATTCATCCTGTAAAGCTCCACAGGGCGTAACATATGATGATAAATCATAACCCTCCTAGGTGTTCAGAATCAATTTCACACCTCATCTGTTACCATGAGCAGAATATGTGAGAAAGTACCCTCGTCTTTGTAACACATCAGCTCACAAAAATAAAAAAATGCCTGAAGATCAGAAAAGGGAACACTGTTGTAGTGCACGGTGCTTAATCAGCTACCCGGCAGTGATGGATTTCAGGGGATATTTACATTTGAATCATGACATCTAAAATGTCTCAAGTACAACCCATAGTTTATGGGCAGCATGGAAGCAGTTTTAAAAAATCATTTCTCATTATCTGTAGTTAAAAACAAAGTCTCTCTTTGTACACATATTCTTTCTATAAAAGTAATAATAAAAAACTGAGGATAAAGTCCTGTCCAGATCAATGATAGGCTAGGAGTCCTCACTGTGTCCCTGACAGATATCACTGATTGATCACAGTACATTTTCCTGCTTCACTTGGTACAGTCTCATTACTTCTCAATCCAAGGCTCTAAGAAGCCATTGCTGATTGATCTGAGTCGACTGAAACTCATTGACCGTTGCTGATCTAGAGTTTGTCTTTGTTCTCTGAAAAGCTAACAGTAGTAGATAATAAGAAGATGGAGGGAAAAGCAAAGGAAATGCTATTGGTTTGGAAAGCGTCATGGATTAATCAGCTGATCCACTTCCTTGCTTCTGGACAGGATCATATTCAAAGCCATGGAGAGAATGATTTCCTTGCTGGTGGTGTTTTGAGATTCTGGGGCCAGGTGCATCATGGGTGATACTGTAGGAACTTGTGCCTTGCTTAAGACATAATGGATCAGAACCTCTGGGCTTGAAGTCAAGGAGGCTGCATTGGAACTAGAACTCAGGTGCATCTTAGTCGCTCTAAAGTTGGCAATGATGCCCTATGGCTATCTGGGGGTCTAGTCTCGCCTCTGTTTACTCGCCATGAGAACCTGGACCTATCCCTTACCACAGCCTCAATTTTCTTATGGATAAATAGTGACATTGTGTCGTCAACTCCTAGGGCAGTCATGAAACTCACTTGGGACTTCTGAGAATGCTTTCAGGCAAAGTGAGTGCTGTAGACAAGGAATATGTTGTTGTTTATCTGTTAAACTTTGTGGGGGAATTGGAGTATGCTTTTGAAAGTTTATTTTAACTTTATCAAGAGCTAGTGATCTACTAAAAACCAGAGTGATACTGAAAAGTAAAACAACCAGAGCAGTAGTTCTCAACCATGCTTATAAATTAGAAACATAAGGGAATTAAAAAAAAATTTATTTTATATTGGAGTATAGCCAACTTAACATTGGCTATAGTTTCGCGTGGGCAGCAAAGGGACTCAGCCATACATGTACATGTATCCATTCGTTCCGAAACTGCTGTTTCATATCCAGGCTGCCACATAATAGTGAGCAGTTCCTTGTGCTATACAGTAGGACCTTGTAGGTTTATCCATTTTAAGTAAAGCAGTGTGTATATGTCAATCTCCATTTCTCTAACTATTCCTCCCCATGCCATCTTCCCCCTCCTGGCAGCCGTCAGTTCTTTCTGTAAATCTGTGAGTCTATTTCTGTTTTGTATCATTTCTTTTTAGATTCCACATATAAAGGATATCATATGATGTTTCTCCTTCTCTGACTTACTTCATTCAGTATAACAATCTCTAGGTCCATTATGTGGGGAAGTTTTAAAAACTGCCTAAGCCAGAGCCCCATCCAGGACAGAGTTACAAGAATTCAGAGGGTGAACTTGAGCTTGGCATCTCTTGTGGTACGTATTCTGGTTTCCAGCCTTTCTGAAGAAAGTCTGACCTCTTGGTCTTTCAATCCTATCAGCACTTCAGTATTTTGCCAACACATTTTGTTTTAAATTACTCAGGCTCACATTTGTTGCTTGTGACCAGAAAACCTGAACTGACATCTCATTAGTCAGTTAACCTTCAAAGCTAGGGACTGTGCCTGTCTCCTTCACTTCTGGATTCGGAATGACTCACACAGATCCTGACACTCAGTGAGATGAAAAACTGGCTTAACAATTTGTGGTAGAATTTTTTAGATTATTGCAAACCTTATGGATGTATACGAGTTATAACATTGTAGTACTAATGTCCAGGTGAATTCTTTGAGTAATTTTACTTGGGTAAAATTTACTTGGGTAATTCTATCTATATTTGGACAGAAAAATTTATATTTGAGGAAGCAGTTTTGTTCTACAAGTCAGTGATAAAGTGGAAAAAAGCACTGATTTTGAAGAAGGAGTCAACTCTCTCTAGTAATATGCCTTAAGGAAAAGCCACAGAAAGTCTCATCTAAGTAGTGAACACATCTGATCCTGTGTGGCTTCTGAGATTGAAAGAGACAAATCTTTGGGCTGGTGAGGTTGGGGTAAGAGTACACAGGGAATCTCTGTACTGTTTTGTGTAACTTTTCTGTAAATTAAAATTATTTCAAAATTTAAAAAAAATTGACTTAAATTGAGAGCTACCCAAGTGCTGATCCTCACTGGGGCAGATTAAATCTTGTTGTTTAGTAGCTCAGTTATGTCCAACTCTTTGTGACCCCACGGACTACAGCATGCCAGGCTTCCCTGTCCTTCTGCATGTCCTGGAACTTGCTCAGACTCATGTCCACTGAGCTGGTGATGCCATCCAACCATTTCATTCTGTTTCCCCCTTCTGCTTCTGTCTTCAGTCTTTCCCAGCATCAGGGTTTTTTCCAGTCAGCTCTTCACATCAGGTGTCCGAAGTACTGGAGCTTCAGCATCAGTCCTTAAATAGAATATTCAGGGTTGATTTCCTTTAGGATTGACTGGTTTGATCTCCTTGCAGTCCAAGGGACTCTTCAAGAGTCTTCTCCAACCCCACAGTTTGAAAGTATCATTTAAATCTAGGTTTCTTCAAAGTGAAGAGATAATGCATGTAAGATTCCTGGCATTTATGTGTGCTCTGATGGTAAAGCGTCTACCTACATTGTGGGAGACTGGGGTTCAATCCCTGGGTTTGGAAGATCTCCTGGAGGAGGAAATGGCAACCCAGTCTAGTATTCTTACCTGGAAAATCCCAGGGACAGGGGAACCTGGTAGTATATGGGGTTGCAAAGAGTTGGACACAACTGAGCAATTTCACTTTCTTTCACTTTCACTCAGTGAATAATTGTAGTGGTTGTTTTTGAAGCCTGGGGGGATATAAAGGTGGGGAAGACTTAAATGAGTTTGTGGTAAATAAAGTTTTATACTGACAAAGTCAAATGTTATTGGAACATGGCCATGCTCATTCATTTGTGTTGTTTAGGAGAGATTTTGTGCTAAGAATGTAGAGTTAAGTAGTAGCCACAGGGACCATATGGCCTGCAAAGGTTATAGTATTTATTTTCTGGCTCTTACAAAAAAGGTTTGGTGACCTCTGGTCTGACAGTGTAGGGTGGATAAATGGGTGTGTGCTGCATATCCTCCCTTTGCCCCACAGGGTCAACTTTTCACCCTTTCCACCCTGCTCTGTACCCTAGGAGGCTGGTGTCTAGGCTAGGGTCTCTGGCAGTTGTTCTCAGTGTCTAGTCCTGGAATTGGCGTCATGCCAGCATCACTAGTGATCTCATGGCAGATTCTTGAACCCCACCTATCCTAGACCAGTGGGGAAGGGGCCCAGGAATCTTTAACAGTCCTTGGGTGAACCTGAAGTATGATTATTGATTTTTTAAATTGGAGGATAATTGCTTTACAATGTTGTTTCTGCTGTACAACAACGAGATTCAGCCATAATTATAAATATGTATACTCCTTTCCTCCTGAGCCTCCCTCCCCACTTCTACCCCCTACTTCTAGGTCATCACAGAGTGCCAGGTTGAGCTTCCTGTGTTATACAGCAGCTCTGATGAGTGTTAATGTTGTAGAACCACTGGTCTATGAGTTTTTTGTCCCTCAGCTTCTTGTCCATTTTGCCAGTGAGGAGCATCAGCAAAAGATGAATGGAGACAGGGAGGGGGGAAAAAGAGCAAGGCAAGGTATTTATTCACTGTCTCTTACCCAGTGGAGCGATTTGTGTGTGTGTATGTATGTATATATGTATTTAAGCATATAGGAAAGTTGCTCAGTCGTGTCCGACTCTTTGTGACCCCATGGACTGTAGCCAACCAGGTTTCTCAGTCCATGGGATTTTCCAAGCAAGAGTACTGGAGTGGGTTGCCATTTCCTTCTCCAGGGGATCTTCCCGACTCAGGGATTGAACCCGGGTCTCCCGCATTGTAGGCAGATGCTTTACCCACTGAGCCACCAAGCATATATGCATGTATTTATTTATGTATTCTCCCATCTGGGATTTTTTAAAATGAAGTATAGTTAATTTGCAATATTGTGTTAGTGTCAGGTGTACAGCAAATTGATTGTTCACTATATACACACATGTATAGGTATATATATAAATTTTTTGTCAGATTACTGCCATTATAGGTTATTGTAACATATTAAAGTTCTCTGTGGTATACAGTAAGTCCTTGTTGCTTATCTATTTTATGTATAATAGTCTGTATTTGTTAATGCCATACTTCTAATTTATCCCTCCCTGACCTCCCTTTCCCCTTTGGTAACTATAAGTTTGTTTTCTGTATCTGTGACTCTGTTTCTGTTTTGTATGTAGACTCATTTGTAAAATTTTTTGGATTTCACATGTAAGTGACATATATAGTGTTTGTCTTTTTCTGACTTACTTCACTTAGTATGATCTCTAGGTCCATCCATGTTACAGAAAAAGGCATTATCTGTTCTTTTTTATGGCTGAGTAGTATTCGTGTGTGTGTGTGTGTGTATCTCACATCTTCTTAAGCCAATCGTCTGCTGATGGGCATTTGGTTGCTTTCTTGTCTTGGCTATTGTAAATAGTATTTATTTTTGAATTAGAGTTTTAGTTTTTTTCTATGGAGTTACTTGATTCCTCAGCTGATAGTCACAGTTCCTGTAAGGCACCACTCTCCAGGCAACATTTTTTGTATTGGGTCCCATTGGCCACAAGTATTCCCTCTTCTCATCCTTTTTTTTTGAACTGGGAGTGGTTATGGGGGCCTCTATTGCCAGACTTGGGGCTCACACTAGCTTCTGTAGTTTCCCTCTAACCTTTCCATACCTTTGTAAATAGTCCCTTTATAAAACACTCTTCAAATTATTCTAAAATGAATACACTTCTTGCTGGAACCATGGCCCATAGAACACGTAAGCTGTTTTAAGGTGCTATAAAGATGGAATGAATGGTAGTAACCATTTGGGGAGCCCAGAGGACAGAAAGCCTTTCCAGAAAGTTTTAGGGGCTAAAGTGTACAAAGCCTCAGAGAAAGTGTGACTTCTTGATTGGTCTCTTAAAGATGGGTGATATTCAGCTAAATAGAGGAAAACTTCCAAGAGTTGGATAGTACATATGACTTTTTGGGCAACAGTAAGTTATTGAGTTTGAACATATAACATTGGGTTGAGAGCCACTGATGTAGGCAGTAACGTGTCATTGAAACTTTCTAAGCAGGTAAGTGATGTGTAGTTGGCTTGCTGCTGCTGCTAAGTCACTTCAGTCGTGTCCAACTCTGTGCGACCCCATAGATGGCAGCCCACTAGGCTCCCCCGTCCCTGGGATTCTCCAGGCAAGAACACTGGAGTGGGTTGCCATTTCCTTCTCCAATGCATGAAAATGAAAAATGAAAGTGAAGTTGCTCAGTCGTGTCCGACCCTTAGCAACCCCATGGACTGCAGCCTACCAGGCTCCTCTGTCCATGGGATTTTCCAGGCAAGAGTACTGGAGTGGGGGGTGCCATTGCCTTCTCCAGGAGTTGGCTTAAGAGTAAACAATTCAGATTTGGTGGTTAGGTAAACAGACTATGGGCTTAGAGGGACCAAAGTTAAAATCGAGGCCTGTGTCATACTAGTTGTGTGTCTGTTACTAAGTAATATCTCTGAGCCTTAGTTTCTTCTACAAAACAGAAATGGTGAAAACTTTGTACAGATGTCATAAAGATTAAGTGAAGAAGTGTATGTAGAGCGTTAGTACCATGGCTGGAATATTGTAAATGCTCAAGAAATCCTATCATTATTATGGTTACTCTTATTATCCTTCTCAACCTTAAGAACTTACAACATTCCCAAGAGCTGTGAATATTAGAAAGGGATCTCAGGGGCCTAGGTTCTGATAGCTACAGTTTGCATCATCATTGTGACTTAGTATCATCCTCCAACATGCTTCTCCTTTCTCTGATGGCTTCTGGAGAAGTTGCTGTGCATGCTGTAAGCAAGCTACTTTCCCTACAGCTGTCTTTAAGGACAGTGTCAAGAGTTCTCATTTAGGATGTTGGTACCATGATTCCTGGGTCAGGAAGAACTACTGTAGAAGGGATAGGCTACCCACTCCAGTCTTCTTGGGCTTCCCTTGTGGATCAGCTGGTAAAGAATCTGCCTGCAATGTGGGAGACCTGGGTTCGATCCCTGAGTTGGAAAGACTCCCCCGGAGGAAGGGAAAGGCTACCCACTCCAGTATTCTTGCCTGGAGAATATAGGACTATATAGTCCATGGGGGTCACAAAGAGTTGTACATGACTGAGCAACTTTCACAGAAATAACTAGCACATTCTTAAAATTTCAAATTTTATTTAAGTATAATAGTTGATGCTGGAGGGATTGGGGGCAGGAGGAGAAGGGGTCGACGGAGGACAAGATGTCTGGATGGCATCTCCAACTCAATGGGCATGAGTTTGAGTGAACTCCGGGAGTTGGTGATGGACAGGGAGGTCTGGCGTGCTGCGATTCATGAGGTCGCAAAGAGTCAGACACGACTGAGCGACTGAACTGAACTAATGTACAATATATGTTACAGGTATACAACAAAATGATTCACAATCTTTAAAGATTATATTCCATTTATAATTATGAAGCATTGTCTATATTCCCTATGCTGTACAATATGTTCTTGTAGCTTATTTTGTACCTAGTAGTTTGTACCTCTTACTCTCCTAATCCTATATTGTCCCACCCTCCTTCCCTCTCCCTACTGATAAACACTAGTTTGTTCTGTGAGTCTGCTTATTTTTTGTTATATTCACTAGTTTATCATGGTGTTTTTTTATATTCTATATACACGTGATATAAAGTATTTGTCTTTTTCTGTCAGACTTATTTAACTTCACATAATACCCTCCAAGTCTAGCCATGTTGCTGCAAATGACAAAATTTCATTCTTTTTTTGTGGCTGAGTAGTATTCTATTGTGCATGTATATATCTGCATTTATATCATGTTTCTTAATTACTTTGACAAAATATAGTTGATTTGCAATGTCAATTTCTGCTGTATAGCAATGTGATTCAGCTAAACATATATTTATATGTTTATATCTCTATCTTTTTAAATGTTTTTAAATTATGGTTTAACACAGATTTTTTAAAATTAAAAAACATATTGGAGTATAGCTGATTAACAATATTGTGGTAGTTTCAGGTGAACAGCAAAGGGACCTAGCCATATATATACATGTATCCATTCTCCTCTAAACACCCCTCCCTTTCAGGCAGGCACATAACATTAAGCAGAGTTCCATGTGCTATGCAATAAGTCTTTGTTGGTTATCCACTTTAAATATAGTTATATACAGGGATAGTTAGGGACTGTGGGAAGGTCATGTACACAATGCAATATTTATCATAGAATATCAAATATAGTTCCATGTATTATACAATAAGATCTTATTTGTCCATCCTATATATAAGCTTTTATGCATCCTATATATAAGCTATTATTATACATGGAACTTTGTACAGTTCTTCCGTGTATTCTTGCCACCTCTTCTTAATATCTTCTGCTTCTGTTAGGTCCAGACCATTTCTATCCTTTATCGAGCCCATCTTTGCATGAAATGTTCCCTTGGTATCTCCAATTTTCTTGAAGTGATCTCTAGTCTTTCCCATTCTATTGTTTTCCTCTATTTATTTGCACTGATCGCTGAGGAAGGCTTTCTTATCTCTTCTTGCTATTCTTTGGAACTCTGCATTCAGATGCTTATATCTTTCCTTTTCTCCTTTGCTTTTTGCTTCTCTTCTTTTCAAAGCTATTTGCAAGGCCTCCCCAGACAGCCATTTTGCTTTTTTGCATTTCATTTCCTTGGGGATGGTCTTGATACCTGTCTCCTGTGCAATGTCACGAACCTCATTCCATAGTTCATCAGGCACTCTATCAGATCTAGGCCCTTAAATCTATTTCTCACTTCCACTGTATAATCATAAGGGATTTGATTTAGGTCATACCTGAATGGTCTAGCGGTTTTCCCTACTTTCTTCAATTTGAGTCTGAATTTGGTAATAAGGAGTTCATGATCTGAGCCACAGTCAGCTCCTGGTCTTGTTTTTCTTGACTGTATAGATCTTCNTGTTGACTGTATAGAGCTTCTCCATCTTTGGCTGCAAAGAATATAATCAATCTGATTTCGGTGTTGACCATCTGGTGATGTCCATGTGTAGTGTCTTCTCTTGTGTTGTTGGCAGAGGGTGTTTGCTGTGACCAGTGCATTTTCTTGGCAAAACTCTATTAGTCTTTGCCCTGCTTCATTCCACATCCCAAGGCCAAATTTGCCTGTTACTCCAGGTGTTTCTTGATTTCCTACTTCTGCATTCCAGTCCCCTATAATGAAAAGGATATCTTTTTTTGGACGTTAGTTCTAAAAGGTCTTGTAGGTCTTCATAGAACCGTTCAACTTCAGCTTCTTCAGTGTTACTGGTTGGGGCATAGATCTTGGATTACTGTGATATTGAATGGTTTGCCTTGGAGACGAACCGAGATCATTCTGTCGTTTTTGAGATTGCATCCAAGTACTGAATTTCAGACACTTTTGTTGACCATGATGGCTACTCCATTTCTTCTGAGGGATTCCTTCCTGCAGTAGTAGGTATAATGGTCATCTGAGTTAAATTCACCCATTCCAGTCCATTTTAGTTCACTGATTCCTAGAATGTCGATGTTCACTCTTGCCATCTCTTGTTTGACCACTTCCAATTTGCCTTGATTCATGGACCTGACATTCCAGGTTCCTATGCAATATTGCTCTTTACAGCATCGGACCTTACTTCTATCACCAGTCACATTCACAGCTGGGTGGTGTTTTTGCTTTGGCTCCATCCCTTCATTCTTTCTGTAGTTATTTCTCCAGTGATCTCCAGTAGCATATTGGGCACCTAATGACCTGGGGAGTTCCTCTTTCAGTATCCTATCATTTTGCCTTTTCATACTGTTCATGGGGTTCTCAAGGCAAGATACTGAAGTGGTTTGCCATTCCCTTTTCCAGTGGACCACGTTCTGTCAGACCTCTCCACCATGCCCCTTCCGTCTTGGGTTGCCCCGTGGGCATGGCTTAGTTTCATTGAGTTAGACAAGGCTGTGGTTCTAGTGTGATTAGATTACCTATAGAGTGGTATAATATGCATTTCTGAGGTTGTTGATATTTCTCCCGTCAATCTTTTTTCTAGTTAGTGATTCATCCAGCCTGGCATTTAGCATGATATACTCTACATATAAGTTAAATAAGCAGGGTGACAATATCCAGTATTTGACGTATTCCTTTCCCAATTTTGAACCAGTCCATCGTTCCCTGTCTGGTTCTAACCGTTGCTTCTTGACCTGCACATAGGCTTCTCAGGAGACAGGTAACGTGGTCTGGAACTTCCATCTCTTTAAGAGCTTTTCACGGTGGTTGTGATCCACACAGTCAAAGGCTTTAGATTGGCTAATGAAGCAGAAGTAGATGTTTTTCCACGATCCAGCTGATGTTGGCAATTTGATCTCTGGTTCTTCTGCCTTTGTTAAATCCAGGCTGTATATGTGGAAGTTCCTGGTTCAAATACTACTGGAGCCTAGCTTGAAAGATTTTGAGCACAATCTTATTAGCATATGAAATAAATGCAATTGTATAGTAGTTTGAAATTCTTTGGCATTACCTTTCTTTGGGATTGGAATGAAAATTGACATTTTACAGATCTGTGGCCACTGCTGAGTTTCCCAAATTTGCTGGCATATTGAGTGCAGTACTTTAACAGAATCATGTTTTAGGATTTGAAATAGCTTGGCTGGAATTGTACCACCTCCACTATCTGGGTTTGTAGTAATGCTTCCTAAGGCTCTCTTGACTTCTTGGTCCAGGAAGTTTTGCTTTAGGTGAGTGAGCACACCATTGTGGTTATCTGAGTCAATAAAACCTTCTCTCTCTCTCTCTTTTAAAAACAGTTCTTCTATGCATCCTTGCCACCTATTTTTAATCTATTCTGCTTCTGTTAGGTCCTTATCATTTCTGTCCTTTAGTGTGCCCATTTTTGCAGGAAATGTTCCTTTGGTATCTCGAATTTTCTTAAAGCTCTAGTCTTTCCCATTCTGCCATTTTTGTCTCTTTCTTTGCATTTTCACTAAAGAAGGCTTTGTTACCTCTCCTTGCTATTCTCTGTAACTCTGCGTTCAGTTGAGTATATCTTTCACTTTCTCCTTTGCCTTTTGCTTCTCTTCTTTCCTTAGCTATTTTTAAGGCCTCCTCAGACAACCACTTTGTCTTCTAGCATTTCTTTTTCTTGGGAATGGTTTTGGTCATCACCTCCTGTACAGTGTTATGAACCTCCATCCCAGTTTTCAGGCATTCTGTTTACCAGATCTAATCACTTGAATCTATTTGTCACTTCCACTGTATAATCATAAGGGCTTTGATTTAGGTCATGCCTTAATGGCCAAGTGATTTCCCCTAGTTTCTTCAATTTAAACCTGAATTTTGCAATAAGGAGTTCATGATCTGACCCACAGTCAGCTCCAGGTCTTATTTTTGCTGACTGTATAGATCTTCTCCATCTTTGACTGCAAAGAATATAATCAATCTGATTTCAGTAGGACTATCTGGTGATGCCCATGGGCAGAGGCCTCTCTGGTGTCTTTGGAAGAGGATGTTTGCTATGATGAGTGCATTCTCTTTTTCTCTCTCTCTCTATTCTTTTTTTTTTGGCCTGGAGAAGTTCCTTTAACAGTTGTTGTAAAGCTGGTTTGGTGGTGCTGAACTCTGCACTTTTTGCTTGTCTGTAAAGTGTTTGATTTTTCCATTGAATATGAATGAGAGCCTTGATGGGTAGAGTACTTTTGCTTTATGTTCTTCCCTTTCATCACTTTAAATATGTCCTGCCACTCCCTTTTGTCCTACAGTTTCTGCTGAGAAGCCAGCTGATAATTTTATAGGGTTTCCCTTGTATGTTGTTTGTTGCCCTTCCCTGGTTTCTTTCAATATTTTTAAAATTTAATTTCTGTTAGCTTAATTCATATTTGTCTTGGTGTGTTCCTCCTTTGTTTTATCCTGTATGAAAATTTCTATGCTTCCTGGACTTTGCTGACTTTTTCCTTTTCCATTTTAGAGATGTTTTTGACTGTGATCTCTTCAAAAATTTTCTCAGGCTGTTTCTCTTTTTCCTCTTCTTCTGGGATCCCTATAATTTGAATGTTGGTGCGTTTAATGTTGTCTCAGAGTTCTATGACAGTGCTATCATTTCTTTTTATTCTTTTTTCTTTATTCTGTTCAGCAGCAGTGATTTCCACCATTCTGTCTTCCCAGTCACTTATCCTTTATTCTGCCTCAGTTACTCTGTTATTGATTACCTCTAGTATATTTTTCATTTAGGTTATTGTCTTGTTCATCTGTTTGCTTGTTCTTTAGTTTTTCTAGGTCTTTGCTCAACTTTTCTTATATCTTCTGGATCTGTGACTTTTCTGTTTCCAAGATCTTGAATCATCTCTACTAACGTTACTTGAATTCTTTTTCAGATATATTGCTTATCTCCTCTTCATTTGGTTGTTCTTGTAGGTTTTCTCTTGCTCCATCATTTGCAACGTATTTCTTAGTTTTCTCATTTTGTCAGATTTATTGTGTTGTGGTCTCTTTTCCACATGCTCTAGGATCATAGTTTCTGTTGCTTCTGGTGTCTGTCCCCTGGTGGGTGAGATTTGTCCAGACCCTTGTGGTATTATCCCCTTGAAAGGGGGTTTGATTGGTGTGTTGATCAGAGCTGCCATAGATATTGAGTGGAGGCTTCCCTTTGCTCTGCAGTTGTTTGCCTTGTGAGGGGTGCAGTCTGCTCCCTGGTTTTTGGAGCAGAGCCCCCCAGATCTGTTTCTTAGCTGTGATTTTGACCTGTAGTGTGATGTAGGAGGGATTGGAGCACTCCCACTGGGAGAGCAACCATTGAGTTTTCCTCCACTGGAGCTGTTCACCTGTGATTGTGCTCAATAGTGTCCCCTTTCAACTGTTGTGAAGCCTCAAAAATTACACTGTTTTTGGAACTGCTTTTGGTCCTGCATTAACTGGGTTTCTGGTGACTCAGTGGTAACCTGTCTGCGATGCAGTAGCCACAGGAGACATGGATTCAATCCGTGAGTCAGAAAGATTGCTTGGTTAAGAAAATGACAACCCACTCCAGTATTCTTGCCTGGGAAATCCCATGGACAGAGCAGCCTGGTGCATTACATCCATAGGGTCACAAAGAGTTGGACATGACTGAAGTGACTTAGCAAACACATACTGGTAATGGGCCCTGGTGACTCTCATTTGTTATCAATCAGCCACTGATGCAGGTCTGCTGAGGTTAGGTCTCAGTAATGGAGCAATTGTGCATCTGGACCCGCTATGGGAGCTTTATAGGCAGCTCAAACTCTGGTCTGGCCCTACCCCCCTGTTTTGTGATAACAGAATCCGTAGTTATTAAAGCCAGATCTGTGATGGGGATTTGAGCGGTGGTGTGGTGACCAGAGCCTGCTCTGGATATTGAGCAGGACCTTCCCTTTACTCTGTGGCTTTCACTGCCTTGTTTGGGCAGGGTCTGCTCCCTAGTTGTTGGAGTAGAGACCTGTAGATCTGCTTCTTAGTTGTGGTTCTGACAACAGTGTGAGGTAGGTGGGACTAGAGCACTCCTGCTGGGAGGGAAGACACTGAGTGTTCCTCCTCTGGAGCTGTTCACTTGTGGGAGTGCTCTGTTGTGTCACCTGTCACCCTCTGTGTGAGCTTTCAGATCATGCTGACTTTGGCACTGCTTTTGCTGCACCTTAGCTGTTGGTACGCCTGCTACTTGCCCTGGTATCTGCCAGAGTCTGCTTTCACTAGGCCACCAGAGTAGATCCTGAAGTCAGGTCCCAAGATTGCAGTAACCGTGGATCTGGACCTGTTGTAGGTCTTATGAAGGCGGATGTGACTTTAGCCTGGCCCAACCCCCATGTATATGGCCCCACAACGTACACAGTTGCTAAGAGTAGATCCATCTTGACTGCTGGAGTACTCATTCATTCATATATTTTGTAGGTGCTGAGTTTTTAGTAAGTTGATCATGAGGGTATCAATTCGTAGTTTGTGCAGCTGCAAGTAGAGATTTCAGTTCTTCTTCCTTAGTTGCATGGCCCCTAGGGGTGTTTTTTACCTTCATCTCTGTAGGGGGCCACCCACAGGGATCTGCTCTTGAAGCCTCCATGGATTACCTGGGCCTGCCCTGGTGAGGACAAGGGCATAGACATAGCAAAGCTCCTGGGGTCTTGAGAGCCCTAGTGGCCACTGGTGCATTGGGGAGTCAGCAGGTGCAAGAGAGGTATTCCTGCAGGTGGCAAGACATGTAGGGAAGCGGCTGTGGGTATGAGAGATTTGACCCTTGTGGAAGCCTTTCTTAGCTCCTGGCCACAAGCATTCGAGACCTAGCCTCAGTAGTGGCCTTTCCTAGCCCCCGGGGAAAGGGCAGGGTTGGTGCTTGGGAGTGAGGTTAAAATGGTGGCTCCAGCCCTTGCATGTTGGTCAGCAGTGATGCCTTGCTTCTCCGGCCAGTCAGGTTTCCTCCACTAGCATTTCTGGTTGTGGATTTCCTCACTCTCGTCCGCTCAGGCTGCTTCCTCACATCCAGCAGCGGTCCTTTCCCTGGGTTTGCTCTCTAGTCCTCATGTTCCAGCACTCAGCCCCTATGCACACTGGCAGACACATGTGGGCTGGGGTGCACAGATATTGGCATGGACTGTCTGTCCTGCCTGCCACGGACCGGCTGTTTCACTCTCTTCCGACAGCCCCAGATGTTCTCCTTCTGCCCCAACTGATCTCCCTGTTGGTGAGGCGGTTCCTTGGAATGTGGGAACCTCTCTGCTTCTTCAGGTCCCATCAACCCCCCAGGGGTGTGAGGCCCATCTCACTTCCTTTCCTCCTCTTTTCCCGTTTTTCTTTATTCTGTCCTACTTGGTCACTTGGGGATCTTTTTTGTCCTCTCTAGTGTCCAAGGTCTTTGGCTAGTGTTCAGCTGGTGCCCTGTGAGAATTGTTCCATCTGTAGATGTATTCTTGATGCATTTAAGGAGAGAGATGAACTCGATGTCCTCCTATTCCTCTGCCATCTTGCCTCCCTTCACCCTGAATTTGTTTTTGATTTCATTTCTATTGCCTGGGGAGACTGACATAAGAAAACATTGGTAGGATTTATGTTAGAGAATATATTGCCTATGAGCTCTTCTAGGAGTTTTATGGTGTCCTATCTTACATTTAACATTTTAAGCCATTTTGAGTTTATTATTTTGTATGGTGAGTGGAGTGTGTTGTTTCTCTTGTTCACTCACTAAGTTTTGTCTGACTCTGCGATGCCATGGACTGTAGCACAAAATGTTTCCCTGTCCTTCACTATTTCCTGGAGTTTGCTGAAATTCATGTCCATTGAGTCAGTGATGCTATCTACCTATCTCATCCTCTGCTGCCCTCTTCTCTTTTTGCTTTTAGTCCTTCCTACCATTAAGGTTTTTTTCAAATGAGTTGACCCTTTGCATCAGGTGGTCATAGTATTGGAGCTTCACCATCAGCATCTGTCCTTCCAATGAATGTTCAGAGTTGATTTCCTTTAGGATGACTGGTTTGATGTTGCATTCCAAAGGACTTTCAAGAGTTGTCTCCAGCACCACAATTTGAAAGCATTAATTCTTTGGTACTCAGCCTTCATATAGTCCAGCCCTTATGTCCATATATGACTACTGGATAAACCACAGGTTTGGCTATATGGACCCTTGTTGACAAAGTTCTGTCTCTGCTTTTTAATACATTATTTAGGTTTATCATAGCTTTCCCTTAAGAAACAAGTGTCTCTTATGGCTGCAGGTGCTGTAATTTTGAAGCTAAGAAAACAATATGTCATTTTTTTCATTTTTTCACCTTCCATTTGCCATGAAGTTATGGGTCTAGATGCCTTGATCTTAGCTTTTTAAATGTTGAGTTTCAAGATAGCTTTTTCACTCTTTCACCCTCATCAGGAAGTTCTTTAGTTCTTCTTCACTTTTTGCCATTAGGGTGGTATCGTTTGCATTTCTGAGGTTGTTGCTATCTCTCCGATCCTTCCATGAAATGTTCTGTTGATATCTCCGATTTTCTTGAAGGGATCTCTAGTCTTTCCCATTTTGTTGTTTTCCTTTATTTCTTTGCATTGTTCAGGTGGTCTTATATCTCCTTACTACTCTCAGGAACTTTGCATTCAGTTGGGTATATCTTTCCTTTTCTCTCTTGCCTTTTGCTTCTTTTCTTTTGTCAGCTATTTTTAAATCCTCCTCAGACAACCCCTTTGCCTTCTTGCATTTCTTTTCCTTTGGGATGGTTTTTGTCACCTCATTCTGTACAATGTGATGAACCTCTGTCCATGGTTTTTCAGACACTCTGTCTACAAGATCTTGTTGTTCATTCACCCCATCATGTCTGACTCTGCAACCCCATGGACTACAGCACGTCAGCCTTCCCTTCCTTCTCTATCTCCTGAAGTTTGCTCAAACTCATGTCCATTGAGTCAATGACGCCATTCAACCATCTCTCCTGTGTTATCGCCTTCTTCACCATCTGCCATTAAAGTGGTGTCATCTGCATATCTGTGGTTGTTAATGTTTCTCCTAGCATTCTTGATTCCAACTCAGGCTTCATCCAGCCTGGCATTTTGCATGATGCACTCTGCATATAAGTTAACTAAGCAGGGTGACAATATACAGCCTTGACTTATTCTTTTTCCCAGTTTTAAACCAGTCCTTTGTTCCATATCCGCTTATAACTGTTGCTTCTTGACCTGTATACAGGATTCTCAGGAGACAGGTTCAGTTCAGTTCAGTTGCTCAGTCGTGTCCGATTCTTGGCGACCCCATGAATTGCAGCACGTCAGGCCTCCCTGTCCATCACCAACTCCCAGAGTTCACTCAAACTCGTGTCCATTGAGTTGGTGATGCCATCCAGCCATCTCATCCTCTGTTGTCCCCTTCTCCTCCTGCCCCCAATCCCTCCCAGCATCAGAGTCTTTTCCAAAGAGTCAACTCTTCACATGAGGTGGTCAAAGTATTGGAGTTTCAGCTTTAGCATCAGTCCTTCCAATGAACACTCAGGACTGATCTCCTTTAGAATGGACTGGTTGGATCTCCTTGCAGTCCAAGGGACTCTGAAGAGTCTTCTCCAACACCACAGTTCAAAAGCATCAATTCTTCGGCACTCAGCCTTCTTCACAGTCCAACTCTCACATCCATACATGACCACAGGAAAAACCATAGCCTTGACTAGATGAACCTTTGTTGGCAAAGTAATGTCTCTGCTTTTGAATATGCTATCTAGGTTGGTCACAGCTTTTCTTCCAAGGAGTAAGCGTCTTTTAATTTCATGGCTGCAATCACCATCTGCAGTGATTTTGGAGCCCTCCAAGATAAAGTCTGACACTGTTTCCACTGTTCCCCCATCTATTTCCCATGAAGTGATGGGACCAGATGCCATGATCTTTGTTTTCTGAATGTTGACCTTGAAGCCAACTTTTCACTCTCCTCTTTTATTTTCTTCAAGAGGCTTTTTAGTTCCTCTTCACTTTCTGCCCTAAGGTTGGTGTCATCTGCATATCTGAGGTTATTGATATTTCTCCAAGTTAGGTGGTCTGGTATTCCCATCTCTGTAAGAATTTTCCACAGTTTGTTGTGAACCACACAGTCAAAGGCTTTAGCATAATTGATGAAGAAGAAAATGTTTTTCTGGAACTCTCTTGCTTTTTCTATGATCCAAATGATGTTGGCAGTTTGATTTCTGGTTCCTCTGACTTTTCTAAATGCAGCTTGTACATCTGGAAGTCCTTGGTTCATGTATTGATGAAGCCTAACTTGAAAGATTTTGACTGTTACCTTGCTAGCATATGAAATGCGTGCAGTTGTGCAGTAGTTTGAACATTCTTTGGCATTGCTCTTTTGGAGTGAAAACTAACCTTTTCCAGTCCTGTGGCCACTGCTGAGTTTCTCAAAGTTGCTGGCATATTGAATGTAGCACTTTAGCAGCTTCATCTTTTAGAATTTGAAATGGCTCAGCTGTAATTCTGTCACCTCCACTAGCTTTGTTCATAGTAATTCTTCCTAAGGGCCACTTGACTTCACACTCCGGGCTGTCTGGCTCTAGGTGAGTGATCATTTCGTCATGGTTATACAGGTCATTATGACCTTTTTTGTACAATTCTTTTGTGTATTTTTGTCACCTCTTCTTAATCTCTTCTGCTTCTGTTAGGTCCTTACAGTTACTCTCCTTTATTGTGCCCATCTTTGCAGGAAATATTCCCTTGGAATCACCAATTTTCTTGAAGATTTATTTAGTCTTTCTCATTCTATTGTTTTCCTCTATTTCTTTGCATTGATCACCAAGGAAGACTTTGTTATCTCTCCTTGCTACTCTTTAGAACTCTGCACTGAGATGGGTGTATCTTTCCTTTTCTCCTTTGCCTTTCACTTCTCTTATTTTCTCAGCTCGTTGTAAGGCCTCCTAACACAACCCTTTTGCCTTGCTGCTTTTCTTTTTCTTGGGGATGGTTTTGGTTACCACCTCCTATATAGTGTTACAAAGTTCCATCCATAGTTCTTCAGGCAATCTGTCTATGAGATCTATCCCTTGAATCTATTTGTCACTTACACTGTATAATCATAAGGGATTTGATTTAGGTCATACCTGAATGGTCTAGTGGTTTTCCCTACTTTCTTCAATTTAAGTATGAATTTGCAGTAAGGAGTTTATGATTTGAGCACAGTCAGGTCCAGGTCTTGTTTTTGCTGACTGTATAGAGCTTCTCCATCTTCAGCTGCAAAGAATATAATCAATCTGATTTTGGTATTGACCATCTGTTGATTTCCATGGGTAGAGTCATCTCTTGTGTTGTTGGAATAGGTGTTTTCTATGACTTGTGCATTCTCTTGATGAAACTGTTAGACTTTGCCCTGCTTCATTTTGTATTCAAATGCCAAACTTGCCTGTTACTCTAGGTATCTTGACTTCCTACCTTTGCATTCTAGTCCCCTATCATGAAAATACATCTTTTTTTGGTGTGGGTTCTAGAAGTCCTTATAGGCCTTCATAGAAAGGTTCAACTTCAGCTTCTTCAGCATTAGTGGTTGGGGCAGAGACTTGGATTACTGTGATATTGAATGGTTTTCCTTGGAAATGGATTGAGATCATTCTATCATTTTTGAGATTGTACCCAGGAACTGCACTTTGGACTCTTTTGTTGACTATGAGGGCAACTCCATTTCTCCTAAGGTATTCTTCCAACAGTAGTAGATATAATGGTCATCTGATTTAAATTCACCCATTCCAGTCCATTTTAGTTCACCGATTCCTAAAACATCGATGTTCACTCTTGCCATCTCCTGCTTGACTACATCCAATTTGCCTTGATTCATGGAACTAACATTTCAGGTTTCTAATGCAATATTGTTCTTTACAGCACTGGACTTTGCTTTCACCATCAGATACATCCACAATTAGGTGTCATTCCACTTTGGCTCAGCCTGTTTATTCCTTCTGGAGCTATTTCTCTGTTCCTCCCCAGAAGCATATCAGACATTACCAACCTGGGAAGATCATCTTTCAGTGTTGTTTCTTTTTGCATTTTCATACAGTTCCTGGGATTCTGAAGGCAAGAATGCTGAAGTGCTTTGCCATTCTCTTCTCCAGTGGAACACATTTTGTCAGAACCCTCCGCCATGACCCATTGTCTTGGGTGACGCTACATGGCATAGCTCATAGTTTCATTAAGTTACACAAGGGTGTGATCCATGTGATTTTTTTTTTTTTTTTTACTGTGGTTTTCATTTTGTCTGCTATCTGATGGATGAAGATAAGAAGCTTGTGCAAGCTTCCTGATGGGAGGGACTGTCTGTGGCAAAACTGGGTCTTTCTCTGGTGGGAAAGGCCATGCTCAGTAAATCTTCAGTCCAAATTTATGCTGATAGGTGGGGCTGTGTTCCCTCACTTAACTGTGTAGGGCTTCTCCATCTTCAGCTGCAAAGAATATAATCAATCTGATTTTGGTATTGACCATCTGGTGATGTCCATGTGTAGTCATCTCTTGAGTTGTTGGAAAGGGGTGTTTACTGTGACCAGTGTGTTCTCTTGACCAAATTCTGTTAGCCTTTGCTTTGCTTTATTTTGTACTCCAAGGCCAAACTTGCCTGTTACTCCATAGATGGTCCTAATGGTAAAGAACCCACCTGCCAGTGCAGGGGATACAAGAGGTACAGGTTCAATCTCTGGGTCAGGGAGATTCCCTAAAGGAGGGCATGGCAACCCACTCTAGTATTCTTGCCTGGAGAATTCCGTGGACAGAAAAGCCTGCCAGGCTACAGTCCGTGGGGTCACAAAGAACTGGACATGACTGAAGTGACTTAGCATGCATGTACATACTAGAAGATCTTATAGGTCTTCATAGAACAGTTAAACTTCAGCTTCTTTGCCACTAGTGGTTGGGGTATAGGCTTGGTTTAAGGTAACATTGAGTTGTTTGCCTTAGAAATGAACTGAGATCATTCTGTCCTTCGTGTGATTGCACCCAAGTACTACATTTCAGATTCTTTTGTTTACTATGAGGGCTATTCCATTTCTTCTAAGGGAGCCTTGCCCAAAGTAGTAGATACAATGTCATCTAAATTAAATTCATCCATTCCTGTCCGTTTTGGTTCACTGATTGCTAAGATGTTGATGTTCACTATCGTCTTCTGCTTGACTATGTCCAATTTGCGTTGATTCATGGGCCTGACATTTCAGGTTCCTATGCAGTATTGTTCTTTACAGTATCAGACTTTGCTTTCACCACCGGACACTGAGTATCATTTCCGCTTTGACCCAGCCTATTCATTCTTTCTGGAGTTACTAGTAATTGCCCTCTGCTCTTCCCCAGTAGCATATTGGACACTTTTCAACCTGGGGGTTCATATTCCAGTGTTATATCTTTTTGCCTTTTCATACTGTTTATGGGGTTCTTGGATCATGTTTTTTTTTTTTTTTTTAACTATTTTACTTTACAATATTGTATTGGTTTTGCCATACATTGACTTGAATCTACCATGAGTGTACACGTGTTCCCCATCCTAACCACCCCCCCTCACCTCCCTCCCCATCCCATCCCTCTGGGTCATCCCAGTGCACCAGCCCCGAGCACCCTGTATCATGCATCAAACCTGGACTGGTGATTCGTTTCACATATGATAATGTACATGTTTCAATGCCATTCTCCCAAATCATCCCACCCTCGCCCTCTCCCACAGAATCCAAAAGACTGTTCAATATATCTGTGTCTCTTTTGCTGTCTCGCATACAGGGTTATCATTACCTTCTTTCTAAATTCCATATATATGCGTTAGTATACTGTATTGGTGTTTTTCTTTCTGACTTACTTCACTCTGTATAATTGGCTCCAGTTTCATTGGTTCATGTTTTTCAAAGCCCTTCACTATGACCCATCCATCTTGGGAGGCCCTGCACAGCATGGTTCACAGCTTCATTTTGTTGCCCAAGCCCCTTCACCATGACAAGGCTGTTATCCATGAAGAGGTGGGTGGTGTGTTCTAACTTCATTAATTTACATGCATCTGCCCAACTTTTCAAACACCACTTACTGAAGCAGCTGTCTTAACTCCATTGTACATTTTCATCTCCTTTGTTAAAGATTAATTGGCTCCAGGTGTGCAGGTTTATTTTTGTGCCCTGTATTCTGTTTCATAGATCCACATGTTTGTTTTTGTGGCCATACCACACTGTTTCATAGATTTGTAGTATTGTGAGAAGTCTGGGAAGGTTATGCCTTCTGCTTTGTTCTTTTTCTCCAGGTATACTGCATCTTCTTATTCATTCCTCTGTCACTCGACATTTAGGTTGCTTCCTTATCTTGACTATTGTAAATAGTACTGCTGTGAACATTGGGGTGCATATATCTTTTCAAATTAATGTTTATTTTTTTGGATATATATCCTGAAAAGAAATTGCTGGGTCATATGCTAGTGCTGTTCATGGGGATGGTTGGATGGCATCACTGACTCAATGGACATGAGTTTGAGCAAGCTTCAGGAGCTGGTGATGGACAGGAAATCCTGGCATGCTGCAGTCCATGGAATCACAAAGAGTTGGACACAACTGAGTGAATGAACTGAACTGATGGTAGTGCTATTTTTAGTTGTTGAGAAATCTCCCTACTGTTTTCCACTGTGGCTGTGCCAATCCCCACCCCCCCCCCGCCCATAATTNGGGCCCCCCCCCGCCCATAATTTTATGTATGTATTTTCAGCTGTGCTGGGTCTCTGTTGCTCCATGGCTTTCTCTAGCTGCAGTGAGTGGGGGTACCCTCTAGTTTTGGTGCTCGGCTTCTCGTTACAGTGGCTTCTCTTGTTGCAGGGCATGGGATCTGGGACTTGTGGGCTTCAGTAGTTGCACATGGGGGCTCAGTATTTGTGGCTCCTGGGCTCTGGAGCACAGACTCAGTTGTTGTGGTGCACGAATTTAGTTGCCCCCCAGTGTGTGGGATCTTCCTGGACCAGGGATCAAACCCAAGCCTCCTGCATTGGCAGGTGGATTCTTTACCACTAAGCCACCAGGCAAGTGCTGGCTGCCTAGTCCTAATTTAAAATGCAAGAAAAGGGGTAAAATTGTCTCTTCATAGAATGTCACAGAGAGTTGTTACATTGCACGCAAAGGCACTGGTGTGTCCATGGTGGTTATTGGCAAGTGGTTTCATTCATGGGAAGGTAGTCATTTTGGCCACTTAAATATATTTATTCATCTGCCTGGCTGTGCCAGGTCTTAACTGTTTGCATGCAGGACCTTCAGTCTTTGTTGTGACATGTAAGATCTTTAGCTGTGGCATGCAAGCTCTCAGCTGTGGCATGTGAGTTCTGGTTCCCTGGCCAAGGATCAAATTCATGTCCACTGTTTGGAGAGCATGGACTATCAGCCCCTGGACCACTGGGGAAGTCCCTGACCATTTTAAAAATGAGCAATTCTCAACTAAGACACGCTGGTGGGATGCAGACAAATAACTGGGGTTTCTGGATATGGCAGCCTCTCTTCTTTCCTGAGGCCCCTTTGAGGAAGGACATGGAAGTTTGGTCCATCTCCCAAGTAGATACAGCTCCAGAGAGTGTCCAGGGAAGTGACATTTAACTGAAGACTGTCCTTGGCAATTAGAAGGGAGACATACCTTGATACATCTTGTTCTTCTCCCTAGAGTAATTCTTCCTTGCAAACCACCTTTTGTATCTCTTTTTTTAAACCACAAATCTCCAATATTAAAAAAAAAAGACTCTCTTACTCTGTGCCATTTCACCCTCACCCTGTACTTGTATAGCTGCAGCTGCTGCTGCTGCTAAGTCGCGTCAGTTGTGTCTGACTCTGTGCGACCCCATAGACGGCAGCCCACCAGGTTCCCCTGTCCCTGGGATTCTCCAGGCAAGAACACTGGAGTGGGTTGCCATTTCCTTTTCCAGTGCATGAAAGTGAAAAGTGACAGTGAAGTTGCTCAGTCTTGTCCGACTCTTTGCGACCCCATGGGACTGCAGGCTACCAGGCCCCTCCGTCCATGGGATTTTCCAGGCAAACTTGTACAGTTACAGTCAGCAAAACCTAGCATAACAATGTGTGTTACTGGTTTCCCTCATCCTCCCCTGCCAACAAGATGGGGGTAGACTCAATTAAGGTCTCCACTTAACATATTCCTGGTGGAGTCCAGCTGATGATGGTGGTGGAATTCCAAATAGAAAGGGGTTGGGTTATGACTCTCTAGGGCTATGACTCTCTAGGGCTATGACTCTCTAGGGCAGAGGGAAACAGTGGGTCTTAAACACAGTGGGCTTTTAAAATTATGACCTGCCTGTCTTTTTTTTTTTTTTTTAATTAAGCTATTTTATACAATTTTAAAAGTTACTTTCCTTTTACAGTTATCATATTCTCTGTGTTGTACCTAGGTCCTTGAGCCAGTCTTAAACCCAACAGTTTGTACTTTCTAACCCTTCTGTTTCCCCACCCCCACCTGCCATTTCTCCCTGCTGGTAACCCCTAGTTTGCTCTCTATATCTGTGAGTCCACTTCTTTTTTGGCTCGATTCACTAGTTTGTTGTGTCTTTTAGATTCCACATAGAAGTGATATCACATAGTGTTTGTCTTCCTCTGACTTACTTCACGTAGCATGCAGTTCAGTCACTCAGTTGTGTCCAGCTCTTTGTGACCCCATGGACTGCAGCATACCAGGTTTCCCTGTTCTTAGCTATTTCCTGGGGTTTTCTCAAACTCATGTCCACTGAGTTGGTGATGCCATACCACCATCATCCCTCTCTCAGCCCCTTCTCCTCCTGCCCTCAATCTTTCCCAGCATCATGGTCTTTTCCAATGAGTCAGCTCTTGGCATCAGGTGGCCAAAGTATTGGACCTTCAGCATCAGCGTTAGTCCTTCCAATGACAGGGTTGATTTCCTTCAGGATTGACTGGTTGATCTCCTTGCAGTCCCAGGGACTCTCAAGAGTCTTATCCAGCACCACAGTTTGAAACCATCAATTCTTTGGTGCTCAGCCTTCATTGTGGTCCAACTCTTATATCCATACATGACTACTGGAAAAACCATAGCTTTGACTATATGGACCTTTGTCAGCATAATGCCCTCCAAATCCATCCACATTGCTGCAAATGACAAAATTTTGTTCTTTTGTTTTTTAACGGCTGAGTACTATTACATTGTGGGTGTGTGTATATGTGTATGGGGCTTCCCAAGTGGTGCTCATGATAAAGAATCTGCTTGCCAATGCAACAGACACCAGAGACACAGGTTTGATTCCTGGGTCAGGAAGATCCCTGGAGTAGGAAGTGGCAATCCACTCTAGTATTCTTGCCTGGAAAATTCTACAGACAGAGGAACCTGGTAGGCTACAGTCCATGGGGCCACAAAGGATCAGATGTATATATATCCCCCCACATCATCTTTACCCAATCATCTGTTGATGGACACTTATGTTGCTTCCATATCTTCTGCCTGATTTCTTTTGAGGTAGTACCTGAAGAATCTCTTCTGTTCTCTGATCTCATGCTTGGTTTTGGAGCTGCCTATATTCTAAGAGCTAAGAGCCTAAACTTTTGATCAGGGAGGACCTTGTTCTCAGCCTGTTCTCTGTTCATGTTACCTCTTGCAGAATCTTCATTTCAACTCCTGCCTGGTGTGGGGAATGGAAGTTCCATGTCTGCACTGGTTGGGGGAGGGGACCTGGCTCAGACTTTGCAACACCTTGTTTTCAGCTCTACTCTGTGGACCCTCGTTTTCAGAGTTACTTGGTGTTTCTGATTCCCAAGCCTCTGAGGGCTATTGGTAGGTACTGCCTGGATTCATGTTGGTTTCTCACCCTGCGGGTCCTTAGCAGAAAGAAGAAAGCTGAAATGTAATCCAGTTACCCTTCCTTTATTTCCTTTCCATTTTCTTAAGTTTTGTTGACTGTTCTGTGGCTTTATTTCTTTCCCTTTTGATTTGTTCTTGAAGATGTATACCTTTCTACTCTCTTAACTCATATTCCAGTGGGAATTTAGAAGGAAGTGGAGATAAATATGTATGTCAATCCATCTCATTTAATTGGAAGTTGAGTTGATATTCTCTTTTTATGTTTCAAAAGTTAAATAACTGTCTGTTGTCATTGGTTATATGGGTCTGTCAGGCTTTCATTAACCAGAATCATTTGTTTTCATCCTGGAGGACCCATAGAGATTTCTTTTAGGTTTCAGATTTTGTCTTTAGAAGATTTTCAGTCAAGCAGCTAACACTTTGCCTATTTTCAATGCTTGCATGTGTGAGTAATGCAATCGTTCAAGAGAGAAGGGGTAGAAAGTCTTGTTAGTCTGGACTTGTCAGCCTGGATCAGGGGGCCTTCCATCTGCCCAGGAAATCTGCCACAGAACGATGCTGAGCCATCTTAGTTACTAAAAAACACCTGCACATCACTCAAATCAGTTCTCAGCTCCCCTGCGCTCTGAGTTTCTGTATCTGCAGTCATTAATATCATCTCTGGGTGTTTTCTCTGCTTCTGTGGGGTGCCATGTTGATCCTTTTCCTTGGCCCTCATGTCTCTCTCATCACTCAAAACGTACAGCTGCTCTATTCTAGTGTAGCAGTTTCCTTACACCATTTCAGTTCTTCCTACCTCATAGGCTCCACAGCTATGAAGGATTTCAGGTATCACCTAGTAGCTTCAAATTTGTAGTCTGCAGATCAAAAAGAATTTTCTTTCAACAGAATCTTGGGGGAGAGCCTGCCACATGAATCAGGTAGAATGATAGCTGGTGTGGGTAATGCAGGCAAGAGAATCTGCCGTCCCCATCCTGACCACATCTCCCCAGGGTGATGGACTGACCACCCATGATCCCATTTAACTCTCCTCTTGCATGTAAGAGGCTGAGCCACCGAGAGGGGGAATAATTTGCAGAAGGTTGTGTAGTGGATTAGTTCAGGACTCGATTCAAGTCCTCCTCATACTTCACCGCTGCCTCTAGATCCACAAAGGATGAAGCCTGGAGGGTGATTGTGGAGACTTTCAAGCGAGTGATCAAATGGTGGCTGTCTTCTATTAGTCTGACTGCCCCTTTTCTCAAAGCCTCGGAAGCCTCCACTGCATCCATAATTTTGCATGAAAAAATCATAAATAATAATTCTCACTGCAATGGCCTGCTTCGTGCCCCAGAATTGGTGTCCTGCTGGCTTGTTAATTTTAGTTTGGGAGTCAGAGACCTAGGGACAACTGCTCTCATGCAGGGCTCCTTGGCTGTTCAATAAATGCTAATAAACCATAAGCGGGAATCCTATCACTGCTGCCCAAACTGAAATGCAAGGGCAAAGATGACTTTGGTCTGAATTGGATTTGAAAAGGCTGAGAGAACAGGCTTTGAGTGTGCAGTGGAAATGCCAGTTGAATATTAATTATAGCGGCAGTGCCGGCCCGAGGAAGGCGCAATGCGGATGAGATGCTTCTGGCTATGGAATCCAAGTGTGGTTTCACACAGAGGCCAGGGAGCCTCTGGTGGTTTTCCGTAGCTCTCCTGGTGTTCAGAGGTCTTTCTGGTCTTATTTGCTCATTTTATTTATTCCTGACTCACCAGGATGACTCAGCCAGGAGGTATCTTAGGGGTAGGTTTTAATTAGTGACTTGGGGATTCTGAAAGTGGCAGCAATGTAGGTGGGGACTCTCTAACCTCTTTGCCCCACTGATTATTTCCCACATTCCAGGAATGGGATGTTCGGGTCCACAGTGAACCAGACATGGAATTATTGGGTTGGCCAAAAATTTATTCAAGTTCTTCCATAGCATGTTACAGAAAAACCCAAATGAACTTTTTGGCCAACTCAGTATAACAGGTCCCTTTAATGCACCAGGTGTCTTAGCCTCCCTCCTGTCTCCACCCCAACACACACAGCATTAATGGCATAGGGGATAGAGGTTTGCTGACAGCCATAGGGAATAGATAATGTCCTTATATCTCATCCCACCCCGGTATACTTTTAAATTATGTATACTGAAGAATTTCCTACAGCTCTAACTGCCCCATAGATTGTGTAGCTAATTGTTTCTTCCACTTAAATTGGGACCCTCCTGGTAGGCTGTATGTTTTGGTGCAATTATGTTGCCTGGACCAGGGCTGAGGCCATTTCAGCCACCCAAGGGGTATGCTAATTGTTCTGAAGTGTGTAGCCTGGGGTGCACCTCATTGCTGTAGTGGTTTTAATGGGACTTCTAATTAAAAATAAGCAGTGAGACGGGGCTGGGTGCATTCCTCCCACATCAGGGGTTCAGGTAGGGCCCCTATGGGCACAATCGTGTGAACGTGCCCATGGTAGGAGCCGGCTAGGGCAGAGATTGATGTGCCTCTGGTATGGTTTGTCTACAGGCTTGGTGCAGGGTGTTTGAGCCATAATTAGAGCGGGGCCAGTGGCAGTGTGGCAGCCAGTTCTCCTAGGCTCTGTTTGGACGGGGTGCCTGTGGAGGAACTGGAAGGGGAGGAGGCTGGAAAGTTTAAGTAGCTGGAGGTACAGCCTGAGACTCTGAGGGAGTTTGTGAAATAGGAGTGTTCTGGAAAATCGTATGCCCTGCATGTCACATTCCCAGAGACCAGGCTATCTTGGTTATTAATTACAGTGCACTGGGAATCTGATCTGGGTTTGGAATACTTAGTTCTGTCTCTTGTTAACAGTGCATCTTTGGGGAGATGGCTTAACTTTTCTGAGCCTCAGTTTGTTTATCTATAAAATGGGGAGAAAAATACAAATTAATTTGGGTATTTTGGCATAATGGACATAGAAATCAGGAATGCCTACATCCCACATGGGAAATGACTTCTACCCTTTGTGGGCCTCCACCTCCCAATTCCCTTACTCTGGTCTACTAGTCTAGTTCCACAAGGAGCATTAGCAGGATGGGAACAAGGATAACTTATTTATAACTGAGCCCCGTGAGCCAAAGTAGGAGAAAGAAAAGGGAACAAATGAGAGGTTGGCTTTCTCCATGAGATGAGCCTCAGTTTAGTGTGCTGGCTGACCTCATGGAAGGAGGAAATGCAAGAGAGAGACGGGATCTCCTTTAGGACGTAGGCCCTCAAGAACCATTGATTTGTCTGGCACTTAGACATTTGGATCATCCTCTGATCTTTACCTATAGGGGAGGCAAGAGTGGGAAGACAAGACAGAGACCTCATGGCATGGGAGAGGCAGAAGAATACTCCCTCTGTCTCTGCATCCTAGATTTATTGTCAGGATTAGAAGGTAGAACATTCTTATGAGCTAGTCTGCTACTGTCATTGACCCTAGAATGACCTAAAGTTGAATCCTTCATGACCTCTGATATCAGGCTCAGATATTCTGTCAGGAATGCTTGGAAAAAGAAAAAAAAAAAAAAAAAACCATGAGAACCTAGAGGCGAGTCTGTATTGAGTTCTGTAAGTGGTATCCAAAGAGATTTGAAAGTTCCATGACTAGGGAAATCTTTATGGAAGAAGTGGTTGAGAGATCTGAATTTGAACTTTGGGTTTTGAGCAGCTGTTCTAGGTAGAGAATGTGGCCTGGCCAAAGGCACAGAGGTGGTTTAGGATGGCAAGAAACCTGTTTGCCTCAGTTGCAGGCTCTGAGCTTGGTGAGGAAGGTCACGGGCAGGCAATGGGGGCACAGTGAACGCCTGGTTCAGGAGTTGGGGCATAAATCGAGCACACGGCTCTTTCTTATCTCCTTTGTTGTTTAATAGCTCAGTTGTGTCCGACTCTTTGTGACTGTGGCATGACAGCCTTCCCTGTCCTTCACCATCTCCCAGAGCTTGCTCAAACTCATGTCCATTGAGTTGGTGGTGCCGTCCAACCATCTCATCCTCTGTCATCCCCTTCTCTTCCTGCCTTCAATCTTTCCCAGCATCAGGGTTTTTTCCAATGAGTCAGCTCTTTGCATCAGGTGGCCATAGTATTGGAGCTTCAGCTTCAGCATCAGTCCTTCCAGTGAATATTCAGGACTGATTTTCTTCAGGATTGACTGGTTTGATCTCCTTACAGTCCAAGGGACTTTCAAGAGCCTTCTTCAACACCACAGTTCAAAAGAATAAATTCTTCAGTGCTCAGCCTTCTTTATGGTCCAACTCTCACATTTGTACATGATTACTGGAAAAACCATAGCTTTGACTATATGAACCTTTGTTGGCAAAGTAATGTCTCTGATTTTTAATTTGCTATGTAGATTCGTCATAGCTTTTCTTCCAAGGAGCAAATGTATTTTAATTTCATGGCTGCAGTCACCATCTGCAGTGATTTTGGAGCCCAAGAAAATAAAGTCTTTCACTGTTTCCATTGTTTCCCCATCTATTTGCCATGAAGTGATGAGACCGGGTGCCATGATCTTAGTTTTTTGAATGCTGAGTAGTTTTAAGCCAGCCTTTTCACTCTCCTCTTCATCAAGAGGTTCTTTAGTTCTTTACTTTCTGCCATAAAGGTGGTATTATCCGTATATCTGAGGTTACTGATATTTCTCCCAGCAATCTTGATTCTAGCTTGTGGTTCATTCAGCCTGGCATTTTGCATGATGTACTCTGCATTTAAGTTAAATAAGCAGGGTGGCAATATATAGCCTTGACGTACTCCTTTTCCAATTTTGAACCAGTCCATTGTTCCATGTCTGGTTCTAGCTGTTGCTTCCTGCCCTGCATATAGGTTTCTCAAGAGGCAGGTCCGGTATTCCCATCTCTTTCAGAATTTTCCAGTTTGTTGTGATCCACAGTCAAAGGCTTTAGTATCTTATCCTTCAGATTCCTTCCCTGCTACCTGCTTACTTTCCCTGTCCCCCACCTTCCAACTATGTTTGTGGTTTGCTAATACTTAGCTAGTCAGTAGGTTTTCAATCCATTAAAAAAAATTATTTATTTATTCACTTTTGCCTGTGCTGGGTCTTCACTGCTGCGCAGACCTTTTCTCTGGTTGAGGTGTTCAGTCTTCTCATTGCCGCGGCTTCTTTTGTTGTGGAGCACCGTCTCTAGTCTTGGGGGCTTCAGCCATTACTCTCCCAGATTCCTGAACACAGACTCAGCAGTTGTGGCTCATGGGCTTAGTTGCTCTGAGGCACGTGGGGTCTTCCTGGACCAGGGATCAAACCCAAGTCCCCTACTTTGGCAGGTGGATTCCTTACCACTGAGCCACAAGGGAAGCCCCTTAATTATCCTTTTGAAGAGCGGATTGGCCTGGTTTCAAACACATCAACTCAA
The DNA here is from genome assembly GCA_006410935.1 of Redunca redunca. NCBI lineage: Eukaryota > Metazoa > Chordata > Mammalia > Artiodactyla > Bovidae > Redunca > Redunca redunca. The sequence goes on from SJYQ01002404.1 coordinate 1,482,135, forward strand.
AAAAAGGTTTCTTATTGATCGCTTGAGTGAAAGCTTCAAGAGCATTTAGGAGTCAAATGAGTACATGTTCTTCTAGAAGAGAGTCACCAATTTGGAAATATGTAAAGACCTGAGAACTCTCCTGGCCAACCTCTTTATTTCATACACAGAGAATAAGAGGAAAAATAAGTTTCCCAGTAAGAAACTTATAGTTTTCGGAACCATATCTCTTGTCTCTGAATTCATTCAGGGCTTTTTCAGTGGGTTGTAGAAGGAATGTAGCCAAGAGATTAACATTTTGGGCCCTGGAATTGGGCATCTTGGGTTTGAATCTTAGCTCTTGGCCACATAATTGCCTGTTGACTTTGGGGATAGCCTCAGTTTATCCACCTTTAAAATGGGACAAGAAAGCCAATTTGTTATCTGCAGGGAACAAAAAAAAAGGGTATATATTCCATGTGTCCTATGGTATAAGAGCTGTCTGATGTGTAGGCAAGGATTGATGTAAGGGTCTTTTAAAGAAACAGCCTCTTGGCCAAAGGTATTCATCTCCCCCTGTGCCTTACCACCCTGCATGAAGAACTCCTGTGTCTGTTGCTTCTTCTGTTTTAACCCCAAACTGCTGTTAAAATAGATGAGTTAACAAGATGGGATCTCACATTAGGTCATGATGTTCATTAATACTGTGGTCTGAATGACATCCTCCAATTTATCCTGAGCCAGCTGATGGATGGTGAGGCTAGGAGGGTGACCTAAGGACCTGGTTGGAAGGGCACCATGGACCCATTTGGTAAATCACCTATTGAGGGTACATGGGTACCTGAGAGGTTACATTTTCAACATGGAACAGATCTTCTAGTCACTGTCCTCTAGCCACCAGGGGCAATTGAGGGCAGCAGAGGTGACTCAACCTCTAGCAAGTTCACGTTTTCTTCTTTCGGCCTTATATCCCTCTCTGGTTCCGTGCTCTTTAAAAAGAGGACGACTTCGCTAGAAACCTAGCAAGCATTAAGTTCCCTGTACTCTCTTCTTGAAAGCTCAGTCTCCCTGATAGTCTTTCTAAATATTTATGTATTTATTTGCTGCGTTGGGTCTTGGTTGTGGCGTGTGTGATCCTCGTTGCGGCGTGTGGGCTCTTTCGTAGTGGCGCATGGCATGCAGGCTCCGGAGCAGAGTTGTGGCGTTGCAGGCTTAGACGTGCAAGCTCAGCAGTTGTGGTGTGCAGGCTTAGTTGCCCCAAGCACGGGTCGAACCCACATCCCCTGCAGTAGAAGGCAGATTCTTAACCACTGGACCACAAAGCAAAGTCCTGCTAATCTGTTATAAATGGGGAAAGCAAACGCTTTCTCTTTACACTTTTGTAAAGAGAAGTGTAAAGCGTTTCTCTTTACACTTTTGTCTTTTGCATCCAGTAAAAGGGACAAATGCTACTTTGTGTGTGTGTGGTGGGGGGGNAGGTGGTGGGGGGGGAGGGAGGAGAATGTGAGTTCCTCTTAAAGGCAAGATTTGAGGTTCAGAAACTGCAGTTGGTGGGGCTTCAGAATTCGGTTTCTGCTTCTGAGGACCAGAGAACTCAGAGGTGACTTCTCCCTGGAAGAGGCCCATGCTTCACCCCCAGGCTGCCCTTTCACAAACAGGGTGATATGGAGAGTTCTGGATTGATTCCATAGTCAAACATATCTAGGCTGGCTCACCTGCTGTGTGGTCTGATATTTTTAAATTTTACCCTTTAGGGTTAATCTTCTCTTTTTTAAATGTCCAAGGAGTCCTGGAAAGGACTGCCAGTTACTCTCTTGCTGTTGGTTGAAGAGTCCTCCTTGGGGAGTGTCAGGAAACCCCAATTCCAGTCTCTGTTCTAACTCCAAATTACGGGGTGACCCTGGGGAGAGCCACTTATCAATCATCTGAGTTTTGTCATCTGCATCTACAGGAATCTCTCCCACCTCATCGTGTGGGAACATACGTGAGCTCGGATAGGAAGGGCTCATGACACGGAAGAAAAATCACTTTTCCTCAAAGTTGAGTCAAGTGTCTGTCGGGCAGTCTCCCTTTGTTGCACTGGGATCTGAAGAAGGCTCCGAGGTGCCTCCCTGGTGCCTCCCAGGGCAGCATCCCTCACATGCCTGAGATCACCTTTCCCCAAGCCTGACCTGCGAGGACCTGGCTCCTCTTGCAGCCTGAGAGTCAGGGGAGAGCTGGCGGCTGTTTAACTGTGGGCAGAGGAGGGGCGTGGGGCAGTGGTGCGCATGGAAATGGAGCTTGTCTGGTGTTTTGTTTATATAGTAAGCAGTTGTGTTTATGGAGAAGCATGGAGGTACTGATGGAGGTTACAGGAGAGTGAAGCTCCTTTTTGTCCACCTGTTAGCGCTTGGAGTGAGCTGAGAGCGGTGAGAAGAGGCGTCCTGCCTCGGGCTCCCTCCTGACAGCTGAAATGGCGCTGCCCTGCCCCTTCTTTGGGTGTTTGCAAGTCTTTAGTACCTACTTAGCTGAGAAAGGCAACCTGGGGCCTCAGTGAGTCTTGGGGTGTCCATTATCTTTCCAAATGGTTGCTGCCCTCCTGCCTTGTACACTCACCCGGAGACCAGTCCCCATCTATGATTTTCCTCAACAGGAAAATACCATATTGCTGGGCTCTGCCATGTGCCAAGTCCTGGGACTGCATCAGAGAAGATCACAGACTGCCTCCCTGTGGTATCTTTGTGTGTGTGTGTGTGTGTGTGTGTGTGTTGCACATGCACAAGACTCAAACAACTTCACCAGTAGTAAATTGATTTACCAGGGGTCCTTCCCTTACTGTAACCAGCCTCCTCAAAATAGTTTTTAGAATCACAGGATGTTGGAACCAGTCTAGTTCCTGTCCTGAGCATTAGGGGAGCCTGAGCGAACCTCACTTTGAGGTTGAAACTTGGGGAGGCTTTGTCCAGAGTCACAGCAGAAACTGTGGGCAGAGCTGGAGTGGTAGGTCTGTCCTCTGACTTCCGGCTCGGCTCCCCCGGGTCCTGTTGTTCCTACTCTGGCTGCAGGAGGAATGCAGTTGTTCCTCAGGTGCAGCAGCTCATCCGCCAATGCTAGATGCTAGGTGGCACTAGCACGCCTTGGAACAGAAAGGCGTCTAGCTTCTATCTGAAAATGTTTGAATCCTTACTGTGGGCGGCCTGGAGTCCTGGCTGAGCGCTCTCCTCTCCTAAGGCCCTCCTGAGGCCTGCCTGCCTGGGGGGCCACCCCAGATCCCAGTCCCATCTCCTTCATCCAGGGAACCCATCCCAGATGCCTTGGGGATCTGTTTGCTGGCTACCTGGAAAAATTCACTCCTGTGTGACTGATTTCTTTGGGGGGCTCTCGGTGCAGAATGGAAAGTTCTGCTGGGTGATCTTTCCAACTACTCTGCTGAGTTCTGAGCCCAAGTTCTTTGTGGTTTCTGTTCTTTCAGGACATTGTTGCTGTGCAACAAGGCTGGCTGATGCCGCTGAGGATGTGAGGCAGTGTGGAAGGAAAACCCCAGCCACCCAGCCCAAATTGTCCACTTGCAGCATCATGAGATTGTGAGTCAGTTTTGGGGTGGTTTGTTATGTTGCAGAAGCTGATTGAAATAGGAGAGAACAGTGCAGTAGTCTCTCCTTATCCATGGTTTTCCTGTCCATAGTTTCAGTTAACCTGTGGTCAATCTTGGTCCAAAAATACTAGAAAATTCTAGAAATAACTGATAAATTTTAAATTGCATGCTTTTGTGAGTGGTTTGATGAAATCTTATACCTTCCCACTGGGACATGAATCATCTCTTTGTCCAGCGTGCCCACATAGCATATGCAACCCCACTGCTCAGCACGCTCTGGTCTTGGTTTTCAGATCAGTGGTCCCAGTATCACAGTGCTTGTGACCAAAGTCACCCTTGCTTTACTTAATAATGGCTCCAGCACACACCAGTAGTGATGCCAGCAATTTGGATATTCTCTTATTGAACCTAATTTATACATTTTATCATAGGTAAGTATGTATAGGTAAAAACATTGTGTATGTGTGTATGTATAAAGTGAAACTGAAAGTCACTCAGCCGTGTCTGACTCTTTGTGACCCCACCGACTATACAGTCCACGGAATTCTCCAGGCCAGAATACTGGAGTGGGTAGCCTTTCCCTTCTCCAGGGGATCTTCCCAACCCAGGACTGAACCCAGGTCTCCCGCATTGCAGGCGGATTCTTTACCAGCTGAGCCACCAGGGAAGTGTGTGTGTGTGTGTGTATTTATATTATATATATATATTATAAATATATATTTATGTTTCACTGTTATATATGGTTTCAGGCATCTACTGCAGGTCTTAGAATATGATCCCCTTGAGTAAGGGGGGACTGCTGTACCTACGTTGAAGGGTTGCAGTGAGGTTTACATGATAATATGCACTTAGATCTGCGCCTAGCACACAGTAAGTGAATACAGTTGTTACCATCACCATCATCATGGGGCACTTCCTCTTGCTTTTTGGGTTCTGGTCCCAGTGACCTCCTTTCTTTTCTTCCTACTCCTCCTCTTCTCCTTCATCCTTCCTCTGCTCCTTCCTCTTCCTTCCCCTGCTCCTTCCTCCTCCTTTATTATATATCAAACTGCACCTTTTTCGGGGCTTTTGTACTTGATTCTCTCCATTCAGAATGGTCCTTCCCTGGTACCTTGTTTTCATGGTTAGGGTCTCCTCCTTGAAAAAGCCTTCTCTGGTTACCCCGAGAACCTCCTGCCTCCCATCCTTTCCATTCTTGTTTCATTTCATTGTGCATCATTATCACATTTATTGATTCCTTGAATATTGTCTGGGTCCTCTTCTAGACTAAATCCCTTGAGTGCAGGGGCTGGGCCTGTATGCTTGCTACCCACCACACTGCTGTGTACAGTGGGAACTCACTTGGTGTTTGTTGAATGAATGGTTGAAAAGAGGCACCTAATCAGTATGAGTCTGAGGTTGGTGTCAGGCTAAGAGGTGACTAGCCAGGTTGGTTTCAGAGAGAGACGGGGGTGGATTGTGTATGCTGCTTCTAATTCTCATAGCTGTTTAGGTTTGTGTCGCAGTCTTTGTTGGATCAGTTATCTTCCTGATACCCTATGTCCAACAAGGATATGGGCTTCTTTAAGAAAGAGATGGGTTTCTCACAACCCCAAGCACATTGTCAGGCATCTAGCAGGGGCTTAAAAGAAGTTTATTGGATCAATAAATGGATGGATGAATGAGTGGATGTCAAGAAAGATGGAGGGGCAGTAGTACTCAGACTGTAGGCAATGATAGGAAACCATGTTTATTTTTTTTCTTTTAATAAAGGATAATATATTCCCAGTCAATCTGTAAAAGGTCATGAATGTATAAAAATGTATTAATTACAATCATTAGCATTATGTTACAGAGAAATAGTTGTTATAACCTTTTCCCCTAAGATGGCACTTGGACGGACACAGTTGGTTTGCTTCACAAAAAAGGGTAAGAGTAGGTGACCAGTTGGCCTGGTTGGCCCAGGACTGAGGAATTTCCCAGGCTGTGGGGCTTTCAGTGCTAAAACTGGGAAAAGCCCAGGCAAACTGGGAAGCTTGGTCACGCAAGAAGGAGAGCAGGATGAGAATGTCAGGTGTGCGCTGGCATTTATGTACAGGTGATATTTTCTCAACTTTTCTCCATGATTTTGCTTCCTCTTAGCTCTCAAATAAAAATCCCTGTGTTATTATCAAGGATGTTACAGCTTTCAAAGGGTTTGAACAACCCCATGTAATTTTTACTTGATCCTTATGCTGAGTCTGGGAGGCAGGGCAGCGGAAGCATGCTACATGAATGCTCCTGGCTCCTAGAAAATATGGGGCAGAGAAAAGGCCCCCATCTCCATCTCCTGAGGGCAGTCCTCTTCCCACTACTCTGTTCTTTTCTGCAATTCCCCACCTGTCTCATCTGGCTTTCAGGAGTGGACAGGAATCATAAAGGAAAAGGAAGGATCTTGAGATCCAAGCTTTGGCTCAGTCCACTCATTTGGGACAATTTATATTATTACTGCTTTGCCTGATACATTCACCTGCTCCTCCTCGAGCCATCCTCATGAAGAATTCCCCTGAAGCCCCACCAGCTGGCCAGAGCTGGCACCATTATGTGGCAAAGTCAGTGAGAGAGATCCAGTGTACTGACTCAGGGTGATGCCCCAAATGGCCCTTCCAGTTAAGGTTTTGCCAGCAAGATGGTCAGGAGACCAGCTCACTCTGCCATCTGTCGGCTTGATTGTTGAGCTCTTTTTGGGTGCTTTTGCTAAGAAGTTATTCAAGTGATGTCAATTCATGGGGTGACTGTGACTTGCCACAGTTGTTTCCACCCTTGTATCAGTACCTTTTGCTCAGTATCCAGGTACCACCTTAAGGCGGGTACTCACCTTAAAAGGCTGGGCTATCCTCGGACAGGCTATCCTTGCCCATTGTAGAGCTCACTTCTCTTGACAATACATCAGAATATCATCCATTCTTTTATCTCAACACTGTTTTCCATACAAGTCGTCTGTGTAATTCTTTTTCCTGTGGAGTGAGGCTTCCTCTGGCTCTCCCTTATTCAGCTGAAGCCTGTGATGCTCTGGATGAATGGGGTTTAACATTGGTTCTATTCTTTCAGATGCTGTTGTTTGGGCTCAGAGTTGCTCTGTCATCTGGGTTGTCTATTCTGGGTGCAGCTGTGCAAAAGTTTGATCTTGGAGTTTGCCTTTTCTGAGAGCAGAATGAGGATGGGTACAGGTTTCCCCTGCAGTCTGAAAGTAGAGCGTTACTATGAAAAAATTCATAAGCTGAAATGGTATAAACAAAGAAGCAGTTACCTTAGGATACATCTTGCTAACAGATGTACAAAATAAATTGAGATAAGGCACAGATGCTCAGACAGAGTTCAAAGCTATGGTGGTTTGATTCTGAGGTGCTGTTCCCAGGGAAGGAGGTTGGCAGCGCCACTGAATGCTTGGGTAGAGGTAGCCTGCACCTCTAACCACTGGCTGCAAAACGAATGCTGAATGCTTTTTTCACCTTTTGTTTTGGTAAAAGGAAAAATTCTCTTTGGATTTCTTTTGGTTAGCAACAATAGGTACTAATACAGGTTTTTCCTTAAAGGCAAATGGTGTAAGGTAGACTTTGGAGAACTTGGGGATATTTCTACTTTTATTTAAAAATAAATAAAATACATATCTTAAAGAAGAGTGCTGCCTATGTTATCTTGGTGGATTCCCCAGACCATGGGACCCGTGGCCTATTAGCTAAAGCATGGGGTTACCGGTGCACGTGTTCACTTTGACATGCTTGTTTTCTTGCTGCTCTTACACTAGCTGTGGCCTTACGACCTTTGGAAGTGTCTGTGGCTCTGAGTTCAAATCTGGTTGTAATCTTCAGATGTCCTTTTCTTTGGCTTAGAGCAGACCCAGCTCTGAGAATGGAAGAGATGTTAACCCTGACATGACCGTTCCTGCGATACTCTTGAGATGAGGCACTAGTGTGTATGAGACCTCTTCTGAAACTTGAACTCTTGGCATTAAGGGGATGAGGTGATGGTTTGAGAAGGCCAGAAACTTCCAGATCTTGAGAGATCGGCTAGGTCAAGACACTTCTTGGCACCTTGGAATCTGATGCAACCCAGTTGCATTGGGTTGTAGGCTGTCATTATCCAGAGAGTCAGAGACTCTCTCCGGGCTAAAGAATGAAAAAACTCAATGCAATAGAAATATAACTTCCTTATAAAAAACCATTTATAAGATGTGCTGCCTGGCAGCAGAGCAAAACTAGAGGTTGACTGATTTCCAGTTCTTTTTTGTTAAACCCCTTGGGGCTAGCACGTCCTCTAAGGGTGGGGAGAGGAGAATAAAGACTGGCACATTCTTTCCTCCTTGAGGAGGAAGAGTCGTGGTTAATTAAGCCACTGATCAGGTGGCCTCTTCTGAGTGTGTACAGATGTCTGTAGGCCCCTCATATAGTCAGTGAGCTCTGGGATCGGCGGTGGCTGCCCTGGCTGAAGGGCCGGTTTGAGTTAGTCTGTGCGCTTGAGTAGGCTCCGGAAGCCATCATCCTACTAGGCTCCAAGAGCAGGTGCTCCCCAGACGAGAATTTAGCCCAGGAGTCCCCTGAGTATGGGTCGTCCCTTGTGTGGTCTCTGCTGCATCTCTCTCCAGGCAGTACCCAGTCCTGCTTGTACCTCTGCTCGGCGGGGCTCAAATTCTTTGGGGTGCTGCTTCTGAAGCTCTGACCTGAGGCAAGTGACCCCAGACGGTTGGTGGGATGGGCCTCTCTAGGGATGGTGGCAGGCCTCTGGTGGCTTCTCCAGCTCTGGATTTCCAGCTCTCTTTTGTCCACAGGGAGTCTGTCAATTTTCTGAGCTCTTAGGATTGGAGACTTCCCATATGTCCCTTGTAGAGTCAGGAAAAAGTACCTGGTGGGAAATAACAGAATAAAGATATTTTGTGACTTCTGACTTCTCGAATTTCAGCATTGAAAGGACCCTTAGAATCCAAGTCCCCACCCAGCGGAGGATCCCCTTTGCTGCTCTGTTAACTGATGGATCAAATCTATGTCCAGGCACTTCTGGTACTGGGGGAGTTCAGCAACAAAATGTAACAGCTAACATTTGTTATGTACTGTACACATAACTCATGTTATTCTCCCCCAAATCCCAAACAGTTGGTATTTTTGTTTCCTATTATGTATAGACATGGAACTGGAGGCACTAAGAGACTGAATGATTTGTCCAGAGCCATATAGTGGTCGAGGTGTGGTCAGGACCCAGTGCCCTGGATTCTGATGCTTTCCTCCTACTATGCATGTGGCCATTCGATTTCTGGGCTGTTCTAATTAGGCAAACTTACTTGCTTTGGGGTGTCAAATCTTTGTGGAACTTAATAATTTTTTAGTAGTTTCCCAATACATATTCTTTTCTTGAATCCATGGGCTATGCCAACTTCACAGCATCAGTACATTATCACTATTTGCTAGATGACAATATCATTGAGGCCCCAAATGATGAGCTGGATTTCCTAAGGTCTCCTGAGAAGTTGACAGATCTCCCTGATGGTTAACTCATGGTTCCTCTCTCCTGCCAAGCTGCCTGTAGTGGACTCTGGAATAGAAGTCTCTCTATGTGGCTCAGATCATGAACTCCTTACTCCAAATTCAGACTTAAATTGAAGAAAGTAGGGAAAACCACTAGACCATTCAGGTATGACCTAAATCAAATCCCTTACAATTATACAGTAGAAGTGACAAATAGATTCAAGGGATTAGATCTGTTAGAGTGCCTGATGAACTATGGACTGAGGTTTGTGACATTGTACAGGAGACAGGGATCAAGACCACCCCCAAGAAAAACAAACACAAAAAAGCAAAATGGCTGTCTGAGGAGGCCTTACAAACAGCTGTGAAAAGAGAAGCAAAAAGCAAAGGAGAAAAGGACAGATATACCCATGTGAATGCAGAGTTGCAAAGAATAGCAAAGAGAGATAAAGTCTTCCTCAGCAATCAATGCAAAGAAATAGAGGAAAACAATAGAATGGGAAAGACTGGAGATCTCTTCAAGAAAATTAGAGATACCAAGGGAACATTTCATGCAAAGACGGGCTCGATAAAGGACAGAAATGGTATGGACCTAACAGAAGCAGAAGATATTAAGAGGTGGCAAGAATACACAGAAGAACTGTACAAAAAAGAGCTTCATGACATGGATAATCATGATGGTGTGATCACTCACCTAGAGCCAGACATCCTGGAATGTGAAGTCAAGTGGGCCTTAGGAAGCATCACTATGTACAAAGCTAGTGGAGGTGATGGAATTCCAGTTGAGCTATTTCATATCCTAAATGATGATGCTGTGAAAGTGCTGCACTCAATATGCCAGCAAATTTGGAAAACTCAGCAGTGGCCACAGGACTGGAAAAGATCAGTTTTCATTCCAAGCCCAAAGAAAGGCAAAGAATGCTCAAACTACTGCACAATTGCACTCATCTCACACGCTAGTAAAGTAATGCTCAAAATTCTCTAAGCCAGGCTTCAGCAGTATGTGAACCGTGAACTTCCAGATGTTCAAGCTGGTTTTAGAAAAGGCAGAGGAACCAGAGATCAAATTGCCAACATCCACTGGATCATGGAAAAAGCAAGAGAGTTCCAGAAAAACATCTATTTCTGCTTTATTGACTATGCCAAAGCCTTTGACTGTGTGTATCACAATAAACTGTGGAAAATTCTGAAAGAGATGGGAATACCAGACCACCTGACCTGCCTCTTGAGAAATCTGTATGCAGGTCAGGAAGCAACAGTTAGAACTGGACATGGACCAACAGACTGGTTCCAAATAGGAAAAGGAGTACGTCAAGGCTGTATATTGTCACCCTGCTTATTTAACTTCTATGTAGAGTATATCATGAGAAACGCTGGGCTGGATGAAGCACAAATTGGAATCAAGATTGCCGGGAGAAATATCAATAACCTCAGGTAGGCAGATGACATCACCCTTTGGCAGAAAGTGAAGAAGAACTAAAGTGCCTCTTGATGAAAGTGAAAGAGGAGAGTGAAAAAGTTGGCCTAAAGCTCAACATTCAGAAAACTAAGAACATGGTATCCAGTCCCATCAGTTCATGGCTGAGAGACTGAACTGAACTGAATGCAATTATAGTTCAATTAAAAAATAAAAAGTAATCCAACTGGTCCAGAGGACATCTAAGGTCTTTTCCAAAAATAATCCTTAATTTTTTTAAAACCTTCTAAGAGCCTTATAAGCAGAGACGCTCTTATCCTTCTATTATGTCTAAAAGATTCCAGATGACCTCAATGTGAGAAGGGGTTTCTGAAGACCACAATAGATCCTATGGAATCAGAAACTTTCCCTCAATCTTTCTCATCTCACTCAGGGAGGCAGTACAGGTGGCCTTGCCTATGTTTTTCAGGAAAGACTCAACTTTTGCCTGGAAACTAGAATTTCCACAGTTTAAACATTTCCCCCAAGCTACGAATTTCCTTCTCTGTGCATTGAGTGAACAAATAACTGTCAAATTCTTACAATGGGACAAGCCCCAAGGGATTAAGCTGTGAACAAGACTGACAGGATTCTAGCTGTCAGAAAGCACAGGAACCAGAGTTAGAAGCCACAGGAACAGTGAGTGTGTCATACACATGATCTGCTGTTAGAGACCTTCCTTGAGGAGGAAACAATAAAGCTGAGGGCTGAGGGATGCACAGGAGGGAGCCAGGCAAAAAGGGGTGAGAGCCAGATTCTGGGCACGATAGCTGCCATGTGGAGACTGAGGGCAGGAGTGGGGTGAGAGGTCACAGGTGTCGGTAAGGCCAGAGCAAGCAAGGACCGCGGGGAATGCCTTGGGTTTTGTACATTATTGTAAAGGCCTTGGCAAGCCCTTGGAAAGTTACAAACATGACATGATCACACTTTGACACAATGATGATGGATTGGAATAAACCCAATAGGAGACTATTTAAATAATTTGGAATGAAAGAATTATAACCTATCTATGGTGGTGGCTTCCCTGGTGGCTCAGAGGTTGAAGCGTCTGCCTGCAATGTGGGAGACCTGGGTTCAATCCCTGGGTCAGGAAGATCCCCTGGAGAAGGAAATGGTAACCCACTCCAGTATTCTGGCCTGGAGAATCCCATGGACGGAGGAGCCTGGTAGGCTACAGTCCATGGGGTTGCAAAGAGTCGGACACGACTGAGTGACTTCACTTTCATTCACTATGGTGGTGGCTGTAGAAATGGAAATAGCAGATGGATTCTATTTGACAAGATCAAACTATCAGGTCTTGGCAATGGATAAGATAGGTCCATGTGGTGGTGGGTGGTGTCAAGGATAATTCTCATGGGCCTGCCTTGATCCTCAATGGGTAACAGTGGATGGAAGGAACTTGGAAGAGAGCCATGTTTCTGGGAGGGTGGTGGTGATAGAACGTAGATCATGAACTAAGTTATAGATGTCTGCCACTTCCCTCAGACATGGCATGTCCAGTGCTGGTGAGGCACAGGTAGCTAGAAGGATGTATCTGGGATTCTGGAGAAAGATCTGGGCTGGGAGTTTATATTAGAGATTCATCTGTGAAAAATGACATTTAACTTCACAATAATGGTTGCTGTGTTTATGGAAAGAACTAAAGTTAGAAGACAAAAGAACCTAGGACAAAGGCTTGACGTACACCATGTCATCTCTGAACCAGCAGAGGAAACAAGAGGTAGGAGAAAAACCAAGAGAGAGTTGTGTTACTGAAGCCAAATGAAGTGTACAAGGACTACCAGGGCCTAGTGTAGCTAATTATGCTACATTGTGTTTTAAAGTTTGTGTGTTAGTAATTTTACAGATAAAACAAAAGAAGTTTGCTCTCAGTTTAAGAGAATCATACAGTTCCTTTATACTGGTTGAATTAATTAGACTACGATTAGTGAGGTCATGGTCAGTGGCTAATTATCACAGGCTTGGTGAATGAAATCAATCTTATTATAAACACAGCTTACATCTTTAAGTGAACAAATACAGTTTTCTACAGCAAACATTCTGCCATGTAGATTTCTCTAACAAAAATTAATCGTTCCAAGGTTATAAGTTAACAGTCCTTGAAGCTATTAAAATAATCCTTTCTCTGTCAAAGGAAATCTCTTTGCCTTTTTTAGTAAACAGAATTAAGTAGGAATTCAAGTTTATGATGATCTAGAATAAGCAGAGATTTAACTTGCATGCTATGGTAACTGGCAAGAAAATATTTGCTAACTTTCCCTAGCTTGTCCCTCATCTGTTTAACAAGATATAATGGTGAGTGTTTGTCTTTTCCAAGACACTCTTGGAAAGAGTCCTATTTTATTCATCTTTCTGTTTCTTTAGCATCTTTTTTTTTCTCATTTATCTCTGAGGGCAGCCTTTGTGATGAGAACTATGCTAACTGTGGGTTATATAATGATAACAAGGAGGATACTTCTTTCTAGGAGTTCATGACAAACAGATAAAGCAGATAATATGTGGGATAAAAGTAGTGACAGATACAACCAGGTAATGGGAACACATGTTCTGTTTCAGCTTGAGGGTGGTAGGTGAAGTCACAAAAGGGTTCAGGAATTGGTCACACCTAGAATTATGTCAAAGGATGAGGAGGTCTGGTAATAGGAAGGACCTTTTGAGTAGAAGGGTCAACATGAACACAGGCAGGAAGACGAGAGGGCATGCAGACTTTAGGGAAGTCCAAGAAGCACGGTGATGTGGAGCCCAAAGTTTGAGGCAGGGACTAGGGAGATAAGGGTGCAGAGACCAGGAAGGGCCAAGCAGGGAGACTGTATACTTAGAACCCAACCATCTGTTGAGTTCAAAGGAGTGTTCGTCATCTTGATATGTTCAGCCTCTAAACCCTGCATCAGATGTCAAGGATCTGAGGTGTCTTAGGAAGAAGAAAGGGAGCCCAAACTAGATTAAGCATGCTGCCAAACTCATTAAAGGAACCAAAGTGTGCTAATGACTTTCTGCCTAATTTTGGATTAGAAAAAGTTCTCCACAGTGTTGCGATGGCCTCTTGACTATGGCTTATAATGGTAAAGTAGCTGAATTTCAAAAGATTCAGAGTGACAAGATCCTGAGGATGGAGAGGAGCTGGGTCTCGCCTTTGGGCACAGCATCATTAAGTTCACCAAATACTCTGACTATAGAGTGTGGGCTGGAGAATAGAACACTGGCCTCTGAGTTGGGAGAACAGACTCCCCCTGTGATTGGTGGTGAGCTGGTGGACACATTCTGGTTCTGGGACCTCAGCAGTCCCATGAGCAAGTGGGACTACAACCACAGCTCTGTCTAATTTCTTAGGTGATTTTGAAAAAGCAAAATGATGAACTAGATAGAAAAGCATGTGTCAAGAGTAAACTCCAAGGACATGTGAGGCATTGTTGCCATTTTGTTTTGAAAAGCTGACTGTAGAGGCTATAGACTAGAAATGTTAGAAATTGTCACTCTGCAGAAGTGATTTATTTGGCTAATATAGGGTGTATGAGTGTGTGTGTTTCAACAAATTTGAGTAGTATTTAAAACTTGGATATTTCTAAAGTTTGTGGGAAAAATCTAAAAGCTCTGAAATGCTCATCTTGATTTTTCCTTGTGGCAGTGATAGGCTGAAGCTTAGAAGTTCCTTCCCCGATGCCTGTACTTGACCTGGCTTGCTGCCATTGCTTACCTGTCCCTGAAGGCATTTGAAAGTGAGACTCCTGGGCTGATGAATAAAGGACTACAAGAACTTTTCAAAATGATTCTTTATACACAACGAGGTTTGTATGGCAGGAGGGGAGAAATTAGTACTCTCATTTTACAGGTGTCGTAACAGAGGCCATGCCGGATTCGGTGACTTTGCTGCTCTGTGGCTGACCTGGGACCAGATTCCATGCTATTTGCCTCCAAGTTTATGGTTCTTTCTGTCCTAGCTCCCTCCCTTTGGAACAAGAGCCTCAAGCATCCCAGCTGGGATCAAACTCCTGACTCAGGCTATGAGAATGGCTGATGGAGGAGAGTGGTAGTTCTAGGAAGGAAACAGCACCCCTGCTCAAACCTTGGGAGAAGAGCCACGGCCGGTGTGAGGAAGCAGACAAGGTAGAACGTGGGGTCTGAGAGCTGGCCTTCCATCACCCAGTAGGGATTGGTGGGGCTGTTGCAGGTGACGCAGATGGCGTTGTACACAAGGGACACCACAAAGTACATCAGGAAGCTGCCTGCGAGAACAAGCCCGTGGATGATGGTCTGCGGAAGGAAAGAAGTAAACACTGCTGAAGGGATGGTTTAGATCGGGGGGAATGCACTCATGCTACTTTAACTTCGTTTTAAATTTTTCTTTTTAGGAAATGCAACATACATATAAACTGTTTTTAAAAGTGTGCCATTTAATGGCTTATTATAAAGTAAATACCTATGTTGCTACCACCCAGAATTTGCACACAGATACCCCAGACATCCCTAAATCACCTTGACTTGTGTGATGAATCAGTCTCTTCCACATGTGGCTGTCAGGTATTCATTTCTGAAGCAGCTCAGTCTTCTGTAGTCTGATCACATTTTGTCCTGCCTCTTTTATGCTTCTTCCAGTTCCTGTCCTCTTGTAAACTTACTGATGATTTCATATAATTTCATTTCCACCTCTACTAGTTTGAAAGTTATGTATTTCATTTCTATTCTTTCAGTGATTACTCAATAAATGACAGTAAGCGATCTTAACTTACTGTAGTATAAAGTTTATATGTTTCCCTCCTCCAAAATTATGCAAGGGCTTTAGAATCAATTAACTCTGTTTACCTTCTTCCTGATTTATATCTTATTGCTACTGTATATTTAAATTCTATCATCTTTGTAAATCACACAAGTTATTATAGCAGTTTAATATGGTCAATAGTCTTTAAGATTTACTTACATGCTTGACACTTTCTATGCCTTCATTATCTCTTGCATTTTGGGTTTTCCATCTGAACTATATTTTCTTATACTTTTTAAAAAAAAGTTTATATTGAAGTGTAATTGATTAATGATTTGCCTTAGTTTCAGGTGTATAGCAGAGTGATTCAGGTATATATATACAAGTATCTATTCTTTTTCAAATTCTTTTCCCATTTAGGTTACTACAGAATATTGAGCAGAGTTCCCTGTGCTATATAGTAGGTCCCTGTTGGTTATCTATTTTAAATATAATACTGTGTACACATCAATCCAAAACTTCTAGTCTATCACCTACCCTGTTTTCCCTTGGTAACCACAAATTTGTTCTCTTAAGTCTGTGCTTCTCTTTTGTAAATAAATTCATTTGTATCATTTTTAAAAGATTCTGCATGTAAGTGATATCACATGATCTTTGTCTTTCTCTGCCTGACTTCACTTAGTGTGATAATCTCCAGGTCCATCCATGTTGTTGCAAATGGCATTATTTTACTCTTTTTAATGGCCGAGTAACATTCCATTGTATATATGTACCTCATCTTTATCCATTCCTCTATTCAGACATTCATTGGACATGTCTAGTCAATCAAGACAATAGCCATGTCTTGGCTATTGTAAAGAGCACTGCAGTGAACATTGGGGTATCTTTCCTTGCACTATTAGTTGATCTTTGAACAATAGGGTTTGAACTATGTGGGTCCACTTACATGTGGATTTTTCTCAAAAATACTGCAGTATTACCTGATCCATGGTTGGTTGAATCCACAGATACAGAGAACTGATTATGGGACTTGAGCATCCACAGAATCTGGCATTTGCATTGGGTCCTGGAACCAGTCCCCAGTGGATACTGAGGATGGCTATACATCCTTTAGAAGTTTTCTTTAGTGGAAGTCTGCTGATGATATATTTTATGATTCATTACTTCATCCTCATTCTTAAAAGACATTTTTGATCTTTTTTGGAAGTTATTTTCTTTTAGTATATTTAATACAGCATTTCACTATTTTCTGGGCTTCCCAGGTGGCTCAGACAGTAAAGAACCTGCCTGCAATGCAGGAGACCTAGGTTCAATCCGTGGGTTGGGAAGATCCCCTGGAGAAGAGAACGGCTCCCACTTCAGTATTCTTGAGGCTTCCCTGGTGGCTTAGATGATAAAGAATATGCCTGCAATGTGAGAGACTTGGGTTCAATCCCTGGATCGGGAAGGTACGCTAAAGAAAGGAATGGCTACCCACTCGAGTTTTCTTACCTGGAGAATTCCATGGACAGAGAGGCCTGGCGGGCTACAGTCCATGGGGTCACACAGAGTCAGACAATACTGAGGGACCAACTTTCACTAATTTCTGGCTTCTATTATTGCTACTGAGATGTTAGCAAAACGTTTTCTCTTGTTCTTAGAAGGAAATCTTTATCTCAAAATCTGGCTGCTTTATGATCTTTATTTTTGTCTTTAGTGTTCTATAGTTTACTTATAAGTGTGGCATTTTTAAGAAAATTATCTTGCTTGAGTTTTGTTAAACTTCTTGACATTGTAGCTTGATGTCTTTTGTTACTTTTGCAAAATTCTCAACTCACTATCTTTTCAAATATTACCGCGGTCTCTTTCTCCTCCAAGACTCTAATCAAATGTATGTTAGATCTTTTAAGATACCCACCTTATCTTTTATATATCTCTTCCATAATTTTCATTATTTTACTTTTGTTTTATATTCTGGATGATTTGACCAATTCACTAATTTTCTCCTCAGCTCTGCCTAATCTGCAGTTAAGCCAGCCATTGAAATTTAAATTACAGTTACTGGATTTTTTAATTTCTAAAACTTGGTCTTTAAAGAAAATCTTCTAGGTTTCTTTGTATGGCTTACCATACATTCTTGCAGATATTTTAAAGCTTATTCGTCTTTAAACATAGCAAACAGACCTTTTCTGTGAGTTATTTCTGATCATTTCAATACTTTAAATATTTGTTACTGATGTATGTGCTTGTGATCCTTAGTGATGAATCCTTGTTTCATTTGAACTTCATTATTTGTGGGCGTGTGTTTCAATGAGTTAAGAAAAAATTTTAGAGTTACTTAAATTTCTTAATACAATCAGTTGTTATGTAGTGTAAATATCTTAATGTCTACTGTTGTTATAATTGAGGTAGAATTGATTTACGGTATTGTGCTAGTTTCAGGTGTACAGCACAGGGATTCAGTTACATAGATGTGGTCCATTTCCCAGGATGAGTCCTTCATATCGAGTCTCCCTGATCGGTTCAGCACAGTGGGGACAATCCCCACAGTCCCTGCTGGGGACAGGCGTGCAGGTAAGTGTACCCTTACTCTGAAGCTAGAGCATTTGGGGCCCTAATGTAATGTGATCTCTTATTAGACTGTCACTGCAGGAGCCTGGGTTTTAATTTCTAAATATTATGTTCAATGAAGCCTGCCGAAAAGTTCATTTTAGGCAGGGTTGCAAACACTCTCAAGAAAACATAGACTTTGGCATTGCTTGCTTCACTACAATCCCACTTTTCCAGAGGTTTTGGTCTCTAATTATCCTATCAGCCTTTTCATAGAGTATGTATACATATATATACACATACTCTTTGTATATGTTTATATATATATATATAATATATTAAAATGTATATACACACAATTTTAGTTTTGTTTTCAGTGGAAGAGATGTTTTGAAATATCCTAGCCCCTGTTCCTGGAGAAGAAAACAGTTAGCTAACATTTTTCAGTCACTTAGGTGAGGACTGGGAAAGCTGACACAGCTATTAAAATTCATGTTAGATTTCAAGACTTCCCCAGCTATCTAGTGGTTAAGACTCTGTGCTCCCAATGCAGGGGGCACAGGTTTGTGGAACTATGATCCTGCATGGCGCAGCCAGAAAAATCTCATGTTTGATTTCTACCCATGGAAGAAAGACACTCTCCCTCTGCTTCAAGCACTTGAAAAAGGGAACTACTTTCTTCATAGTGATGGTAGTAGCTGACTCCTTTCCCTGGAGCAACAGAAATCACCAGTGACTACCAGGATACCTGGTCTAGAGATGCGTTAGGTGGATTAATAGTGCTAAATGGTGAGTGAAAGGAACAAGTTCTCTGTTCTAAAACATGCAGTGCTCTGAGAAAGAAGGCTGAATGACCAATCATTACTCACTTAATATACATTGCAGTCTGATTATTTACAGGGCATTTTTGAAAGGTTAAAAAAATATCTAATGGTTAAGAAGGTCATGGAGAGAAGAGTTACTCTTGTGAAATATCTTGTGCTACTGTTTAAAAAAGAATGTAATCACTGTGAAATATTTCAAGCACACAGACAACAAATCTCATGCATGAGATGTCCAGCTTTACCCGTTTTAACCTTATGCCATATATATGGGAGCAGAATCTGTCACTCTAAAATGTCTCTGGCATCAGGATTACCTTGAGCTGGTTGTTTTTAAGAAACAGCAGACAGAGGAGAAGCTCTGGAAACTGAATAATAGATGTTTTCTTTTTGTAAGAGACATTTATACTTATAAGGGAAATCTCTGTTTGTAAGGGTGTCTCCCTCTCTGTACCAGGAAAAGGAAACATTCTAAATTTCTAGAAAATCTTTATCAACTTCCACCTCTGGCCTCCCCTAACCCCAAAACTTCTTTTGTCTTTAGTTAGTGATAGTATTTAAGGTGGTGGCTAGGGCCATAGTTTCCTGGTCTCTCTCATGTGTATAGGAAATACTGATTAAACTTTTGTTTGTTTTTCTCCCATTAATCTGTCATTTATTACAGGAGTGTCTAAGCTGAGACCTAGAAGGGTAGAGGGAAAATTAGTTTTTCTTCCTCTACACACATTTGCCTCAGATTTTATTAAAAGGAGCCTTACAGATACAATTCAACCACCATGTATCCCTTGCAAATGCCTTTTCTTTCATCTTGAAAATAAGTCATGTTCATTATTTTTATGTGTATTTTATATGTACATGTTTATGTATCCATGTTAGTGGATACTTTTAAAATTTTATCATGTAGCTATCCTGAGTTCTTTTCACTAGACAGTATGCTTTGGAGGTTTATTTTTGTTGCTAAATGCTGTTCTATTCATTTTAACTGTTCTAGTGTATGACTATGCTATTATGTGTTTTCCTGTTGGTGAACATTTAGGCTGTTTCCAATTTTTAAATTTAGCTTTAAAGAATAATGATGTAATCTTATCTATGTCTATGTATGTCTATGTATATACATGTGTCAAAGGATCATCGAGGTTGCATAGTTAGAAGTGGAATTGTGTCACAGCATGTGAATACTTCTAGCTAACTCTTCTAACATATTCTAGCTATTTTCAAATTGCTTCTCCAAAGTGGTGCTATCAGTTTACAGTTTACCAACAGAGTATGAAATTTCCTAGGTTAGGCATTATTACCTTTAATGAAGTAGTATTAACTCATCCTACTACAGTACTATTATACTACATACCATACTATAGTTTATACTAATATACTACAGTAGTATTAACCCACACTACTGAGTTAATTTGCCAATATATTATTTAGAATTTTTACATTTACCTTCATTGAGGAAACTGCTCTATAATTTTGTTTCCTAGGACTATCCATGCTCATTCTGATATCAGAATTATTCTAGCCATGAAAATTGGATTTGAATCCGTGAAAAAGTTGATATGACATAGGAATTATCTGTCCCTTATAAACTTGGTCAAACTCACCTTTACAATCCTTTGGCTTTGTAACTTTAGGGATGAGATTGCTGATGTGTTTTCTAGAATGGTGATTGGTTTATTCAGCTCTGATGAATGATTTTGACTATAGTTTTGTAAATTCTATATTTAAAGGATTTAACTTGGTTTAACTTTTCAGAAAAATATTAAAAATATCGATTCCATTGACTATTGTATACATGAGATCTGCATCCATGAAAACAGAGGGCTCAACACCATTTTATATAAAGGACTTGAGGATCTGTGGATTTTGGTATTCACATGAGTCCTGGAACCCATCTTCTGCAGGTACTGAGACAACTGTGTATCCAAGAATTGCAGTCTTTTCCATTTCTAGTACTGTTTTTGTGGTCTTGTCTTTCTGTCTTCTTTTGGATCAGTTTTGTCAGAGGTGAGTTTTTTTCCCCATTTTTGGCCACACTGGGCAGTGTGTGGGAATCTTAGTTCTGTGACTAGGTACTGAATTCATGCCCTTGGCATTAGCAGCATGGAGTCTTAACCACTGGACCCCCAAGGAAGTCCCAAGAGGTGAGTTTTCAGTAGGGTTTGAAGAGCTCAGTTTTGGTCTTATTGACCTTTCTTTGATTTTTCTCTCATCTTTTTTTCTTATTTCTTTAGGTTTATATGGTATTTTTAAAAGTTTCTTAAGTTGAAATTTTAACTTAGCCTTTTTATAGTCATTCAGCAGCAATAAGTATAATTTCCATCATGATTTACTTTTGACCTCCTAAATGACATGTTTAGATGTGCATTTTGAAATTTCCATGCATGTTAGGCTGTACTTTCATTGTTTGTATTTATTAATCTAAATGCATTACTATCAGATACTAGGTTCTTTATGATACTGAGTTTTTCAAATTTCTTTGTGATTTAGAATTTGGTCTTTAAATTTTTGGTATATAGTCAGGTGTGTTTGAAAGATGCATATTTAGTATTTGTTTAGAGCAGGATTTTATATATTAGGGCTAACTATATAAGGTCAAGTGTGGTAATTTATTCAAAACTTGATCTGTGTCTGTTTTGATAGAGTTCTACAGAAACATCATTCTAGAATTATAAGTTTTTCCATTTCTCTTCATAATCACGAGATGAAAAAGTCCTATCTGATATTTCTGGCTATCATTTTCTTTGTTCTTACCTTTTCCTCTTCCCTACCGCCTGGGGAATTGATAGTTTCCTATATTCCTCTAATTCTTTCCTCTTCTTTATGTTTAATCTTAAGTTTTTGCTCAGAGGTTAAAGCATCTGCCTCTATGTGGGAGACCTGGGTTCGAGCCCTGGGTCAGGAAGATCCCCTGGAGAAGGAAATGGAACCTACTCCAGTACTCTTGCCTGGAGAATCCCATGGACGGAGGAGCCTGGTAGGCTACGGTCCCACGGGGTCGCAAAGAGTTGGACAAGACTGAGCGACTTCACTTTCTTAAGATACTTTAAGATTTAGGAGGTGCTAAATAAATTAGACTTTTATGGAACAATTTATGGTTGTGTATTTCTCATCCTATTCATACAATGAAGACTTCAGCATAAGTTACCTACTGAATAGCCTTTCCTTACCATTGTTTCTTGCAGCTTTAGCTTTTATTTTCTTTCAGATTCTTGCATATTTCTTTCTTCCTTTAGTGAGGGTCTATAGGTGGTAGACCTTATAGAGTTTATCTATAAATTTCCTTTTTTTTTTTTTTTTACCACAGGCTACTAAGAAGGGACAGAAACATGTTATAAACAGGTAAGAAGGGGAAAAAAGCAAACATACAGCTGTATTATTTGCCTTTGATTCTTCTGTTTGATAAATCATTTTCTCTTGACTGAAGGAATATAGTAATGACCCAGGAGATTTTCGTGGCCCTCTTAGAGAATTAAAATCCGTGTTTCTCCACTGGCCGGGTGGGTGTACTTCCCTTGGGAATCTTTTTATTTATCAGTCTTTAGTGAACTATCACTTAAGTGTAGGATAGTGTTCCAATAGTGTAACTGTTTGCTATTTGGCCTTAAGTCTTTGAAGATAATTGCTCCACTACTTTTTGATTTCTATTGTTTAATTGCTGTTAATTTTCAGGTAATTTGTCCATAGTCTCTGGCAGATTTTAAGACTGTTTCTTTTATACTGTACAGTTTTATGACCAGTCACCATATCCAGATTTATTTTGATTGTCTTTCTCAGTGATGACTTCTTCAGTACTTCTCTAAGCATTCTTTCCTTGTTCTTCTATGACTTCTATTATGTGGCTGTTGGAGTCATGTATTCCAAATATCATTCCTCTTGATTACATTTTCATATTTATGTGGCATTCTGCATGAGTACACAATACTTTCCAATTTTGGTAGTTTACTCTTAGCCAGTGTCCAGTCTAGAGTGGATTCCACAAATTGCATTTTTAGTTTCAGTGACAAACTTTTTGCATTTTCAAAAGTTCTAAATATTTCCTTAGCTTGGTTCAGTTCCTAGTATTAAAATTATGACTGCCTTCTTCACAGTTTCTGATAAAACTAAGTGGTTTCTCTGGTGGTTCCGAAAGCAATTTATTTAAGCTTGACTAGGCCTTTTTGTTTTTATCAATTTGTTCTATCTCTCATGGCATGAATTGGAACTAAGGGGTTTTCAAGATGGGAACTCTGTGATCTGGAAGCCCCCTCGGGTGGCTGTTATCAGCCACTGCTTGGTCTAGCTTGTGACAGTAGGGGGAAGGGAAGGAGTTCCACTGTAGAAGGTTGGGAATACCCTGAGCCTACTTAGGGAGGTTTCAAAACATTTAATACAAATGCTCTCAGAAAGATTTGGTTTTTGCCAAGCTGAAATGGTTCTTTCTGTAAAGTGGTCTCCCTGCATCCATCAGTCTTACCTCATCACACTATTGGCACAGAGGTTAAAAGGTCAAGAGTCAGCCAGCTAGGGTTTAGGCTTGCTTCTGTCTTGCACTGCTTGGGGAAAGTTTAACCTCTTTATACTCATTTCTGTATCTGTACGATGGGACTTAAAAAAAACAAAAACAAAAACCGAACACATGCATATGTTGCAAAATGATTTCCACAATAAAATTTAGTAAACATCCATCACTGCAATACAGGTGACTCTTGAACAACACAGGTTTGAACAGCATAAGTTCACTTATACACAGATTTTTTTTCCCACTAAATACATACTACAGTACTGCATGGTACACTGTTGAATCCGTGGATATGGAACTTCAGATATGGTGGGACAACGGTTACACGTGAATTTTCCCCCGTGTGGAGGATTGGTGCTCTTAAACTCTAAACTGTTCAAGGATCAACTGTGTATGTCAAGTCATTATGTTGTACAGCTTAAACTTATCCAGTGCTGTGTCAATCAGTGTCAATCATATCTAACAAAAAGATCCTATCTAAAGGACTTTGGGAAGTTAAGTAAGGAAGTACATTAAAATCATACAGGTGTGTACCTGGCATGTAATTTTAAGCTATATGTTTTTTATAATTATCATTGGTCAAATTTAATAAGAAAGCTAGCATTACCATTTTGAATTACTAAAAGGTGATATTTGGACATACTCAAGATATGTTATGTGGAGACAGTCTTCTAATCTTTTACCCCCAAATTAAATGGACAGCACACCTTCGTAACATTTCCTCAAGTATGGTCAGTCAGATGTTTTCCTTGTCTCTCAAACAACCATGAATTTTGAAATCGAAAGTACCTGTTTTGGCAATACACTGCCTCATCGTATTGTATGTCTTAGTTTTTTATCCTGACTAGATGGTGAGCCAGTTGAGGTCAGCAATTTTATCTTCTCTACTTTATCCCTATCAAAGTGGACCACAGGTATGAGTTCAGCATATGTGTATTCAGTGAACAATGATACGGAGAAAAGCAGCTCAAATCTAAGTGCAGTTGATGGAAAGGAACACAATTTTTAGGCCCAAAGGGCTTGGCACTTACCCAGGTCTTCATTTCCATTGCCTGGTGCAAGAGGATTGTGGCAAGGGAGATGGTGTTGATGGGTGTCCCGAAGGTAAAAATGTCGATATCAGAGTCCTTGTAGGTCTGCAGAGTAGGAACAAACAGGCAGTGTCAGCTGTGCCCGTGGACTGAAGGCCTTAGTTTGGACAAGTGATTGTCATCAATGAAGGCAGGTGTCAAGGGAGGGGAAGGAATGGGGAGAAGCTGTCCAGCTACCGTCATGTGGAACTGACTGCAGGGACAGATAGGAGGAGGAGTGAGTTGATAGGACTAAACTCTTCAAAATGCATTTGCAAAGGAAGCCATGAAGAGTATCCCAGAGCTTTGCAGAATGAATAAACAAAAAATTGAGTACCTACCAGGCACAACGCCAACTGCTAAAGATACTCCTGTGTCCACTTTCAAGGAGTTTAGAATCTGCTAGGCAGGACAAATGTGGTACATAAGGGTGTAAATGCTAAAATGGAACCAAGTACAAGGCTCTTTGGGAGTAGAGATGAGAAATCAGCTGAGACTGTAGTAAGGGGAGTTGTTCTCTTGAAAGGAGAGAGAAAAGGCAGATCAGGCAGAGGCCAGAACTGAGGGTGAAAAGCCCAAATCATCCTAGATGGAATAGTTCTAAATGGTAAGTCTGTTGATCACATAGTAAGGGCAAAAGAGGCCTGACTAGGGAGGGTATTGTAAACCAGGAAATTCTGAGAAAGCACAAAATGCTTGCCTCCTCAATATCCATCACGTTGCTGTTTGCAAAAGAATGTGATCCAGAGACTAGGCAGATACCACTGTTTTTCTGGCACAAATTACTCTACATCTGAGCTCCTTGTCTGGGAAGAATACAGATATCCTATGCTACATACATTCTCACTCTTTAAACTGGGGAACTGAATTGAGATGGGGCTGCTATCCTGTGCTCCCTGTATTCTTGTTTTATTTCAGATAAGGTAGTAACTCTTATTATCAGAACTTGGAAGCACAAATGTAAATACAAATCAAAAGGTGTAAACTCAAATACCTTCAATATTCAAGTAAGAAGCAGTAAATGAGTGAGTGAAGTTGGCTAGGCATGACACAAAAGGGCATGGTGGGGACTATGACAAACTAGAGAACAGGTGCCCTATCTAAGCAGGGTGGTGAGTCAGCTCTGGATTTTGCCATGACCCAGTATAATAACCGCTTTTAACTTTTCCGAAGATGTTTTGGTAAAGTATTCTGACTTTCTGAATATGCTGGGTAGGGTGGAGTCTGCAGGCCTCCTATTTGGAGCCTCTGCTCTGAAGTGTCCAGAAAGATACTATTGGTCTAGGATTTCATATTAACGGGACCAGTTCTACCCTGCTGTTTGTACGGTTAGAATGGGACCATAAACCTTACCAGGTAGGGGATAAAGAAACAGACGAGGCTCTGGTAGAACGCATCTGCCATGGAGATCCAGAAAGTCAGCAGGTTATAGCACTGCCAGGAAAGAACACAGCGACGGTTACCACCATCCGAGCAAGCCTCTGTTCCTTGTCAGCAGCTTTCTTGTGCGTGGCTGGGCTAGACAACATGGCACTTACAATGTTTCTTTCCCTAGAGGCCGTACAGTGGAATGATCAAGAGCATAGACCTGGGAGTCTCAGGACCTCAAGTCAAGTTCCAGGCCTGTGTGACCTTAGTGAAAGTCACCAAACCGCTTTGGGAATTGTTTCTTCCATAGGAAGTAGATAAAAACAACACCGGCTAGATTTCCTTGAGTTTCAAGAGGTCTAAATACAACTGTGCTTTGGTACCTTGAAAGGGCTCGGCTGATAATGATCGTTAATACTAGTGCTAATACAAACTTGGTAAGTTTAGAGATTCTGAATAGCATCTGAAAAGGAGCTCTCAACCACAGCTCAGGATCACGAGTTCCCAAGAGACAGCTCGGTGGCTTCGGAGATGAGCTTTCTCATTTTGTGCTTCCTTCCCTGGGAACAGTGAAACCATTTACAGTGTATGTTCCTGCTACATTAACTTTTTAAAATGTTAGATACTAAAGGGATACATTATGCAGCCAATTCACCTATGGGAAGGGGACAATGAGAAGGGCCCAGGATGTAGTGCGTCATCTCCACGTCTCCCTCGCCTGAAGTGCTGGGGTTGCTAAGTTGTTCTCCACCTATCTTTGGGTGAATATGGGGCTTGGTTCTTCGCTGGTTGTCCACAAAGTTTCACCAGCTCTCAAGCAGCACATCTGGCTTTGCCCTCCTTATCTGAGGTGTAGAGCTACCCTAGTGCATAGCGATATCCCTTTTCCCAGAGCTCCTCCTTTGAGGCCATCAGGTTCCCTCCCTGCCTCCTGCATCCAGGTTCCCAGCCTGTGCTGGTCAGACTGCCTGCTGTAGGACCTTCCCAAATCCTTTAGGGCATCAGTGTGGCCTCTGTGCCTTCAAAGAAACTATTTGGATGGCTTTTAGCCCCAGGGATTCCCAAAGCAAGCCTTGGAGGTTCTGTTGAAGGCCTGCAAAGATCAGGTAAAAGTGATGCAATCTTTCTGTAAGCCCTCCTCCTCTTTAGCATAGGCCCATATTAATGTGTGATATAATTAAGAAATAACTAAAAAGAAAAATATCCACCTGGCCCATCACCTTCAACAGCAAATGAGAAACAGGCCAGGAACAGGGAGCAGACTTCCTGGGTCACGTGGGAGGTAAGTGGCAGAGTGGAGACCAGAACACAGGATTTCCAGCCCAGCACTCCTTCTCTGACACCTACAGGGACGAGCTGAGGGTCACCTCCCAGTCCCCCTGCCTGCCCGATCCCCTTACCTCGGAGTTCTGGCCGCTCTTGTACAGTTCGGGCAATGCCAAGAGTGTTTCCATAGAGATGTCTTTATCGAGGACTCCGAAGACAAGGGGAGGCAAGGAAGTGAAGAAGAGGTTGAAGAAGATCAGCTGCCAGTAGTCAATCATGGTGGAGCCAGAGAAACCGCAGAAGAACTGGTACCAGAAGAGCAAGTTGACGTAGCACTGTGGGCAGAGAGCATGGCCTTGCAAGTGAGGACCTGAGGGCAGCCGTCACCAGACGCTGCTGAGGAGCTCTGTTGAATAAGTGCGCGGACTCGGAGCTTCAATTCCCTCACTTGTTACATGCAGGGTTGTCTAAGGATTAGAGGTAGTTCTCATCCTTAGACTCTGCTATTACTATTACTACTGACCTTCTTTAGGACCTGAAGGGAATTCTATCAACTTGTAGAGTATACTATGGTGGTTTTTGGAGGCAGGGAGGACTGGCTTTGAATCCTCAGTTCTGTCATGCACTAGCTGCGTGACCTAGGACAAACTGTTTAACCTTTCTGAACGTCATCTTGCCACCTTTCATATGGGGATATATAGACCATGGCCTGTGAAACCAAAAGGCAGTAAGTAGTTATGATTAGTAGTGCGGTAAGAGGAAAGACTTGAGCGTGGGCAGGACGGCTAATGGGAGGAGAACTTCATGAGGAGGTTGACCTCCAAACTCTTTCCTAATGGCCGCACAACTCCGAGGGTGAAGAATAAAATCTTATGCTGAAGTGTTGCTTTATGCTTTCTAATGATCTTTCCACTTAAGACCTCCTCACTGGAGAAGGGCTGGGTCACAAGTATTGTCTAACATATTGTGATATGGTTTGGTGACTTGACCAAGGTCACGATAACTGCTGGTCCTGGGGTTAGAACTAGAACTTGGCTCCATGTGGCTGAGGCACAGAGCGGTAAAGGGTTTTTAATGTAAGGAATCATTCAGCAGGTTTGTGTTCAAGCTAGTATTCTCATCCACTAACTACTGGGCCAGCATTACTTTTAAGAGGCTGTTTATTATACTACTAGTAGTAATATTAACATTCATATTAATGCTACAATTATTATTTGAGCTTCTATTTGTGATGGGTGCGTGGTAACAGTATATTAGTATAAAGCACATTAGATGGCACAGTGGTAAAGGATCCACCTGCCAATGCAGGAGATGAAAGAGACAGGAGTTCAATCCCTGGGTTGGGAAGATTCCTTGGAGAAGGAAATGGCAACTCATTCCAGTATTCTTGCCTGGAAAATTCCATGGACAGAGGAGCCTGGCAAGGTATTGTCCATGGGGTCATAAAGAGTTGGATATGACTCAGCATGCACACAGCACATTAGCAGATATGCAATATACATAATTTGTCCCAACAACCTAGCAAGATAATGTTATTGCTAATAGTATAATAGTACTATATTATGTATTATTAAATAATAAACATTACTTACAGACAAGGAATTTGAGGCTCTGATATACTCACTTATCCCTTGCCTATGTTCGGAGCTAGGAAGTGGCACAACTAGCCCCTGAGTTTTCAAAGCTTCTTCCTCAACCACTCCAAGCCCTTAGTCCCATCTTTGGATAATGCCATAACAATGCTGACCCAGATTCTTGCATCCAAGAAGCTCCAACCTTTGGCTTTTCTGCCCAGATGACTAGTGGGGAGTCTGAAAGACACCCTGGTGCTCTTAGACACACTGGACCTTGCATTTCTCTGTCTGAGGGCTGGGGTCCCCTCCACTGCTGTTTCAGGTCACCTCTTCCCACTCTAGTCCTGTGATACTGAAAGGGCTTTTTTGCTATGAGTTTTTGAAGTTATTTCTCAGAGAAGGAGATTTGGGAAGGAGGGGGCTCAATCTGTTTCCTAGGCAGACTCTGAGTCCTCAAAACAATATCAACCATTTATGCCCTTGACAGGGTGGCTTTAAGAAGAACCAGAGTGGCAAAGTCTCCTTGATACTAGTGATTAGCAATCGTACGAGGCTTTGGTTTTTGTCTTTTGGCTCTTTGAGCACTTTACCTTGCTTCTCCCTCTCCCGCTGACTGAGAAAGACGCTCACTCTTAGTTCCATGTACACACAGGTGGCTTGAACGGCTCAGATGGGGTGACTGACTAAAGTCCCTCGGCCAGTTGGGGCTGGAATTCTGACTTGAGGTTGTAGAATCTTAGGATGCCGGGGCTGGAAGTGACCCATCTACAGACAAGGCCAAGAATAGCAATGGCAGCAATAACAACAGAGACTCCTAAAGCACTTCCTAGGTGCCAGGCTCTGTACTGACCCATTTAGTCCACTTGCAAGCCTTACGAGGCAGTCACTGCTATCCTCATTTTACAGTTGAGGAAACTGAGCTTCAGAGAGGTCAAGTCATGTGGCTAGGGTTACAGACTAGTAAGTAACAAAGCTGGAGTCCAGACCTAGATGTTCAGGCTAAACAATATGCTGCTAAACCACCCATGGATCACTGAAGAAATCAAAGAGGAAATCAATACACAGAGACAAACGACAATGAAAACACCACAATCCAGATCCTACGGGATGTAGCAAAAGCAGTTCTTAGAGGGATGTTTATAGCAATACAATCTTGGGCTTCCAATCTGCCTACCAGTGTAGGAGACATGGGTTCAATCCCTGGGTTGGTAAGATTCCTGGGAGCAGGAAATGTATTCATTTCCATGCCAGTATTCTTGCTTGGGAAATCCCACGGATAGAGGAGCCTGGTGGGCCACAGTCAATGGGGTCCCAAAGAGTTGGACATGACTGAGCACATACATACATGCACAATTTTACCTCAGGAAACCAGAAAAATCACGAAGAAACAACCTAACTTTATGTCTAAAGCAACTAGAGAAAGAAGAACAAACAAAACCCAAGGATAGAAGGAAAGAAATCTTAAAGATTAGAGTAGAAATAATGAAAGAGATGAAAACAATAAAAATGATCAATGAAACTAAAAGCTTGTTCTTTGAAAAGATAAAAAAATGATAAACCTTTAGCCAGACTCTCAAGAAAAGCGAGGGCTCAAATCAATAAAACTAGAAATGAAGGATACCTGTTACAACAGACACCACAGAAACACAAAAGATCACGGAAGACTCTACGAGCAACTATATGCCAATGAAATGGACAGATGCTTAGAAAGGTACAGTCTCCCAAGCTGGCTCCACGGGCGAATCCCATCAAACACTTAGAGAAGAGCTAACACCTATCCTTCTGAACCTGTTCCAAACAATTGGAACACTCCCAAACTCATTCTATGAGACCATCATCACTCTGATACCAAAATCAGACAAAGATACCACCCACACAAATTACAGGCCAATATCACTGATGAAAATAGATGCAAAAGTTAAGCCGCTCAGTCGTGTCTGACTCTTTGCAACCCCATGGACTGTAGCCCACCAGGTGCCTCCGCCCATGAGATTCTGCAGGCAAGAGTACTGGAGTGGGTTGCCATTTCCTTCTCCAGGAGATCTTCCCGACCCAGGTCTCCCACATTGCAGGCAGAAGCTTTAACCTCTGAGCCACCAGGGAAGCCCTGCTGCTGCTAAGTCACTTCAGTCATGTCCGACTCTGCAACCCCATAGACGGCAGCCCACCAGGCTCCCCCATCCCTGGGATTCTCCAGGCAAGAACATTAAAGATGCAAAAATCCTCAACAAAAGATTAGCAAACCAAATCCAACAACACATTAAAAGGATCGTGCACCATGATCAATTGGATTTATTCCAGAGATGCAGGGATTTTTCAAGATCTGCTAATCAGTACATTATAGCACATTAACAAATTGAAGAATAAAAACCATATGATCATCTCAATAGATGCAGAAAAGCTTTTGACAAAATTCAACACCCATTTAATATAAAAATTCTCCAGAAAGTGGGCATAGAGGGAACATACCTCAACATAACCTCACACACCTATGGTCAACCTATGACAAAAAAATGCAAGACTATACAATGGAGAGAAGACAGTCTCTCTAATAAGTGGTGCTGGGAAAACTGGACAACTACACGGAAAAGGATGATACTATAACATTCTCTAATACCATATACAAAAATAAACTCAAAATGGTTTAAAGACAAATATAAAATATGACACCATAAAACTAGAAGAGAACATAGGTAAAGCATTTTCTGACATAAACCATACCAATGTTTTCTTAGGTCAAGGCCCTAGAAATAAAAGCAAAACTAAACAACTGGAACCTAATCAAACGTATAGACTTCTGCACAGTAAAAGAAACCATAAAACGAAAAGACAACCTATGAACTGAAAGAAAATATTGCAAATGAAGCAACCAATAGGGGATTAATCTCCAAAATATATAAATACATGAAACTCAGTATATATATAAAAAAACAAACCACCCAGTCAAAAAATTGGCAGATATAGACATTTCTCCAAAGACGACATACAGATGGTCAAAAAGCACAGGAAAATATGCTCAACATCACTAGTTATTAGAGAAACGCAAGTCAAAACTATAGTAAGTTTTCACCTTATAGCAGTGACTGAATGACTTCACTTTCACTTTCATAGCAGTCAGAATTGCCATCATCAAAAAGTCTACAAACAATAAACGCTGGAGAGGGTGTGGAGAAAAGGGAACCTCCAATACTGCTGATGAGAATGTAAATCAGTACAATTGTTATGGGGAACAGTATGGAGGTTCCTTAAAAAACTAAAAATAGAGCTTACTGTATGATTCAGCAATCCAATTCTTGGGTATACATCCAGAGAAAATAACTTGAAAAGATACATGCACTCAATATTCATTGTAGCACAATTTACAGTAGTCAAGACACAGAAGCAACCTCAATGTCCATCAACAGATGAATGGATATAGAAGATGAGGTGTATATATATATATATATATACACACACAATGGAATGTCTCCTCAGCCATAAAAACAATGATATAATGCCATATACAGCAACATGGTAATAGAGATAATCATACTAAATAAAGTCAGAGAGAAAGATAAATATCATATAGTATCACTTATATGTGGAACCTAAAAAATGATACAAATGAATTTATTTACAAAAGAGAAACAGACCTATGGATTTTGAAAACAAATGAAAGGTTATCAAAGGGGAAAGGTGGGGGGAGATTGGGATTAACATGTACACTCTATATAAAATCCATAATCAACAAGGACCTATTGTATACCACAAGGAACTCTGCTCAATAGTCAGCAATATATACAAGAAAATTTGGGAAGGAGTGGATAGGATATATGTATATGTCTGAATCCCTGTTGTACAACAGAAACTAATGACAAATTTACATTTATAAACATAAATTAAAATTACAAACATTATAAATTAACTATACTCAAAAATTAAAAAGAAATAATCTACTATATTATTAGATTATCTTGGCACAGGAGGGCCGGAGGAGCTACTCCACATTCAAGGTCAGGAGGGGTGACCTCCTCCAATGGTAAGGAGCAGTGGCTGTGCTTTGCTGGAGCAGCCCTGAAGAGATACCCCACGTCCAAGGTAAGAGAAACCCAAGAAAGATGGTAGGTGTTGCGAGAGGGCATCAGAGGGCAGACACACTGAAACCATAATCACAGAAAACTAGTCAATCTAATCACACAGACCACAGCCTTGTCTAACTCAATGAAACTAAGCCATACCCTGTGGGGCCACCGAAGACAGGTGGGTCATGGTGGAGAGGTCTGACAGAATGTGGTCCACTGGAGAAGGGAATGGCAAACCACTTCCGTATTCTTGCCTTGAGAACCCCATGAACAGTATGAAAAAGCAAAATGATAGGATACCAAAAGAGGAACTCCCCAGGTCGGTTAGGTGCCCAATATGCTACTGGAGATCAGTGGACAACTAACTCCAGAAAGAATGAAGGGATGGAGCCAAAGCAAAATCAATACCCAGCTGTGGATGTGACTGGTGATAGAAGCAAGGTCCAATGCTGTAAAGAGCAATATTGCATAGGAACCTGGAATGTCAGGTCCATGAATCAAGGCAAATTGGAAGTGGTCAAACAGGAGATGGCAAGAGTGAAGGCTGACATTCTAGGAATCAGCGAACTAAAATGGACTGGAATGGGTGAATTTAACTCAGATGACCATTATATTTACTACTGTGGGCAGGGATCCCTTAGAAGAAATGGAGTAGCCATCATGGTCAACAAGAGAGTCTGAAATGCAGTACTTGGATGCAATCTCAAAAATGACAGAATGATCTCTGTTCGTTTCCAAGGCAAACCATTCAATATGATGGTAATCCAAGCCTATGCCTCAACAAGCAACGCTGAAGAAGCTGAAGTTGAATGGTTCTATGAAGACCTACAAGACCTTTTAGAACTAACACCCAAAAAAGATGTCCTTTTTTCATTCTAGGGGACTGGAATGCAAAAGTAGGAAATCAAGAAACACCTGGAGTAAGGAGTAAGGCAAATTTGGCCTTGGAATACAGAATGAAGCAGGGCAAAGGCTAACAGAGTTTTGCCAAGAGAACGCACTGGTCATAGCAAACACCCTCTTGCAACAACACAAGAGAAGACTCTACACATGGACATCACCAGATAGTCAACACCAAAATCAGATTGATTATATTCTTTGCAGCCAAAGATGGAGAAACTCTATACAGTCAGCAAAAACAACCGGGAGCTGACTGTGGCTCAGATCATGAACTCCTTATTGCCAAATTCAGACTTAAATTGAAGAAAGTAGGGAAAACCACTAGGCCATTCAGGTATGACCTAAAATCCCTTATGATTATACAGTGGAAGTGAGAAATAGATTTAAGGGACTAGATCTGATAGACAGATTGAACTATGAAAGGAGATTGAACTATTGAACTATGAACGTCCTGATGAACTATGGACGGAGGTTCATGACACTGTACAAGAGACAGGGATCAAGACCATCCCCATGGAAAAGAAATGCAAAAAACACAATGGTTGTCTGAGGAGGCCTTACAAATAGCTTTGAAAAGAACAGAAGTGAAAAGCAAAGGCGAAAAGGACAGATATACCCATGTGAATGCAGAGTTCCAAAGAATAGCAAGGAGAGATAAGAAAGCCTTCCTCAGCGATCAGTGCAAAGAAATAGAGGAAAACAACAGAATGGGAAAGACTAGAGATCTCTTCAAGAAAATTAGAGATACCAAGGGAACATTTCATGCAAAGATGGGCTCGATAAAGGACAGAATTGGTATGGACCTAACAGAAGTAGAAGATATTAAGAAGAGGTGGCAAGAATACACAGAACTGTACAAAAAAGATCTTCACGACCCAGATAATCATGATGGTGTTATCACTCACCTACAGCAAGATGTCCTGGGATCTGAAGTCAAGTGGTCCTTAGAAAACATCACTACAAACAAAGCTAGTAGAGGTGATGGAATTTCAGTTGATCTATTTCAAATCCTGAAAGATGATGCTGTGAAAGTGCTGCACTCAATATGCCAGCAAGTTTGGAAAACTCAGCAGTGGCCACAGGACTGGAAAAGGTCAGTTTTCATTCCAAGCCCAAAGAAAGGCAATGCCAAAGAATGCTCAAACTACCACACAATTGCACTCATCTCACATGCTAGTAAAGTAATGCTCAAAATTCTCTAAGCCAGGCTTTAGCAGTACGCGAACCATGAACTTCCAGATGTTCAAGCTGGTTTTAGGAAAGGAGGAGGAACCAGAGATCAAATTGCCAACATCTGCTGGATCATGGAAAAAGCAAGAGAGTTCCAGAAAAACATCTATTTCTGCTTTATTGACTATGCCAAAGCCTTTGACTGTGTGGACCACAATAACTGTGGAAAATTCTGAAAGAGATGGGAATACCAGACCACCTGACCTGCCTCTTGAGAAACCTATATGCAGCTCAGGAAGCAACAGTTAGAATTGGACATGAAACAACAGACTGGTTCCAAATAGGAAAAGGAGTACGTCAAGGCTGTATATTGTCACTCTGCTTACTTAACTTCTATGCAGAGTACATCATGAGAAATACTGGGCTGGGAGAAGCACAAGCTGGAATCAAGATTGCTGGAGAAATATCAATAACCTCAGATATGCAGATGACACCCTGCTTATGGCAGAAAGTGAAGAGGAACTAAAAAGCTTCTTGATGAAAATGAAAGAGGAGAGTGAAAAAGTTGGCTTAAGGTTCAACATTCAGAAAATGAAGAGCATGGCATCTGGTCCCATCACTTCATGAG
This sequence comes from Redunca redunca, assembly GCA_006410935.1. Taxonomy (NCBI): domain Eukaryota; kingdom Metazoa; phylum Chordata; class Mammalia; order Artiodactyla; family Bovidae; genus Redunca; species Redunca redunca. Next base: position 1,517,178 of record SJYQ01002404.1, read on the forward strand.
AAATAGATGGGGGAACAGTGGAAACAGTGTCAGACTTTATTTGTGGGGGAGGGGGGGAGGCTCCAAAATCCCTGCAGATGGTTATTGCAGCCATGAAATGAAAAGATGCTTATTCCTTGGAAGGAAAGTTATGACCAACCTAGATAGCATATTGAAAAGCAGAGATATTACTTTGCCAAAAAAGGTCCATCTAGTCAAGGCTATGGTTTTTCCAGTGGTCATGTATGGATGTGAGAGTTGGACTGTGAAGAAAGCTGAGTGCTGAAGAACTGATGTTTTTGAACTGTGGTGTTGGAGAAGACTCTTGAGAGTCCCTTGGACTGCAAGGAGATCCAACCAGTCCATCCTAAAGGAGACCAGTCCTGGGTGTTCATTGGAAGAAATGATGCTAAAGCTGAAACTCCAGTACTTTGGCCACCTCATGCGAAGAGTTGATTCACTGGAAAAGACCCTGATGCTGGGAGGGATTGGGGGCAGGAGGAGAAGGGGACAACAGAGGATGAGATGGCTGGATGGCATCACCGACTCGATGCACATGAGGTTGGGTGAACTCCAGGGGTTGGTGATGGAAAGGGAGGACTGGCATGCTGCAATTCATGGGATCACAAAGAGTTGGACACAACTGAGCTACTGAACTGAATCTAATATAAAAAAGTGAAGCTGTATTAAGTCTAAAAAAAAAAATTCAAGATTTCTGACCTTTCGTCTTGGACTTTTACTACCATAATATTTTACTGCTCCAGCAGGGATTTTCAATTAGAGACATATGCATAGTACACCCATGTGGCTCAGTGGTAAGCATCCACCTGCCAATGCAGGAGACACGGGTTTGATCCCTGGGTTGGGAAGACCCCTTGGAGTAGGAAATGGCAACCCACTCCAGTATGCTTGCCTGGGAAATCCCATGGACAGAGAAGCCCGGCGGGCTGCCATCCATCGGGTCACACAGAGTCCAACACGACTGAGCGCATGTGCACATCTGTGTAGCGCACCAGTGCTGCTTCTGTGCTGTTCACGGGCCTGTGTTGATCCAGGAATGTCTATTACTGGTCCATGATAAAAAATTGAAAGTCAGCGTTTAGAAACTTATATAAGCAATCTGACAGAGTTGTTCATGTCTGTTGAATGTAACCAACAATTTGAACATGTGTTTAAATACTTGGCATCGTACCCCAGGTTACAGGTGTGACCAAACTCCTCCCTTTATGGTTCCTGATCTACACTCTTATACTTCCTTTATAACTTCCTTACTGCCTTGTGTTTTTTACTGAAAGTCACTTACGCTTGGTTTTGGAATTAGATATAACATACGTTGTAAAATGATGAGTAAACTTCCTGAAATATTTCCTGTAAGGACTGAGGTTGTCAAACGTCTCCTCCTTCGTCAGGGAATAGAGTAACTCATAGTTGCATCTTGTCTTTCAGGCAATAGCTTAAATGCTACTTTCTTCTGGATTGATTAGGTTAAATTCTTCTGGCAATATGTTCACGGCACCCTGATCTTCCTCTCGGGGAGATACACCAAGAAAATGTTTTAAAAGTTTTCATTTCTTTTCCCCTGTCCCAGTGCTTGTCAAGCTTTAAGGTTCATATGGATCACCCAGGCATCTTTCTGACAATGCAGATTCCAAGGTAGGTGGCCTGGAGTGCAGCCCAAGGATCCCTTTCTAACAAGCATCAGTATGATGCTAATGCTGCTGATCCAAGAACCACATTTTGAGAAGATTTATTGAAACCAGGAGGTGACAAACTACATTCTGCTTGTCAAGTCCAGCCATAAATAAAGTTTTACTGGGACAGTCACAGTGATTCATTTGCATATTGTCTGTAGCAGCTAGAGTGGAGCTGAGCTGGTGTAACAGAGTGACAGAGGCTGTACTTCCACAAAGCAGAACATATTGATGATTAGACCTTTTGTAGAAAAAGTTTGCTAAGCCCTGATTCAGGCCATACACCTCACGAGAGCAGGGAACATACTATCTAGATGTCTGCTCCATAGCCAATGCCTGATACTGTTCAATAATTATCTGAATAAACGAATTACATCTCGGTAGTTCTATTGTCCTAACACCCAACCTGGAGTTTGAACATGAAAGTGTGTTTCCTTCCCCCACAGGTCATGTTAGGACCTTGCTTGATTCTACTTGCTCTGCCTGGCTGAAATCTCTGCACCCTGAGGGGAGAGTGCTGAACTCCGTGATGGCAGATGGCATGGCTGAGATTGGGTGTCTGCTTTTCCTCCCAAGAAGCTACAGTGCATAATTAATTCATTGTTCACATTTCAGAGCAGGCAGGGTTTTAATCCCCTCTGAAATTGGTTTCGGATGTGGAAGTCATAGTTCTCCACCCTCTAATTGCAAAGGAGAGATAATACGGCATCGGTATTGAAATTTCAAGCACGGCATCGGGCTGGAAATAAATATCATTTAAGCTTTGAAAGCATGGCTGGCTGGAAACGTTTCCTTTTCTATTTCACAAATTTAATGCAGAGAAGTTGTGCTTATTCAAAAGAATGATTCTTTTGGAGACAAGGAGAAAAAAACGTTAAATGGGGGCATTTTAAATTCTAAATAAGCAGTCTTTCAAGTCAGAGACTTGTTTGCATAGACTTGTTGAAATCATGATGCCATACAGTTTCTCAAATTTACATTATTAGTTGTCATGCTGCTTATTTACATATACATTGAACTCTGCACAGAAATGCTTATTCCCGAGTCAGGGTAACTATGACGGTGCCTGAAAACAGGCCTGGGAGAACAGATATATGCCATTTTGTAATCCTATTGGCCTGATATGTTTCCCTTCCATCACTCTGGTCTTAATCCTCGTCTTTTCCTTATGCAAACAGGAGTCTATCTGGAGTCTCCTGGGAATTATTTAAAGGTCCCTGAACTGGATAATGGGAAACGCAGGCCCTGTTTCCTCACTTAGTAAGGCAGTGCTCTGGCTTCTTCCTATGCCCATTGTTAATCACGTGCTTTGCAAACAACAACCTCTGACAGTTTTAATACCTCAGCTGGTGTGTGCCTGCTTTGGGCCCTTATCAATAAGACAGAAATACACGTTTTTTTAGAGAAACAATAAGAGCTCATAATGACTATTTATATAGTGCTACATGCTACCCAGAGCTCTGATGATAAAGCCTCTTGATAAAGGTCCCTGAGGACAGAGAGAGTCCTAGTCCCCCATGTTACTGATGAGGGAATCAAGGCTCAGAGAAGTTAAGTAACTCAAGTTCACACAGCATATTAAAGTCAGGCCAGACTAAAACCCATATGATCACTGTAGTCTAAGTATTTTTGCAAATAGATACTTTAAAAAAAATTATCTTTGGCTGTACCACTCAGTACGTGGGATCTCAGTTCTTTGATCAGGGATTGAACCCATATTTTCTGCACTGGAGGTACAGAGTTTTAATCACTGGACCACTAAAGAAATGACAAGTCCTGGCTGGGAAGGCTGGCAATGCTGAAGTGATATGTAGGGTCTTGGGTGGAAGCCCAGGATTCCAGTCCTAAACCTTTCTCTTCACTCTCCCAAGAGGCAGAATGGGGCTCTTGCATTGGTCTGTCTCTATCTGCGGAGGAAACCTAAGCTACAAGACACACTAGCTGATCTTCCAGTGCTTCCTCCTTGCAGTCAGAAAACAAAGGTCAATTATGGAGTCCCTCTGAGAGTTACAACAGCAGTACCAATGATAAAAAAAAGAATGGCTAATTTTAGAGGTGATCACTATGTGCCAATCACTTTCTACACAAGCTGTCATTTCATCTTCATAGCAAGCATATGAGAAAGCTGCTATCACCATCCCCATTTTTCAGATGGGGAAACGAAGGTATGAAGCCATTACTGAACACAGGAACCTCTATTTGAATCAAATCTGATCTGACTCCAGAGTGCATGCTTGGAACTACTCACGGTACTGCCTATGCGCCACATGCTTTCCAGATAGCATTGCTAGTCTTCTCAATAACCTCACTGAATAGTACTAGCCCCGTTTTATCAAAGAAGAAATTGAGGCCCAGAGAACTGAATTGTCTTGCCCAAGGTTCCCTGGTGGCTCAGATGGTAAAGTGTCTGCCTGCAATACAGGAGAACTGGGTTTGATCCCTGGTTGGGGAAGATCTCTGGGAGAAGGAAATAGCAACCCACTCCAGTACTCTTGCCTGAAAAATCCCATGGATGGAGGAGCCTGGTAGGCCTCAGTCCATGGGGTTGCAAAGAGTCAAACATGACTGAGCGACTTCATAAGTACAAGGTCACTGAGCTGCTAAGGGACAGTTGCAGGGACAATTCAAATTCCAGGTCAGCCTGACTCATTCCCTTTTGCTGAGATGCTGTGTCTGCCTGGGGGCGGGGTGGGAGGTTGCAGCCGGGCTACTTACCACGTTCTTGTAGAAGTAGTATACCACCATCCTGGCCAGGCGCGAGTAACACCAGTGGCCATGCACAAGCAGCAGCTTCTTGAGGTGTCTGAAGCGGGAGACGGCAAAGTCGCTGGACATGACAGCCTGAGAGGCAGAGCAGATATATTGGCTTCCATCACGGCTGCTAATGGACCAAAGAGGCTTCCCTGAGGGCGGTGCTCTGTTCTAAGGTCTGCAGTAGGTAAGGCCTGAAAGACCCTTTGTCACATATAGCACCCTTGGATGACTTTTTGGACTCTGACACTCCCCTGCCCCTTCCTCTGGGAAATCTGGATCTCACTAGAATCCAAGGAGGGCGGCCAGAAGGGACCAGTGGTCTGGTCTGGCTCTTCCCCTCCCTCCACTTATCCAACAAGCATTTACTATGAACCAGTTGTGTTGAGCACCATGCTAGGCATGTGATGGTTGAGCAGAGACTGGGGGCTTCCATGCAAATTATCCTCAAACCTCTCAATACTCTTGGCCACCTCCCGAGGCAGGCCTTCCACTCCAGTCTCAGGTGGAGCTGCTGGTTGGATAGCTGTTTCTTTCTGCAGAGCCAAAATGTGTCTTCTGCCCTTGGGATGACTCAGAACTAGACCCAGTTCATATTAGTTTTCAGAGTAGGAGGTTTGGACATGCCTGGTTATAAATCCTAGTCAGAGTCTTGGTCGAGGAGTTTAACCTCTCTCAGCCTGTTTCCTCATCAGAAAAAAGTGGAATAACAATCCCTAACACACAGGGTGGTAGTGATTGCTGAAACTGGGATAATAAATGTGAAGTGCAAATAGAGTGCTAGCCTATGATAGACACTCAAAAAGTGACAATGTTCATTCCTCCTCACCAACAAATTTAGGTAACACCTAATGTCTGTGCTGGTGGTGGGAACACAGTTGTTAATGGTTCAAAATTACAAAGTGGGGTTTGTCTTAATGGGGAACACAGCAGCTCAAGTTAGTATGCTTGTTCCAGGCTGAATTTTGAGTAATTTTGGTACAAGCAATGTGTAGGTCCATCTAGCCATCGCAGCTAAAATGGCAATTGAAAATTGTTTTCCAGTTGCTCACAAAGGGTGTTGCAACCTTGATGTGGGTGGGGGTTGCAGGGAGGAAACATGGAATCAGGGGGAAACTTAGATTTTCCTGAATGGCTGAGTACTATTTGGCTTTAGAATACAGGTAGAGTTAGCTGTCTGTAAAAGCCAAGCATCCTTTGATCTCTATTCTGAAGGACTGGCCAGTAGGGATGTGGTGATAGAGGTTATATATAGGCAGGGAAGCCCCCTGCTTCTCAGATGAAAATTCTGCAAAGCTCTTTAGGAGTTCTTCCAACACTGAGGGGGAATTCCTTAATTCACCAATAAGGATAAAGGAGAGTAAGAAAGTAACAAGAAGAGTTGAAGGCACTGATACCTGCATGCCTTCCTGTCCAGATATTCCAATCCCAATATCGGCAGCTTGAATCATGCTTACATCATTTGCTCCATCACCTGAAAGGAGAGTAGTGGTGAGATCCTGGTCCAACTGCTGTGAGACAATGAGAAGCTTTATACAAGTGGCTCTAGACTGTCTCCATTGGCACATAATTGAATCCTTTTAATGTTGCTTTGAATGGTCCTCTGGAAAAGCCATCATTACAGTCACTTAGCCTGAGAGATGTCTTTTCCTATTTGGACAAGAAATCCTACTTTTCTTTTATTGTTCAACAAATACATACATTCACATGCCACCTTTCATGCCAGCATTGTCAAATGGATTTTTGTGTGATAGAAATGCCCTGTTCTTTATTGTCCAATTTGAAAACCATTAACCTCCCGTGAACACTGAAATTTGACTGTTGAATTTCTGTTTAGTTTGAAGTGTAACACTGAATAGCCACATATAGCAGGTGGCAACCATTTTGGACAGCACAGCTCTGTCAACCGTGAGATCTTTTCCACAAGTCTGGCTGTTTCCAATGCCTTATCCTTCAGACTAAATTTAAGCAAACTTTTTCTGTAAAGGGCCAAATAATAAATATTTTAGGCTTTGTGGGCCAAGATGCAATACTGAACAACTGTTCTTTCTGAATGACAAACAGATTTTTACACATTTTACCAGTAAAAACACAAAATCCATTCTTAGGATCTCTACAGAAATATGCAGTGGGCTGAACTCAGCCCGAAGGCCACAATTTGTAGACTGAAATGACTTCCTTTCTCTCCTGGCCCCGCCTGTTTTTCTAGTAGGGTCTCATAATAGTGTGGAAATATATGATATTATAAAGAATATGCAATTGAGAGAGAGAATTTTCTCCTAATTGTCTAGCAACAAAATTTATTACTCTTAAAAATGCTGCCATTGTAACTAGCTGTTACTCTTCTAAGGATGTTTTCCTTGCTAGCATAGCAGTGCATACTCTTCCTCTTCCCCGTGGCAGAACAAACCTGCCGTTTAACCTCTTCTGTTGGCAAGCCAGGGGAAGTAGAGGTGTGGAATCCTATTTTTCGCCCTGCTGGTTTTGTTTCTGCTGTGGGCACTGAAGCCAGCCCTTTACTTCAGGGCGTAATCCTGGGCTATTGCCTTAAATGTGTCTGAAGCTTTCAAGAGGACAATTTAGGGATTAAAATTAGGTTGCAGTTGGTAAAACTGCTCCCTGTATTCTTTCTGCCTATCCCCCCCCACTTTTTTTCCTGGTTTTGCACTGCTTTTACCAGAAGACCAAGAGGGAAAAAAACCGAAAACCAACCCCATACCCCCGTGAAAAAACAGAAAACCAATAACGATGTAAAGTATGTCTCTTATTTGAAATGCCAGGAAAGAAAATTTCTTTCCATATCTGTGTAGGAGGAAGAAAACCTGAACCATCTGTTAGGAGGTCCCTAAATGAAAGCAATGTTTACCATGTGCTTGGTATGCGCTGAGTACAGGATGGAATTAACTAAGACTGACATTGTCTCTCCATTCAAGGAACTCCTGGTCTCCTGGGCAGCCCATCACCAAGTCATAACAGTGCTGTGGAGCCAGCAGAGTGTACAGTAAAGGAACATTGGTGTGATTAGAGGAGGTTTTATAGAGGAAATGACTTGAGCAAAGGCTAGGAGGTAAGAGAATGAGGATCCTGGAGAATGGTAAGCAGCTTCCTACGGCTGGAACACAGAGTGCTGAATGTTGGGGGGAGGCAGGTAGCTGGAGAGGTAATGGAATCCAGATCATAAAGATTCTTATAATCTAGGTTTGGATGTTTCTGGAAGGTTTGAAGTAAGGACAGTTTTAATTTCTCTGCTTCAACCACGACTAAAATTTAATCTCCTATAAGGAATTTTTCATCAACCTAAAGTCACTATTTATTGAGGGTATGCTTTATGTGGAGTCTTGTATTTAGAAATGAATGTATATACATTCATTCAAATGTGGGGCAGGCTCCACTTTTAAAATCTCCCCACTAGCCATCAACACTCAGAAGAATGTCAAGTCCACAGACCCCGGAGGTGCATGGTATTAGAACTGAAGGGGACATGGTCTGCATCCCACTGATCTACCTGGATGTTCTGAACTTGGCTTTGGCCTCTATCCGAGTCCTGACATTTCCTTAGCAGAGAATCTGGGTCTGCCCTCCCATTCTGCTTAGCCTCTGTTTGCTCTGCTGCCATGCCCTCAGCCTCAGCATCCTGACTGTGATACCTGACCTCCTGGCTCTGGTCCAGGTGTCATGTCAGAGTGGCCCTGCCCAGTCCCCCTCCCCCTCTCCCATCTCTACATGCCAGGTACCTATGGAAAGGGTCATGGCTCTCAGCCTGTCCCGCACCAGCTTGACCAACATGCTCTTCTGCAGCGGGGTGGAGCGGCAGCACAGGACAGAGCGGCAATATCGGGTCAACTCCAGAAATTTCTCCTCCAGTTTTCCCTGGAAAATGGCATTTAGCGCCTTCCCATCGATGACCAATCCAACATCTGGAGCTGCAGCTCCCGAGGCGGCGGGTGGTGTCGCAGAAGGTAAGCAGAACCCAGAGAGCTTGCCGTCTGGCTTCAGAGGTCCATGAAATTGCTTTACCTCTTCCAGTGCCAAGTTGAGGATGGAGTCACAGGTTTCCTATAAAGAGTATAAAGAGCAGAATAATCAATTTGGTGTTAGTAAGCAACACTGGAAACATAGGTTAAATGCCTCAGTTTATCCTCTGGTAAAAGAGTTACAAAACTCTACTACCATAGAGATGACCTGGGAATCACTCTCTGATTTTGACATTTCTCTGCAGTATTTTAAACAGCATCAGAGCAAGAATAACTTGGAACCACATTAATGGCCCAAAGAGAGAGTAAGCTTGGGAATGAGAGTGAAGAGAGCTCAGTAAGATGGGGACTGATACAGGGATGGTATCATTTATAAATGATACTGATGAGATGGTAAATGATGACAATGTGTTAGGCTGGTATTGGGCTTTTCATTTCTTACAAGTCATTTCCCTTCTCCTTTGTTCCTCAGAACATACCTGTGTGGTAGGTAGGGTGGGTATTACTGACTTTAACTTAGAGATGAGGAAATTGAAACTGAAATCCTCAGTAAGTTGTCTAAAGTCATCCAATTTAGTAGTGGAGGCAGATCATTATGATTCAACTTGTGGCTTTGTAATTGAAAAAATACATTGTGTATTTATCATTGGTACAAATGTATTGGTCACACTGGTTGAAACTGACCACGTATACCATCCTAAAGGAGATCAGTCCTGGGTGTTCACTGGAAGGAGTGATGCTAAAACTGAAACTCCAATACGTTGGCCACCTCGTGTGAAGAGTTGACTCATTGGAGAAGACCCTGATGCTGGGAGGGATTGGGGGCAGGAGGAGAAGGGGACGACAGAGGATGAGATGGCATCACCGACTCGATGCACATGAGTCTGAGTGAACTCTGGGAGTTAGTGATGGACTGGGAGGCCTGGTGTGCTGCAATTCATGGGGTCTCAAAGAGTTGGACACGTCTGAGCAACTGAACTGAACTGAACTGATGAGTCTTATTGGCTTAAAGAAACTTATTTTTTCTGATGTTTATCTTGAAATACAGGGAAGAAGCTATTTCCTCTTATAAATTCTTCTCTACTACTTTTGATTGTATCAAAGATAAAGACAGATTTGGACCTAAACATATCCTTAATACCTCTTTCACTTATGTAAACATCCCTTTTAAATAAAGATAGAGAAAAGTTGTGACAGTCAGCTGGAATACCAATTTTAATTGCATTGTTTTGTTCACAGGGTCTTTATTTAGCAGTGTTCTTTTATCCGTGGCAAGAGATGATATTTCATTTATTGTGCTGCTAAAAATTTCTTCTAAAAAGAAATTTAAAAAATTTCAGTCTATTTAAATGAACTTATTAAATAAATAACAGTATAGGTAGTATATGGATTTAGGCAAAAATTGTGGTTTGTTCTGAAACGGCAAGTTTGAAGACCACTGATCTAGGAGCTTCTAAGACTATTTGGAATAATTTCTTCTGAAGTGAGTAGAATTGCAGTTCATTATTCTGGAGCCTTTCTTTAGGGGATGCTAAACTGAGCCTTGCAAGCAATAGGGTGTGCACAGGACCCAGAGGGGCCACAGGAAGTAGTTCAGGAGTAGGTGATTACAGCGGAAGCATTTCTCTGGGAAAGAGAGCAAAGTCATCCTTGCTGGAAGCTGGGGCTAGCACAATTTACATACAGGCAAAGCTTGGATATATTGTGGGTTTGGTTCTAGACTACTGCAATAAAGTGAGTCACGTGAATTTTTTGTTTTCCCAGGCCATATAAAAGTTATGTTTATATTGTAGTCTATTAAGCATACAGTAACATTGCATCTAAAAAAGTGTACAGGTATGTACAGAATGAGTGTTGTGTCAGCAGGCATGAAAACAAAATTAATCTCATTGTACATCTCCATCAGAGCTCTTGGGTGACCAGGTGCATTGTCAATAAGTGGTAATATTTTGAAAGGAATCTTTTTTTTTCTGAGCAGTCGATCTCAATAGTGGGCTTAAAATATTCAGCAAGCCATGTTGTCCACAGATGTGTTGTCATCTAGTCCTTTGTTATCCCCTTTATGGAGCACAGGTAGAGTAGATCTAATGTAATTTTTAAGGGTTCTATAATTTTTGGAATGGTAAGTGAGCACTGGGTTCAACTTAAAGTCAGGGGACACGTTAGTCCAAGAGAGTCAGCCTGTCCTTTGAAGCCAGGCATTGAGTTCTTTCTAACTAGAGTCCTAGACAGCACATTTTCCCCAATATATGGCTGTTTTGTCTACACTGAAAATCTGTTCTTTAGTGTAGCCACCTTCATTAATGATCTTAGCTAGATCGTCTGGATAACTTGCTGTATCTTTTACACTCTGCTTCACCTTATACTTTTACGTGATGAAGATGACTTCTTTCCTTGAACCTCATGAACCAACCGCTGGTAGCTCCAGATTTTTCTTCTGCAGCTTTTTTACCTTTCTCAGCCTTCATAGAATTGAAGAAAGTTAAAGCCTTGCTCTAGCTTAGGCTTTGGCTTAAGGCAATGTTGTGGCTGGCTTGATCTCTCCAGATCACTACAACTTTCTCTTTATCAGCAATAAGGCTGTTTCTCTTTCTTATCATTTGGGTGTTCACTGGAGTAGCACTTTTAATTTCCTTCAAGAACTTTTCCTTTGCATTCAGAACTTAGCTGACTGTTTGGCACAAGAGGCCTAGTTTTTGGTCTTTCTTGGCTTTCCTCATGCCTTCTTCATTAAGCATAATCATCTTTAGTGTTTGGTTTAAAGCTAGAGACGTACTTTTCCTCTCACTTAAACACTTGGAGGCCACTGGAAGGTTATTAACTGGCCTAATTTCAATACTGTTGTGTCTTAGGGAATAAGGAGGCTTGAAGAGAGGGACAGAGATGGGGAACAGTTGGATGGTGGAGCACTCGGAACACACACAACATTTATTGATTAAGTTCACCATCTAATACAGGCACAGTTTGTGGCACCCTAAAACAGCAAGATCACGGATCACAGATCACCATGACAAATACAATAATAATGAAAGAGCTTGAAGTACTGTGAGTTACTAAAATGTGACACAAAGACCAAGAGTGACCAAATGCTTTTGGAAAGAAGGCATTAACAGACTTGCTCAATTCCATGAAACTTCAATTTTTAAAAAACACAGTATCTGTGAAGTGCAATAAAAAGAGGTATGCCTATAAATTCTTCCAACATATGACTGCAGCAAATCATTGGAAATAGAAGCTTCAGAATAAAATCTCTGAATGTACTTCCTTCAAATTGTCTATATAATAATCACAGTCGTTACCAGTCATTTAACCTTTAGTATCTGTCAGGTGTGGTGACTGGCAGCCTCTAAGATGGTTCTCAGTGATCCCTATACCTCCTGATGGTCATGTCCTTCTTTGTGTAATCTCTAACCCTTGATTGTCATTATGACTAATATTTCCTTTCTAATGAAGAAAATTTTGCAAAAGTGATGAATTGTCACTTCCCAGGTCAGTCTATCAAAAGACTTTGGCTACAGTTTGGCACTCTTTCCCATTCTCTTTAATGGCTTACCCTGGGGGAAATCAGCTGCCATGTTGTGAAGCATCTCTATGGAGAGGCTCCCTTGGAGAGGAACTGAAGCCTGCTCACAATCATTTCCATGAACTTGGAAGGAGGAGGACTCCCCACCCCCAAATGACCCATCCCATTGAGCCTTTAGATGAGCTCACATCCCTGACTGCAACCTCAAGAGAGACCATGAACCAGAGGTACCCAGCTAAGTGCTCCCGGACTCCTGACCCATAAACACTGTGGGATAATAAGTGTCCACTGTCTTCAGCTACTAAGTTTAGTGGTAATTTGTTAGCTCATACAAATCCTGTGTTAATAACTATTTTTCTTCTATGATCTTATTTAATCCTCCCAATAGCCTCTGAAATAAAACTTTTTAATTCCCCATCTTACAGATGAGAAGACTGAAGTTTGGCGAAGTATGGTATCTGGACCATAATAAGTCTCCAATATATATTGTCAGTGATAATAATAATAGTTGCTATTACTAGTTCCTATCTAACACTATGGGTTCCTCTGGTGGCTCGGTGGTAAAGAATCTGCCTGCCAATGCAGGAGACACAAGTTTGATCCCTGAGTCAAGAAGATCCCCTGGAGAAGGGAATGGTAACCACCCGATTATTCTTGCCTGGAGAATTCCATGGACAGAGGAGCCTGGTGGGCTACAGCCCATGGGGTCACAAAAGAGTTGGACGTGGCTGAGTGACTAAGCAACAACATCTAATACTATATAGTCCCTTCTAAAATTCCTTGACAGATCAACACTTCCAGTGATGGGTTGGTAATTCTCTCATTTTATGGATGAGACCCCTGAAGTTTTGAAAGGTCTCGTAACTTGCTTATCGCTTTAAGATACATAACAAAGAAACAATAGTCCTGAATCAATGTATATAGAATCAAACAGATTAAAACTATTGGAAAAAATGCCTACAGAATATGTAATTACATTAAACTGGGATTTAAATAAGTCCAATTTATAATGGATTTCCCCCATTTCTGTCTCAATGTCTCTCTCTTGCTGTTAGTCAGTCATAAGTCGTGTCCAGCTCTTTGTGACCCCATGGACTGCAGCGTGCCAGGCTTTCCTGTCTTTCGCTGTCTCCTGGAGTTTGCTCACACTCATGTCCTTTGAGTTAGTGATGCCGACTCTGTGCTATTTCTGTACCCACGACTTTTTCAACAGGGTGAGAAAGCCTAATCTTTCAGCTTTAGTGGGCCCAGGGGTGTGGGCAGTGCTCAACATTCAGGTACCATCTTGGAGGGTTATGGACATCTTTAAAATGGTTGACAGTGACTGAGCTCATTTGGGTGTGAGCTGCTGTTTCTTGGGAACTTTGGCTAATTAATCAACAAACATCCTCAGCTTCTTACAGGAAGGCATTGCATTCAACAGAATCCATAGAAAACCACTCCACCCCTCTCAGGAGGACTCACAGGCATATTGACATCCTCCTCCTGGAAGTGAAATGATCACTGCAAATGGAATTGCCGTTGCGAGCTGGGCAGCAGACATCCACACTGTTACAGGGATCAAGCACTCAAGCGAGATGCAAATTACTTTCTTTCTTGAGCATAATATTAATGCCAAGATTTCTGTGAGATTATTTTCATCTTGAAAATTCACTGGGGTTTCATCTAACCATAGCATAGTCTATGCACCTGGCATGAAAGTAAGTGATTTTCCTAATTCATCTTTAGGCCACTTTAGGGTCTCTGGCATTTTTTATTAGGATACACCACTTCATTTTTAAAAAATACATAGATTCTTCATTGAATGAAAACCAAACTGAAACCTGTAAGCATCTGTTTCAGGTCCAGATCAGCCCCAGGCAAAAGCGAAGGAATGAGATTCCATCATCCTTCCTGCCTCTCTGTGCTGTTCTTCTCATCTCTCATCTTCCTCCCTCTCTCCACCCTTCTCCCCATGGAACGTTCTAGGTCTCTGGTGCCCTCACCTACCACCCCCACAACCCAGTGTCTTTCTTGTTCCATCTCCACATCTATTCCAGTACTACTCCCTTTGATAGGGGCAACTGAGTCAACACCTACTTCCCATATTCATCAGCCAAGGAACTAGTGAAATTTTACTTTCTTCAGTTTACTTCCTGAAAATAGATTTTTTTCCTCCTAAATAGAAAAACCATTGCAACTTTAAATACACTTCTTTAGATGTTATACAGCCCTCTTTCTCCAGACATTGTTCCCTGCCACTCACAACCTATTAAGGCTGAAAATTGCAATTTTTGAACTTGGCTTATCTTTCTCTCTCTCTCCCATCCCATCAAAGCATACTGGTCTCGTGTACTATTTTCTTCAGATTTCATTCTGTGGCAACCAGTTTGATATTACAAACTGGGGCTGAAAATTTAAACTCAGCACCATGTCAATTTAGGTAGGGTTTTTCAATGGATGAGCTAATCCAAAGTATAAGAAACTAACAACTGAGACTCTGTGAGCAGACAGTCTGGAATGATGCAAACAGCACTGCCTGACCAGAGAAGGGCGCTCGAGGCTTAGTCTGTCTATAGAGACCACATGGTGGCCCTGGGCAGTGACTCAGCCTCTGTAGGCCTCAGTTTCTCATATTCAGAATGGGGAGACTGGCGAAGGGTGGGATTCGGGAGAGCCGCACCTTGCTACTATGTTTTGCTAGATGAATATAAATAGACCTGTCAACCATGTGTGGGGATGAAGCAGAGGACCAGGACTGCGGGAGGGCCAAGATTTGGGGGCGGGGTGGTGCTGCCCCTGGGTACCCGTAATCCTGTCTCCTGTTGGCCTGGGTGCTGCTCTGCACCTGGACATCTGGGCTCTACTTTGGCCTCACCTGACTCTCTGTGTTAATGGAGTAAATGGTGTCCGTCTGGTCTAAGAGTCTGCAGGCATAGGCGATGTTGACAGCAGTCTCCTGCTTATCTCCAGTCAAGACCCAGAGCTGGATCCCAGCCTCCCGCAGAGCAGCGATGGTATCTGGAACACCTTCCTGCAGCCGGTCTTCAATCCCAGTGGCTCCTGGCATGAGGAAAGACAGCATAATCACATTTCTGTTGGAAAAAGGAGCTGCTTAATCCTCTCCAAGGCCCTATCAAACCTGGCAGTGATTATTGATTATCTCCATGTTCTAGGCTGTGCTAAGCACCCAGGGTCCAGCAGTAAGAGACAGAGCTGGCTCCCACCCTCTCTGTGCTCTTAGGCCTGTTGAATAAGGATTTATAACCGAGTGGTGGAGGAGAGAAGCCCAGAGTGCCAGGCAACCATATACCTGGAGACTTGAACTTCATCTAGAAGTTCAGGGGAGGCCTTGCTGAGGAAGAAAAACAAGTGAAAGTGTTAGTTGCTCAATCGTGTCTGACTCTTTGCGACCCCATGGACCGTAGCCCACCAGTCTCCTCTGTCCAAGGGATTCTCCAGGCAAGAATACTGGAATTGGTTGCCATTCTCTTCTCCAGAGGATCTTCCTGACCCAGATTCTCCTGCATTGCAGGCAGATTCTTTACCGTCTGAGCCACTAGGGAAGTTGGAAGTGCCATTCAATCTCAGACATGGAAGATAAACCCTAAAGGTGGCGAAGGAGGAGAATTCCAGGCAGAGAAAGCAGAATGAGTGAAAGTCCAGAGGTCAGAGTTGAAGATGACACAAAAAGGGAGGCAGGGCTGGGTGAGAGATGGGGCAGGGAGGGGAGGTGGTGGGCCATGGAGAGCCCGTCAGGGCATGAAGGGATTTGGCATTTACTTGGTAGCAAATTAAAGGGGGTTAAGTTGGAGAGTGATGGACAGTTTTGAATTTTAAAAAGATCATTCTAGAGACTGGATTGGAGGGTGGAGGAAGCAGGATGAAGTTCAGGGCTAAGAGTCAGAGGAAAGCTGGTGTGGCTGGACCGGCACAGCAGCAATAGGAGTGGAAAGACATGGGGGCACTAAAGTCTTTCCTCTGCAAGTGCTCACCACAGAATTAACAGAGCTGGGTTTTTAAAATAATATTCTTAGAGGGAATTAAAGATGTGAATTACATCATTTTTTGAATGGTCTCAAGCTTTGAGCCAACCTTGACGAATTATACCCAAACATGCAATGGTTGCCAAGTGATTAAGCAAAAATAAATCTGCATTTTAATTGAGATTCGTTTCAGACCACAGACTAATGGCTGTCCATTTCACTCTGGGCAGGAGTGAAGCATGCCGTTTCTTTTAATAATCCCGAGTGACAATAGGTTGGCAAAGCAGTCACGCTGGATGCATATTGAAAAGATCATTTTGTACTGGGAGAGCCGGTGTGAATGCAATGCAGCTTCTGAATGGCAAGGCAGTTTCTTGGTGGCAGGATGAAATCTCTTCCTGGCCCCAGTCTGCTCTATCCTAAGCCACTGTGAGGGAAGAAAAATAAACCTCTCCATCCTGAAATGGGCCCATTTTGTATTTCAGGCCCAAGTGCACTGGAGAACAATCCCATGAAAAATGATGCCTGACCCTCATCTTTTCCTCCAAGCATTAACCTGGAAGGTGAGAGACTGAAGCTGATGTGTATTACAGGGAGGAAGAGTGAAGGAGAGAGGAGGAAAAACACATTTAGTGGTGTGAGAGAGAAAATGAAACAGGTGGTGAGAGCCTTTCTCAGCCAGGGAAGCCGACAGGTCCTAACAAATGTGTTCTCTTTTATGCCGAACTGGCTCAGGGGCGCTTCTCACCAGGTGGGGCCAGAAGGCTCCCCTGGAACAAGGGGAAAGGTGTGCAGGAGTCAGGGGCCCTAATGGGATGACATTCCGGTCGTGGCCTGGTATACTTGGAGCTGTCTGGACTAGCTACCCCCTGGTTCCTGTTAGAGTGAGTTCTCCAGGCCAGCTTTCCAGGGAGCCTCGTGAGACAGCAGACAAAGGCCTCTGCAGTCCAAACACAGGAAACAAAAGGCTGAAGGAGGTACGGTGCAAAACTGCCTCCCCTGGCTCGCCACTCATCCCACTAAATCTTGCTGCCATGTTTTAAGTATAAAGAGATTTTACCATCTTCTTGCAGCAACACCCTAGGTCTCCCCATTCACCCCGGCCTGGCTGAGCTAGATGGAGTGTGATTTATCCAGAGGAGGCAGAGAGGATCAGAGAGGTGCGAGGGCCAAGATGTGGCCTTCATCCCCAGGTCAGCACTGCCTCCCAAAGGAGGCTGTGGCCACGTGGCCAGCATGTGCAAGCTGTGCAGGCATTGCCTTTCCTAGATCTTGTTCCCAAGCTGTGAGGAGACGAAGCTGAAAAAGAAAGCCTCCCCCTCCTCCCTTGGCAACGCTTTTCCTTCAACAGAAATCCACTGCTGTCTCTTAGCTGGTGCTTTCCATCTTTCCCCCAGGGTAGCCACCTAATTTCTATATAGCAGCAGTCAGAGTGATTTTTGTAAAACATAAATCTGTCCCTGCTTTAACTCCCCTTTTCCAAACCTTTAGCATACGATTTACATGGCCCTTCCTAATCTACATCCTCCTGACCTCTTACCTCAAGTGTCTCCCTCTCACTCCATGGTCCAGCCCAGGCTCTCTCATCTCCAGACCTTCATTCAGGCCCTTCCCTCTCGTGTAACACCCTCCCCCTTTGATGAGCTCCCTTTCTCCAATCAGCTCAAGCCCTCCTGTGCCCTCCTTGGCTCTGCATTAGGTTGCCACCTTCTCCTCTGTGCTTCCATCCCACCCGCTACATCTCCCAGTCCCACTGTTGCCACACTCTGATGAAATTACTTATTTAATCATCAAGGGCAGGGTTCGTGGCTGTTGTTCCTCATTGAAGCCACAACACCTAGCGTGCTACTTGGCCTACAGTAGGTGCTCAATAAACATGTGAATGACCAGAGGAGAAGCAACCAGGCTTCCTCCAGCAGGGAGTGCAGGAATGCTCCCGGGCATCCTCAGGAAGCAGGGTGTGGAGTCTGGTAGGATGTCGGCACAGCTCACTGGTGCCAAATGCCTGGAAGGGCGCCCCAGGGAGGCTCCCTGGTGCCAAATGCCTGGAAGGGAGCCCCAGGGAGGCTCCTAATTGAGACACACTTGTAACAGTGTCAGAATCAAGGCCATGAACGCCTTTCCAGCTTGTAGCATTCCTTTTAAAAAATGTAACAATAAACTTATTTTTAGCTACCGAGTAAGGTGAGTTGATTCTCCAGATGCTGTGCTGTCTCCATGAGAAGCTCGTCTCTGTTGTTGAGGGATGCCTCAGCCGCATGCCGGAAACTGGCCCATCGCCTGAAGTCCTCTTCACTCAAGACCTATGAGAAGGGAAGAGGCTCGTTCAAAACTCTGGGTGTCTCCTTCCCCTGCCCACGTGCTGGACCTCCTACAGGCCAACTTGAGCTTCACTATACAATTAGAAGGGGCTTTCCCCT
Source organism: Redunca redunca (assembly GCA_006410935.1). Classification (NCBI taxonomy): domain Eukaryota; kingdom Metazoa; phylum Chordata; class Mammalia; order Artiodactyla; family Bovidae; genus Redunca; species Redunca redunca. Next base: position 1,535,481 of record SJYQ01002404.1, read on the forward strand.
CAATGATTTTTTTTTTTTTTTTTTTTTTAAGATTCTTGAACTGATGAAGGCTTGATCTTCATGTTCCATTATCATCAAACGTCTGTTGACCTCTGTGGTGCTCTAGGTACTGTAGATACAGTAGTGATCAAGAAAGACAAGAGCCCTACAGACCTGGGCTGATGTGCTAGTAGAGGGTGAGAGACATTATCTAAGTGAATAATTTTAAGCCAGAAAGAAAAACGCCAATACAGTATACTAACACATATATATGGAATTTAGAAAGATGGTAATGATAACCCTGTATGCGAGACAGCAAAAGAAACACAGATGTATAGAACGGACTTTTGGACTCTGAAGGAGAGGGAGAGGGTGGGATGATTTGGGAGAATGGCACTGAAACATGTATACTATCTTGTAAGAAACGAATCGCCAGTCTATGTTCGATATAGGATACAGGATGCTTGGGGCTGGTGCATGGGGATGATCCAGAGAGATGATATGGGGTGGGAGGTGGGAGGGGGGTTCAGGATTGGGAACTCATGTACACCCATGGTGGATTCATGTCATTGTTTGGCAAAACCAATACAGTATTGTAAAGCAAAATAAAGTAAAAATAAAAATTTAAAAAAAATAAAAAAATAAAAGAATGGACCATCCCAAGGACTATAGAGAAGACAAACAGCATGTGACTGGGTAGGGTGATAGCTGTGGGAAGAGGGGTTATTTTTATTTGGATTGCCAGGACCCTTAGACAAGGTGATGTACAGGCTGAAATTCATTGATGAGAAGTGTTCAGTCATGGGGAGAGGCAAGCTCAAAGGCGATGAAACAGCAGTGAACTTGGCTTTCTGTTCCTTGAACACAGCAGTTGGCTTAAGGATGGAGAGCCAGATGGAGAGGACCAGCGATGAGGCTGGAAGAGTAAGTAGCAGACAGGTCTTGTGTAGCCTGGTAGACTACTCCACTAGCTCCTGGAGGTGTCCAATGGCTGAAAAAATCCAACTAGAGGACACAGGGGGCTTCCCTGGTGGCTCAGTTGGTAAAGAATCTGCCTACAGTGCAGGGGACCTGGGTTTGATCCCTGGGTTGGGAAGATCCCCTGGAGAAGGAAATGGCACCCACTCTAGTATTCCTGCTTGGAAAATCCTATAGACAGAGGAGCCTGGTGGGCTACAGCCCATGGCATCGCAAGAGTCAGACATGACTTAGAGACTAAACCACTTAGAGGATATTGTTCCTCTTCTGGAGTCCATAGCATTTTACACCCCTCTGTTGGCATTATACGCACACTGTCTGTTACAGGAATAAATGATTCTTTTGTCTAAGCATCAAATAGTCTTTAATTTCCCACCCATGCATGGCACTGTGGGGAAGATAAAGGGGACACAGGTAGGTCTTTTACTTTTGAGGAAGAACAGTCTTATCAAAGGAGGCGAAATAGAAATAGATAATTTCAATAAAATATAGAAAGTGGTAAGGTTTTAATTACAATCTATAGAGTAGAAAGTGCTCGTCGATGTCCCAGCATTACTTGTGTTATCTTAGTTAATCTCCATGACAACTGTATGAAGTAGTGAACACTGGCACCGTTTTACAGGTAAGAACATCCTAAAGCCGAGAGAGGTGAAGAAGCTTGCCCAAGGTCACATCACTGATAAATGGTGAGACTGGGACTTGTCCCAGGCCTGGCTTTAAAGTGGGTGCTCTTAAACTTTATGGTGTACTAAGCACCACAAAAGAGATGAAGAGCTCTGGGATTCATGGAGAAGAAACCACTTCTATTCCTTTTTAGATTCTTTTCCCATATAGGCCATTACAGAATACTGAGTAGAGTTCCCTATGCTATACAGTAGGTCCTTACTAGTTATCTATTTTACATATAGTAGTGTGTATATCAATCCCAATCTCCTAGTTTATCCCTCCCCCACTACCCCCTGATAACCATTGTTTGAAAAGAATCTAAAACAAAATGGATATATGTATATGTATAACTGGTTCATTGTCCACCTGAAACTAACAACGTTATAAATCAATTATCAGTTCAGTTCAGTTCAGTCGCTCAGTTGTGTCCGACTCTTTGCGACCCCATGAATTGCAGTACGCCAGGCCTCCCTGTACATCACCAACTCCCGGAGTTCACTCCAACTCACGTCCATCGAGTCGGTGATGCCATCCAGCCATCTCATCCTCTGTCGTCCCCTTTTCCTTCTGCCCCCAGTCCCTCCCAGCATCAGAGTCTTTTCCAGTGAGGCAACTCTTTGCATGAGGTGGCCAAAGTACTGGAGTTTCAGCTTTAGCGTCATTCCTTCCAAGAAATCCCAGGGCTGATCTCCTTTAGGATGGACTGGTTGGATCTCCTTGCAGTCCAAGGGACTCTCAAGAGTCTTCTCCAACACCACAGTTCAAAAGCATAAATCACTTCTAACCATCTTGAAGTGCATGCCCATTGTAGCTCCCCTATCTGATTTTAGGTACTCCAGCTCTAGGATTTATAGCTCTTTGCTTGTCTTTCCTGTAGGGGCTTCAAACTGAAAGACCCGTAGGGCCCAGGGAAGGTAACCTTCTTGAATGTAGCTGGGCCAAGGGCAAAGTGATAGAGAGTGGTAGGAACTGTGACCAACCCCGGAACGCAGAAAAATATATTCCTCAGCAGGAATCTGCTGCTACCTGGCTATAGTATTTGAAGCTATTCAAGAATGGTAATCCAGTTTTCCAGATCCTCTACATTTTCAAGAGAAACCAGAAATCTAGATTTGTATGTGATCACATAAAATCTCCCAACTTCTAGATCTCAGCAAATGATGGAAATGGTAACAGGATATTTAAAGGCAAAATTACAACATTAAAAAATCATAAGTTATAGGTTAACAATTACATAGACAATGAAAAGCAGGGAACCACAAGGCCACACTGATAAGGAACCTTACCACTCAGATTTCTGTCCCAGCAAGATTGTCAAAAGTTGTGGGTCTGTGTGGTCAGGATAGCCAATTTTGAAAATATTAGAAGAACCAATACTGAGGATCTTCTAACAAGAAACAGAAAAGACACAAGCAGGGTTGGAGCCTTTCAGACACTAAACACAGAATTTATTCTTACCTTCTTGGCGATACACAGTGTTCGAAGGCCGTCTCTCGCATATAAGTCTAGATGCCTCTGGGTCCGGGCTCGGATTTTCCTCATCTTCTTTTCCACATCAGTGTCAGTCACTGTCAAATAGTCATCGTTCCCCATGAGGTCATGGACAAAATGCTTAGGGATCCTGTTTCTAACACCCTGGAGTCTTTAGAGGAGGAATTCCCTTATACCACCCCCAACCCCACACACATACCCCTGTCACAAACACGAAGCTGCTTTTCCAGGCTGCCCTGCAAAGTGGTAACTCCATGGGTCCTTAAACTGTCTGCTCTCTATATCTGATCATCAAAAGTCTGGCTGAGAGAAGTACTATTTAGGGAAGTTAGGTGGCTTCAAGTATTGTTCCCAAATGCTTGTTTGTGGAAATTCCCTGACTGTCCAGTGGTTAGGACTCTGTGCTTCCAAGGCAGGGGCCTATGTTCCATCCCTGGTTGGGAAACTAAGATCTCGTATACTGCGCAGGAAAAAAAAAAGCATGGAAAACTCAAATACCTGTTTGCATCAGAATCACCTGGGAACTTAAATAATAGAGACTTGAAGGTCCAGTTGAAGGCCTGCTGAATCAAAGAACAAGAAGTCTTCCCTGTAACTAGTTTAGCCCTGAATAACCAGCTGTTTACATGGGTGCTGAGTCGCTTCAGTCGTGTACGACTTTTTGGGACCCTGCGAACTATAGCCAATTGGGTTCCTCTGTCCATGGAATTCTCTAGGCAAGGATACTGGAGTGAGTTGCCATTTCCTACTCCAGGGAACCTTCCTAAATCCAGGGATCAGACTCCAGTCTCCTGCATTGGGAAGAGGGTTCTTTACTACTAGCATCACCTGGGAAGCTCCAACCAGCTGTTTGCTAAGTCTTAAAAATGCTATCCATCACCTGTTCTATAATCTACTTTAGTCCTTATGGCAAGTTGCTTCCAAGATGAAGAGAGACCTAAATCTCACTGCTAAGTTCCTTATGATACTGGGTTTGCTGAGTTAGGTTTCAAAAAAATATTTTTTGGATTCCTATAAATCTAGTGTGAAAAATATTTCATTGTGTAGCTCAAAGTCCCCCGTTTGAAGTCCTATATAATGCATTTCTCGTAGAAGTAATTTATCTTTTTCGTTTGAAATTCCAGTACTTTTATCTATCAGATAAAAAAGAATTTTTCAGCCTGGGCTGGCGGTTTATGGGACAGGATCGATGCCATCATCACTTCCTTCATCAGAGATATCACAGACATCCCTAATCAGTGGCAGCACTTTGTAAGTCTAAGCTTGAAAACAGCATCAGAATTCTTCTTTACCAGGGCTGGCTTGAGATCTTTAGTAACTCTAAGCAGTAGACAAATTTTGTGCCCTCTATCCATCCCTCCCTATAAAGCAAAATTAAAAGTACAATTCTTTACAGTAAGACAAGTATGAAGAAGTCCAACAAAGCTCTGATTTTTTTTTCCCGATACTACTCTAAGCCTGCTTTTACGCAGTATAAAATCCCTTCAAAGATGATTTCCTTATTTTTCAGATGTTACTGATTTCCAGATGCCTTAAGCACAATCTTTGTGCTTTGTCTTTTGGAGCACTATCTATGATGTTTTATATTCAAAGACATCTGCTCTTGAGATTAAAAACACCTTTTTAACACTTCTGAGTTTACTTTATTGCTCAGGCTACCAGGGACCTCAGGGTCAAATTGACTGTTCTAACATTGTACGTATACTAAACCTGAGGTTATTTTGCCCCCTGCTTTTGAAATCTTTGCTTGTTAAATCTCATGGTAACATCGTATATGTATCTTTTATTGGAGGCATCTCTCATCCATTTTGGAATCAGGTGAGGAACAAAGAAATATCTCCAGGGCAGTGTGGAAAGCTGTTGTGCAGGAATGGAATGCTGTGGCTCCCCTGACCGAAATACCGAATCCACTTGCCTGCCAGAGTCTGGGGATGAAGACACTTAATTAGCTCCCTTCCCATTCTAAACGCTCATCAATCCCCATGAATCTGTTGGCTCTGATCCATAGCTGACAATGCAGGAGGCACAGGGCTGCCTGGGCAATTCTGAAACTTGGCTGGAATCTCCTGTCCTGGGAGAATCATAGCCCTATAACTGTCTTCTCCTTGTTAGCAATCAGGAAGTGGCTACACACTAATTCATGCTGCTCCCAAATTGGACACTGATAATGTAGGGACTTTGGAACATTTTCCTGGCTTGGAGCAAGTTAATGAAAATCCATGTGGAGGAGGCTGGGGAAAGGGATGATAAAGAGCATCCCCTGAGGTTTCCCAGAGCAAATCGAGCCCAGTGCAGAATTCTGGTGGTGTGACAAAAGCTCTGAACCAGGATTTAGGACACTTCCACTAGGATTCACCACTAGTTGGCTGAGCTTCTTCTTTTACATCACTTCCCTCTTCAGGTTCAGTTGGCCTCTCCCCCAAACTAAGAGTTAGGACCACAGTATTTTCTAGGGCATATTGATGGATGTCCTGGGGCGGCGAGGGATTCATGTATGGAGTATCCATGTTTAAATGAGTTCGGAAAATTAGAAACTGGGATAAATAAAGAGGATCTCTTTTTAAAATGTCTTTAACAAGCTCTGTAATTCTCCAGGTCATGGAGATGTGGAGAGCAGTGTGTGTTAAGGAAGATGCTATGAGGAAAACATCTTGAGGGCTTGTGTTCCAGCTGGGACCTGCTGGACTGAGTGACACCATAACTCAAGCCCCCCAGTTACCATTCCACGCAACCAGTTAAACACCAGAACCCTCTCTTCTTGGACCGTGATGAGACAGACTCACAGCAGCCTGGGTCTTCCAGCAGGTCCATGATAACGCAGTCGGCGCCCTTGGTGTAGACGATGATCTCACCGGTCAGCGGGTGCCTCACGACCACAGACATCCTCTTCCTGACAGAGTCGAACTCCAGGGTGCAGAGAACATCGAAGGTAAGGCAGGTGCCCTGGGGCAAGCGCACGGTCACTTGCTCAGGTGTCCGGGACACCAGTGTGAAGCTGTAGGCACGGGCAGCATGCACTAGGGCGGCCTCGTCAGGGCTCTCAGCCTCATAACAGAGCTCGGGACCGGCCAGGCTGAGGGCTGGGGCCTGCAGCACCTCCTCCAGGGAGGCCCCCGGCCCTGCCCCCAGGATGTCGCCCTGCTCCCACGTGCTGCTCTTGTAGCCGCCGTCAGTGGAATAGCCGCCGCTGCACACTGACCCGTCGTCTCTCTCTTCCGAGTCCGTGGTGGGAATGTTGGCCCCCAAGCTCGCCCCCAGGTCCATGTCAGAGGGTGCAGTGGATGAGAAGGACTGACTGAGGCTTGAAAGCTTCAACCTGTGGAACAGCTGCTGGATCTTCTCCAGGGATGTCCCCTGAGCCTTGGCTGAGGGTGGCATGGTGACCTTGAGGCAAAAGAGGAAAGGAGAACATGAGTCTCCAGGTTGGGAAAACTATCGAGCTGCCTTATGGCCGAATATGAAGCTCATTTTGCAGTCATCCACTTCAATGATGGTGGGCAAGCCTTCTCCCTTCTGTGAGCCTCGGGTTACCCAACTAAAACATGCGAGGGTTAGGCCACTGGTTTCCTTCCAGCCCTGACTTCCTACGGATTGGTGGTGACATCCCACTTTGATCGTGGGCCAAGCAAAGCACAGGAGACAAAAGCCAGACTCAGAGTTGCCATTCACATGCCCTGAAACCTCATCATCACCTTGCCTGCTTTATTTTTGCATGCAGCATCTCACTTCATCCTCCCAGCAACAGTGCTACGGGATCCTATCATTATCCCAACTTCTGGATGAGGAAACCAAGGCATAAAGAGATTAAGTGGGTGTGACCACCCAGCTTGTAGGTGGCAGAGCTGGCTCTCACATCTGGGTCTGTCTGACTCCAGGGGCTTCTGAGCTACCTGCCAGCCACAGCCTTCCATTAGCTTGAAAACTGAGAATTGGAGGGTATCCTTCTTTCTTTCTTGAACATAGAACTTCTCACATAAAGCTTCCTGCCTCCCAAAGTTCCCTGTAGACCTCTGATTACTTGCTGACTTTTCAGGGTAGTTTAGAACCTGGGTGTAATAATAGGGGCTGTGGTTTGGTGCCTGGATGAACCCTCTTTTTCTTGATTTTTGTGGCCAAATGTTGTAACACCCATTATTCTTATTCATCACTTACAAGAGACCTTGGGTGAGAGTATATGGATAATCAAATCTGTCTTCAGTACTGAAAAATAACTCCAAGTATAATCTTTTATAAATGGCCATCCAGCTGTGTTATCTCTAACTTGGCAAAACCTCACACAAGGTGTTCATTTTTTTAACCCCCCCTCTAAAAATCAGATACCAGTAAACCGTGATATTATGATAGAATCATACAGATGGTTCTGCCAGGTATTCACCATATGTCCTTCATTAAGTTACTCAAGTTCTCTGAGCCACTGTTTCTTCACTTGCTAAATCCAAAGACATACCCCACAGGATTGTTGGGCCATCAAGATTAAATGATAGTGCAGGCGATGTTTGGCACAGAGCCCTGCACATAGCAAGCGCTCAGTAAAAGTTAACTTTTAACGTCTACCCTGCAGACAGACACAAAATGTGAAATCACACAGAAAACTCATATGGAACTTCTTATATTGTATTTAACACATAAGGAGATTGAGGCCCAGAGAGGACAAGAGCTTTGTTCAAGGTCTCACAGCGATGACACGGTGACAGTGTGACTAGGACCCAAGTGTTTTGTGCTATTGTGCAGGGCACCCCTTTCACGCCTGTGCTCCTCCCATCCATCCCAGCCACACCATCACCGGTCCTTACCCTCTGCCGGGGCTCGGTAGTCGTGGAGACCATGACGGAGTTGCAGATGGTTAAGGCAAGGAAGAAGTCAGCAGTGGAGGAGGCAGTGGCAAGGGAAGGCTTGGGGGGTCTGCCTTCTGACAGAGTCTCCAGCCACAGAGCTGCGTCTCGCACTTTGGACAGGAGATTTTTATCTGGAGTCACGTCTTTTTCCTGGGAGAGAAAGGCTAGGGTCAGAGTCTTTCCTGAAGGGACTGGGGAGGAAGGCCCCCTGCAGCAGATTCGCTCATGCCCGGGAAAGGCTGATACAGTCCTTCCTGCATCCTGCACCCAGCATGTCCCCCCTACCCTGGGCCTGCCCACCTCAGAGTCTGACTTGGTTCCTTCCCTTCCCTCAAGCCCATGTGTCCATCAGTTATACAGGCTCTGGTGGTTCTGCCCCACAGCATCTTCCCATCATTTACCCCTCATTCCTGATGCTTCCAGCCAGGCTCAGACCCTCTAGCCCTCCAGCTTAGGTTTCCACATGCATGCATGCTCAGTTGCTTCAGTCATGTCTGACTCTTGCAGCCCCATGGACTGTAGCCCACCAGACTCTGTCCATGGGATTTTCCAGGGAAGAATACTGGAGTGGGTTGCCATGCCCTCCTCCAGGGGATCTTTCCAACCCAGGGATCGAATCCACATCTTCTACATTGTAGGTGGATTTTTTACCACTGAGTCCCCCAGGAAGCCCTCTGGATTTCCAATTCAGCCTTTACAGTGAGGTGACTGCCTTTCACCTCCTTTAGTTCGAACCTTTCGTATGTATATCACCCATACATCCTTCTAAGACACCATTTCCCTCAAGGTACTCTTGAGACTAAAAAAGTCTTCAGATCTTCACTGTGAACATGATCATTTCAGTCTGGCATCTAAATTATTTCCCAGTTTGCATTTCTCCCGTTGATTCCCACCACTTTGCGTGTGGTCCATCAGCTCAGCCAGGTGGTCTGGTGGCTGTCTCCTGGGGTATACTCCCCTCCTAGGCCTCTGATCCCACTCTTTTGGAAGTCCTCTCCTGCCTACCCAAATCCTACCTGGACTTCATAACCATAAAAACTCCGTGGGTTCATGAGATCTGACTCAGCCACAGTGAGTAATCTGTCTTCTGAGCCAGAAGCTTCAGCAGCAGCTTCTCGAGCTGAGAATATCCACAGGAGTCAGGCAGGTAAGGCGAATGAGGGAAGATGGCCGAGTTACAGATGAGGACGCTACGGGCAGGGGGAGTAGGGCTGTGAGACCTGGCAGGTCCCACTCCATCTAAAAGGGGGTGACTCTTCTTCTAGTAAAATGCTCCAAGGCCGGTGCATTTTGCCAAATCTCTGGGTTTTTCAAGATAAAGTAGAGAATGATGTAAGGACTTTTTTAAAATTTCTTTTTAAAAAACTCTGTGGACTTGATCTGACTCATGGATTTCCAATTTTTTCACATCTTCACTGAAACTGCCACTTCTTCCATCCCTCTAGAATTCACTACATATTGCCTATATTTTAAATTAAAATTTCTTATGTCCATGTTTAATCTCCCTAGAGATAAACCAAGAGCCTGAAAGATGGACTGCCTTTTCTACGAAGTTGTATTTTCTGGAATCCCAAAGATTGCCTGATGTGAAGCAGAAGTTCAATAAACACCAGCTCTTCATAAATATGACAAAAGCCATTCTGTAAAGATGTTTTTACATATAGCCATTTCTATCAATGCTCAGAGTTCACAGGTTCATTCAAGTTTAGAAGAGTCAATGACTGAAAAAGATGAACTGAGGGAATTTTGACTGATACATGCAGAGAGAAGACTGAGGGCCAATAAGCCGGCAAGTTTTACAAACTAGAACCCAAGTTGAAATTAAAAACATCCTGTGGGGCAGACTTAGAAAATGGACTATGGTTGCCAGAGGGAAGGGATAGTTAGGGAGTCTGGGAAGGTCATGTACACACTACTATATTCAAAATGGATAACCAACAAGGTCCTACTGTAGCACATAGAACTCTACTCAATGTTATGTGCCAGGCTGGATGAGAAGGAAGACTGGGGGAGAATGGATACATGTATGTATGGCTGAGTCCCAGCGCTGTTCACCTGAAACTACCACAACATTGTTAATAGGCTATACTTCAATGCAAAATGAAAAATTAAAAAAAAATCCTGTAGGGAAGTGTCCTCAAACTGTGTCTTCTCTGACTACCAACTGCAATTACCCCAGAGGTCAGATTCTAAGCTCCCTGGTCTGCTGGCATAGGTGAGAGTCACAGGGAGGAAACACAGACGGGCGTGGAGGTGCTGGAGGGATGAGATTCTGGTCTCCACCTGCACAGTTGATCAGGGGAAGTGGATAGGACGTGGAGCGCACACTCCAAAGAGCTCTAACCTTCATTTGGAGGACTCTCACAGAGCCAGCACCTACACTTCCATCTTGTTCATCCCATACTAAGAGGAGAGTTTCCTGCAAAGAACCTGTTTATGAAAAGGAAGAGTGCTTATAGTAACAGGGCATCATCTGCATCTCCTCTCATTGCCCCGTAATGAGTAATGGTGGGCCATCCGAACCATATGGTGTCTGCGCTTTCAGAAAGCTTAGGAAGGAGTGAGGACCACCTGTCCTCTCTGCCTTTGAGTGTAGTTGTCACAGCAGGAGCTCACAGTGATGGAGCTTATCCTAACTCTCCAACAGGGTCATTTATGCATCTCACTGGGTTCTCACAGCCCCAACCAGAGATGAAACTAATCTCAACTGAAAGCCAGAAGGATGGGCTGATTTGACCAGTGCCACTCAAGGAGTCAATGTAAAGCCAAATTGCACATCAGACCCCTTGATTGCTAGTCTAGGGTCTTCCTTTCTGTGGTCGTAGTAAAGTAGTATGCTCCCTTCTTAATACTCCCATGCTGACTCCTCTAACCTTATTTCAGGGTCCCTCCAGTACCTGTCATCAGTTTACCAACACTGTTCAAAGAACTCTGAGCCAATTTATCCTAACAGTAATGAGAGTGCTTATCTGTGGAGTGTTTCTGATGGTCTGTACATCTGTCATCTCACTGCATCCCTGGAGCATGTTATCTATATCCCAGATGTTCAAGCTGGACTTAGAAAAGGCAGAGGAACTAGAGATCAAATTGCCAACATCTGTTGGGTCATAGAAAAAGCAAGAGAATTCCAGAAAAAACATCTGCTTCTTTGACTATGCTAAAGCCTTTGACTGCATGGAGCACAACAAACTGTGGAAAATTCTTAAAGAGATGGCAACACCAGACCACTTACTTGCCTCCTGAGAAACCTGTATGCAGGTCAAGAAGCAACAGTTAGAACCAGACATGGAACAATGGACTGGTTCCAAATTGGGAAAGGAGCATGTCAAGCCCTGTATATTGTTACCCTGCTTATTTAACTTATATGCAGAGTACATCATGCAAAATGCTGGGCTGGATGAGGCACAAGCTGGAATCAAGATTGCTGGAGAAATATCAACAACCTCAGACATGCAGATGATACCACTCTTAAGGCAGAAAGTGAAGAGGAACTAAAGAGCCTCTTGATGAAAGTGAAAGAGGAGAGTGAAAAAGCTGGCTTAAAGCTCAACATTCAGAAAACTAAGATCACGGCATCCAGTCCCATCAGTTCAGTTCAGTTGCGTGGTCATGTCTGACTCTTTGCGACCCCATGGACTGCAGCACGCCAGGCCTCCCTGTCCATCACCAACTCCTGGAGTTTACCCAAACTCATGTCCATTGTGTCAGTGATGCCATCCAACCATCTCATCCTCTGTCGTCCCCTTCTTCCCCCACCCTCAATCCTTCCCAGCATCAGGGTCTTTTCAAATGAGTCAGCTCTTCACATCAGGTGACTATGGTATTGGAGTTTCAGCTTCAACATCAGTCCTTCCAATGAACACCCAGGACTGATCTCTTTTAGGATGGACTGGATGGATCCCTTTGCAGTCCAAGGGATTCTCAAGAGTCTTCTCCAACACCACAGTTCCAAAGCATCAATTCTTCGGCACTCAGTTTAGTTCAACTCTCACATCCATACGTGCCTACTGGAAGAACCATAGCCTTGACTAGATGGACCTTTGTTGGAAGGTAATGTTTCTGCTTCTTAACATGCTGTCTAGGTCCCATCATTTCATGGCAAATAGATGGGGAAACAATGGAAACAGTGACAGACTTTATTTTCTTGGGCTCCAAAAATCACCACAGATGGTGACTGCATCCATGAAATCAAAAGATGCTTGCTCCTTGGAAGAAAATCTATGACCAAACTAGACAGCATATTAAAAATCAGAGACATTATTTGCTGACAAAGTTCCGTCTAGTCAAAGCTATGGTTTTGCAGTAGTCATGTATAGATGTGAGAGCTGGACCATAAAGAAGACTAAGTGTTGAAGAGTTGATGCTTCTGAGCTGTGGTGTGTTGGAAAAGACTTTTGAGAGTCCCTTGGACTGCAAGGATATCCAACCAGTCCATCCTAAAGGAAATCAGTCCTGAATATTCATTGGAAGGACTGATGCTGAAGCTGAAGTTCCAATAGTTTGGCCATTTGATAAGAAGAACCGATTCATTAGAAAAGACCCTGATGCTGGGAAAGATTGAAAGCAGGAAGAGAAAGGGGACAAAAGAGGAGAAGATGGTTGAATGGCACCATGGGCATGAGTTTGAGCAAACTCTGGGAGATGATAAAGGACAGTGAAGCCCGATGTGCTACAGTTCATGTGGTCGAAAAGAGTTGGACATGACTGAGTGACTGAGCAACAATGACTACTATTCTCCCAGTTACCTCTGCATTTCAAATGAAGAAACTGCTGCCCAGGGAGACTAGGCATCTTGCCCAGGTCATATAGTCAGTTGATTCAAGAAAGTTCAACTCTAGAATTTATGCTCTTTAACCCCCATGCCAGGCAAGATCCCCCAAGAGAAAGAAGTAGCCTTTGATTCTTGCTGACTGCTGGGATCTTTAGTGTCTGGCATCTCAGTGAGCTTGCATATCTAATCCTTAGGGCTCAGCAGACAGTCCACAAGATTATAAAGGGGATTTTGGGGATCTTTTCCAGAAAATATTTTATCTTTTTTTTTTTTTTTGGTGAGGGTACCTAAATGGGATGCTTTTAACCCTTACTACAGATACCCAAACTTGTGAACAAGTTTAGATGTCATCACAGCCAAATCCCCTATTTTCCTGATGATAAAACTGAGTGCCAGGGAGGAGGGAAGTGAACTTTTCAAGACTGCACATTGAATCAGGGTCAGAACTAGGACAGATTTCACACCACTTGACTCCAGCCCAACAACACACTGCTTTGCTCCAAGCTATGCATTATGTATTTCCAAACGGTGACACAGATAAAATGATTTAATGGGTATTTATTGCATGTCCATTTACTCTCTAGTCTCTAAGTGCCATGAGGGCAGAAACTGCGATGTGTCCCGGTGCCTGGCAGCCTGCAGGCACTCGCTCAAACCTTTGTTGCCTGACTCCTATCTAGGGCAAGACACTACCTCACCACTGATGAACTCACAGGGGCACTTTGTTAAAACTGGTTCTTAGTATTCCCTTTCAATCATACAGCAATGCATTAAAAAGAAGTTCGGCGAAGGGCCTGCTTGTCTCTGGCACTGGCAGCAGGCCCAGTCTGCAGGTGTCAACGGCAGATGTCACGGCAGCTTTATCCATTCACACAGACTTGTTTCTGCAGGGCAAGCTTCTTCGTGGTTCCCTTTGTCCACAGCCCATTGGTTTCCTATCTGGTTCTTTAACATTAGGAACTTGGCATGTAGGACACTTAGCAAGAAAGCAGCACCCCTTACCCACCTCTGGGCCCTTTGGCTAGCCTATTTCTCTGAAGGAAAAGAAATACACATCTGTGGGGCTACTGGTTGTTCAGATTAGAACTTTGTGGCAACCAGGCACCCAATCGGTTGGATTTCTTTCTATAGCAGAACCCCCAAGGCTTCCTCTTTGAAGAAGGTGCTCGCTGATCTCACACCACACCCTCAAGGATCCTGTTGTTATCACTGGATTGTGTCTATTGACAACTTACAGCAAAGTGAATGCTATGCTAAATGGTTCCATGTGTGTGTTAAGTTACTTTAGTTGTGTCTGGCTTTTTGCGATCCCACGTAGCTTGCCAGGTTCCTCTGTCCATGGGATTCTCCAGGCAAGAATACTGGAGTGGGTTGCCTCCTCCAGGGGACCTTCCCAACCTAGGGATTGAACCTGTGTCTCTTATGTCTCCTGTATTGTCTGGCAAGTTCTTTACCACAAATGTCACCTGGGAAGCCTGGCTTCCATGTATATTATGTCATTATAATAGCATTAAATAGCTATTATCATTCTCCCATTTTATTAGTGAAGTGAATGAGGCTCACTGCAAATAAGTAACTTGTCTAAGGTCTCAAAATCAATAAAAGAGCTCAGTCCTGAACCCAGTTCTGCTGATGCTAGACCCAAACCCTTAAACATGATGCCAGTACTTCCCAAATTCTAACATGTACCTGAATCAGCTAGGCATCTTGTTTAAACACAGATGCTGATTCAGCAAGTCTGGAGTGAGGCCTAAGCATCTGCATTTCTAAAAGGTCCCAAGGCGTGCTCCTGCTTGCTGTGGGTCTCAGGATCACAGTTTGAGTACAAGGTTCTAGGTGATATGGCTGCCCTATTGCTCCCATTTCCTCTCTGGCTGGGAGCATTCGACATTGAAAGCTGTGAGGAGGTGGCCAAGCTCCAGTCCACTACTCTCCTCTCACTTTAAATGACAATTCATTCACAGTCACATTGCTGACAATCATTGACTGAGTGCAGCAGATTGCCGCTGTGGGAACCTGCAGAGCCAGCGGTGGAAATGAACAGGAGCCCTGGTGTGCAGGCCTGGAACAAACTGTGGCCTAGTTCCTCCCATGCCTCCATCTCCTCTTCCCCTCTCTATGACCTGTGCCTCTTATTCCAGCTACAGTTTAGAACCGCAAGTCTCCATTTGCTTGTATGGAATGTCTCTCCTACAACAACCTGCAATCCCCCCTCTAGATGGTTTCTTCTTTTTGCTCTGGTTAACCTTTAATTTTGCCTCAAATTCAGCTCCGATGCTAACCCTTTCAGGAAGCTCCCCTGACTCCTAGTTTGATGTAAGTGCATTTCCTTTGGGCTTCTATGCACCTCTGCCCCCTTACATCCCAGCCTGAGAGCAGTGTCATATCGTCACTGGGGTTCTTCTTGCCCCTTCATTGGACTGCAAATGCCTGAAATCAGGGATGATGCCCCATTAGACTTTATATCCCCAGTGGCTAGAATGGTACTTGCCATAGTATAAATGCTTGTTTTGTATTTGTTGGCTGACTGACAATAAACGAAAGGCTAGTCCAAGAAACCTAGATACTGAGAATATATAGAATTGACAGATGAAGAGGAAGCAGACCCTTCC
This sequence comes from Redunca redunca, assembly GCA_006410935.1. NCBI lineage: Eukaryota > Metazoa > Chordata > Mammalia > Artiodactyla > Bovidae > Redunca > Redunca redunca. The sequence continues at coordinate 1,550,813 of SJYQ01002404.1, forward strand.
ATTTGCTATTGGTGAGTGTCTGGACTGGTAAAACCACTGGGGTAGTATCACTCCAGATTTTAAACATGCACAAAATCTCATCTTAGCAGTCATGTTCTAAGAATCTATAAAAAAACTTACATACCTGTAGAAACAGATGATGGCTCAACCAGTCAACTGATTTTAACAGCCATTTAAAAAGTGACAAGGCAGCTCTCCACTGAATATCTGTCCATTTGTCTACATGCATGCAATATTCCTCAAGATTCATTAGGCTAAAGAGAAGTTCTGAGTCCAAGACAGTGCATGGTGCACTTTTATTTGTGGGAAAGGATGTGCTTATGTGTATATTCCACTTGCATGCTTTTATTGGGTTTTCCAAAAAGTTCTTTTAGGTTTTTCCATAAGAACATATGAGAACCCAAACAAACTTTTTGACCAACCTAAGATATAGCTTGAAGAAGGCAATAGCATCCCACTCCAGTACTCTTCCCTGGGAAATCCCATGGATGGAGGAGCCTGGTGGGCTGCAGTCCATGGGGTCGCAAAGAGTCGGACATGACTGAGAGACTTCACTTTCACTTTTCTCTTGCATGCATTGGAGAAGGAAATGGCAACGCACTCCAGTGTTCTTGCCTGGAGAATCCCAGGGACAGGGGAGCCTCGTGGGCTGTCGTCTATGGGGTCACACAGAGTTAGACATGACTGAAGCGACTTAGCAGCAGCAGCAAGATATAGCTACAAGCACCTCTGGGAAGGACACAGGAAAGTTCAAATAATGGTTGTCTTTGAGTGGTGGGGAACAGAGGAGAGAAGGGGGCTTACTCTCCCATCTGACCTTTGGTTCCTTATGAGTACTTAGCCATGTGGTTGTATCCTATTGTGGACATAAACTTTCTCAGTTGCTGGGGAGTTGAAGGCTGAAGTACTATTTAGGGTAGTGATGTTTTTGCCCTTGCTGAGCTTGTGGTCTTGATATTGAGTTTGGGTGAAGAATAGGGAGAGTCCAGTGTTAGTAATTGCATCCATGAAATTAAAAGATACTTGTTCCTTGGAAGAAAAGCTATGACCAACCTAGAGAGCACAGTAAAAAGCAGAGACATTACTTTGCTGACAAAGGTCTGTCTAGTCAAAGCTATGGTTTCTCCAGTAGTCATGTATGGATGTGAGAGTTGGACCATACAGAAAGCTGAGCACTGAAGAATTGATGTTTTTGAACTGTGGTGTTGGAGAAGACTCTTGAGAGTCCCTTGGACTGCAAGGAGATCAAACCAGTCAATCCTAAAGGAAATCAGTCCTGAATATTCATTGGAAGGACTGATACTCTGGCCACCTGATGCGAAGAACTGACTCATTGGAAAAGAACCTGATTCTGGGAAAGATTGAAGGCAGGAGGAGAAGGAGACAACAGAGGATAAGATGGTTGGATGGCATCACCAACTCAATGGACATGAGTTTGAGCAAGCTCTGGGAGATGATGATGGACAGAAAAGCCTGGTGTGCTATAGACCATGGGGTTGCAAAGAGCTGGACACGATTGAGTGACTGAACTGAACTGCTGCTGCTAAGTCACTTCAGTCGTGTCCGACTCTGTGTGACCCCATAGATGACAGCCCACCAGGCTTCTCCATCCCTGGGATTCTCCAGGCAAGAACACTGGAGTGCCATTTCCTTCTCCAATGCATGCAAGGGAAAAGTGAAAGTGAAGTCGCTCAGTCGTGTCCGACTCTTTGCGACCCCATGGACTGCAGCCCACCAGGCTCCTCCATCCATGGGATTTTCCAGACAAGAGAACTGGAGAACTGAACTGAATGTTAGTAAATATTTGCTTAAATAAAAGCACGTGGATTGTTAAGGTGAGCTTTTCCCAAATGGGACAGAAACTCCAAGGGAAAAACTCAGTGGACTAGCAAAAAGAGAGTTCCCTACAATATTGATTCATTATAAAAACCCTTACCAAAGTGGGTATAGAGGGTACATGTCTGAACATAATAAAAACCATCTATGACAAACCCACAGTCAACATAATACTCAATGGTGAAAAACTGAAAGCCTTCCCAACTAAAATCTAGAACAAAACGAGGATACCCACTCTCACCATTTCTACTCAACATAGTATTGGATGTCCTAGCCACAGACATCAGACAAGAAAAAGGAAAGGCATCCACATTGGAAGGAAATAGATAAAATTGTCATTATATGTTGATAGCATGGTAATACATGTATAAAACCCTAAAGATTCCACACAAAAACTACTAGAATTGCAAGGTGGCAGGATACAAGATTAACATTGAAAAATTGGTTGTGTTTCTTTAAAACAAACAATGAAGTATCAGAAAGGGAAAATTTAAAAAAAAAATCCCTTTAAAATCACAAAAATATTTAGGAATCAACCAGACCAAGGAGGTGAAAGATTTATATTCTGAGACCTATAATGCATTGATATAGGAAATTGAAGATGATACAAAGAAATGAGAAAGAGTCCATGCTCTTGGATTGGAAGAATTAATACTGTTAAAGTGGCCATATTACCCAAAGCAATCTGCAGATTTAAAACAATCTCTATCAAATTACCAGCGACACTTTTCATAGAACCGGAACAAATAATACTAAAATTTATAGGAACCATAAAAGACCAAGAATTGCCAAAACAATCCTGAGGAAAAAGAACAAAGCTGAAGGCATAACTCTCCCAGACTTTGGAAAATACTATAAAGTTATAATAATAAAAACAACATAGTATTGTCATAGAAACAGACACATGGATCAATAGAACAGGATAGAGGTCCCAGAAGTAAACCCACACACCTATGGTCAATTAATCTTCAACAATGGAGGCAAGAATATGCAATGCAGAAAAGACAGTCTCTTCAGCAGGTAGTGTTGGGAAAACTGGACAACTTCATGTAAATCAATGAAGTTAGAACACTCCCTCACAACACACACAAAAATAAACTCAAAATGGCTTAAAGACTTAAATATAAGACAAGACATCATAAAAATCCTAGAAGAGGACATAGGAAAAACGTTCTCTGAGATAAATCATAACAGTATTTTTTTAGGTCAGTCTTCCAAGGCAATAGAAATAAAAGTCAAAATAAACAAATGAGACCTAATCAAACTTACAAGCTTTTGCACAGCAAAGGAACACAAAAAGACAAAAAGACAGCATAATACAAAAAGATACCCTATGGACTGGGAGAAAATATTTGCAAATGATGTGACTGTCAAGGTCTTAATTTCTAAAATGTATGAACTGTTTGTATAACAAAAAAGAAATAATCCAATCAAAAAATGGGCAGAAGACTTAAAAAGACATTTCTCCAAAGACATTCAGATGGCCAATAAGCACATGAAAATATACTCAAAGACACTAATTATTAGAGACAAAGCCAAAACTATAATAAGCTATCACCTCACACCAGTCAGAATGGCCATCATTAAAAAGTCTACAAGTAACAAAGGCTGGAGAGGGTGCAGAGAGAAGGGAACCCTCCTACCTGTTGGTGGAAATGTAAGTTGGTGCAGCCGCTATGGAAAACAGTATGGAGGTTCCTTAAAAAATTAAAAATACTGTTGCCAAGTGACCCAGCAATCCCACTCTTGGGCATATATCCAGAGAAAACTCTAATTCAAAAAGATACATGCACCCCAATGTTCATAGAAACACTGTTTACAATAGCCAAGACATGGAAGCAACCTAAATATCCACTGACAGATGAATGGATAAAGATGTGGTGTAAATGGAATACTACTCAGTCATTAAAAAGAACAAAAGAATGCCACTTGCAGCAACATGGTTAGACCTAGAGATTAGCATATGAAGCAAAGTAAGTCAGAAACAGAAAGACAAATACCATATGTTATCACTTATAGGTAGAATCTAAAATATGATACACCACACAGTAAAAAAGAAAAGTGATAAAAATGAACTATTGACACAACAGGGTTAGCTTCACAGATACAGAACTCTAATGTACAGTTACCAAAGAGGAAAGGAGGGGTAGGGAGGGATAAATTAAGAGTTTGGGATTAGCACATACAAACTACTATATGTGAAATAAACAACAGGGTCTTACTGTGTAGCAAAGTAACTATATCCATTATTCTGTAATGAACCATAATGGAAAAAAATGTGAAAAAGAATATATATGTGTATAAATGAATCACTGCTCTACACTAGAAACTAACACAACATTGTAAATCAACTGGTCTTCACCATAGAGAAAAATATCATATATTAACAAATATATATGGAATCTAGAAAAATGGCACCGATGAACCTCTCTGTAGGGCAGGAATAGAGACGCAGAGGCAGAGGACAGACATGTGGGTGCCTAGAGGGACAGGGAGGTAGGATGCACTGGAGAGTGGCGCTGACATCTGTACCCAACCGTGGGCAACACAGCCAGTGGGAGTTCCCTTAAAACAACGGGAGCTCAGCTCTGGGCTCTGTGTTGACTCTGAGAGNNNACTCCGAGAGGCGGGGGGATGGGGTGGGAGGGAGGCTCAAGAGGGAGGGGATATATGTACGCACATAGCTGAGTCACTTCGTTGTAGAGCTGAAATTAACACAACATTGTAAAGTCATTATAATCCAAAAATAAAACTTAAAAATCTATACTTCAATATTTTTTTTTTTAAAGAAAGGGAGTGTCCCTGATCTTGCAAGACCCAGTTCTTTCTTTCTTTATTTTGAAAAGTGAAAGTGAAGTTGCTCAGTCGTGTCCAACTCTCTGTAACCCCATGGACTTTAGCCTACTAGGCTCCTCTGTCCATGGGGATTTTCCAGGCAAGAATACTGGAGTGGGTGGCCATTTCCTTATTTATTTTAACTGGAGGCTAATTACTTTACAGTATTGTGGTGGTTTTGCCATACATTGACACAAATCAGCCACGGGTGTACATGTGTCCCCCCTCGTCCTGAACCCCCCTCCCACCTCCCATCCCAACCCATCCCTCTGGGTTATCCCAGTGCACCAGCTTTGAGTGACCTGTTTCATGCTTCGAACTTGGACTGGTTATCTATTTCACATATGGTAATATGCATGTTTCGATGCTATTCTCCGAAATCATCCTACCCTCGCCTTCTCCCACAGAGTCCAAAAGCCTGTTCTTTATATCTGTGTCTCTTTTGCTGGTAAGACCCAGTTCTTATGAGTAGGGCTGTGGGCCCCCATTTGGGAACCTGGGAGCTAAGGGAAGCCAAGCTGAGACAGGCCTCATCCATTTATTGCCCTGTGTAGTCATGTCACTTCCTAAAGGACTTTGCATGCGAGGTTAGTTAAATCCAGACTCTTATCTAACCTTGCTGTGGGAGTGTGTGCATGTGGGCTGTCCCAGAGCAGACAAGTGTGGCACAAGTATCTTCCCAAGAAGGAAAGGAAGACCAAGTTTCACAAAAGAAGGCAGAGGGCCAAAGACAGCCTTCTTTACTTTCCTCCATTGCATTCTTTCCAGACAGATGGGTGAGGCTGTGCCCACAGAAGGGAGAGGTGGCGGAGTATGGAGCCTAACCCACCCTGATGAAAACTTTATGATTAGGAAGATAGTGTTTGGTGTGATGACTGGAAAACATTTTTCAAGTGGGATGTCTAAACAAAGACTTTGTACTCCAATCTTGGCTGCTCACAGACTGGGGGTGTGGGTGGGGTGGGCGGAGAGGGCATTTCATTTCTCATCTACCAGGATTCTTAAATACTGGCTAAGGACTCCTTACTTTCCTAAGTATTGATATATTGCTGCTGCTGCTGCTGCTAAGTCGCTTTAGTCGTGTCCGACTCTGTGTGACCCCATAGACGGCAGCCCATCAGGCTTCCCCGTCCCTGGGATTCTCCAGGCAAGAACACTGGAGTGGGTTGCCATTTCCTTCTCCAATGCATGAAAGCGAAAAGCGAAAGTGAGGTCGCTCAGTTATGCCCGACCCTCAGCGACCCCATGGACTGCAGCCTTCCAGGCTCCTCCATCCATGGGATTTTCCAGGCAAGAGTACTGGAGTGGGGTATTACCCCACCCTAAAGTCACAGATATGATGGCAGCCAATTAGACAACAATTACCAATGCTACCTTGTTCTTTGTAGTAAAAGAAAAAAGTCAGCTTTTGTTGTGGTGGTTGTTATTGTTGATGCACATTTTGTTTTTGGTTTAGAGCAAAGGGCTGCGGAGGCCAACAATGGGCTTCTTTGAAGGGGGTTGGGTGTTCCGCCATGACCTGGCATCTCTGGGGCTTCAGAGGCAAGTTCTGGCTGGGTTTACAAAGGGAAGGTAAAGCACTGTTGGTGCCAAGAGATTATCTGACCAGATTGGATGCCAGGTGGGCAGGTGGAAGAGGAGACAGCATAGAGTTTGCCAAGAGTGGGTGGGGGTGGGAGTCGGGAGCTAGGAGCCAGGGCATCTTCCTGGGGCTGCCACAGATGTTCTCCACAGACAAATTCAAGGATCTGATATTCCAGCCACAGAGAGTATACAGGTTAGTATCAGACCCCTTTAAGGAAGCTTAAATCACCCCCTTCAGCCAATGCCTCCCAAGTTGTAGAAGGCACCTATTTGAACCAAATGAAGAATGTTTCTGAGTGGGGTGATAGCGTGCTTAGAGAGGTTCTTAGTGGCTGCTCAGTAGAATCATTAGAAATCAAAATACAAATACTCAGGCCCCACCCTAGACCAAATAGTCCAGAATATCAGGGGGGAGGATTCCACATATTTTATTAAAACCCCCATTTCTTCTCCCTGCCATCACTTAGGTGAACATTTGTCCAAGGCAGACAGCTTTCCTTTAAAATGTCATTTAAAACTTCTATTATTTATCCCTCTGTCTAGAACACAGTATTTTAAGAATTCAGTCCTCAAAACCAACTCACGAGGCATAACAGTAATCCTTTCTTGAGATAAGAATATTGAGGTTTCCACCCAGCAAACTGACCAAAGCCACAGATCTGATACACAGTGGAGCTGAGATGAGCACCTGGGGGCATGTGACCCCAAACGTGCCTAATTCACAGCTGGAAGCGACCTTGCTGGTCAGCACAAGTGTCATATTCTTTGACTTTTAGAAGAGCCAGTGAGAGATGAAACAGGGACAGAAAGAGGTTTAGCATGTTGCTTAGGACCACCCAGCAAACCTCGGCAGAGTTGAAAGCAGAGCCCACGTTTCCTGACTCTAGGCCCAGTGCCCACCCCCTCCCCAAACAAATAGCTGGGGTGCTATTGACTGACTAACCCCAGATTTTCAGTCTGAAAGTTTAGCAGTTCATAGAAGGAACACATTACCATCTTCCCCTACCCAGGCAATAAGAATTGGATATTACTGTGTCACTTTCCTTATTCTTCCTGAGTGAATTTAGCTAGAACTGGACTTCAAATGTGCCAGCGAGGGCAAATCGATGACATTCAAGATCTGGAAATAGCTCATAGGTGCATGTGCCCCTTTCAGTGACCATCAGCTAAGGGCCCTGAATAAAAGTTATACTGACTGAGTCAGGGCTGCAGTTTTTCCTGGGCTCTGAAATTTGTCAGACTGAACAGGGACCAATGAATCTGTGTATCCCAACTGATATCTATACAGGAAAGGCTCCTTGTTCTCCCGGAGGAGACATTCTCAGATACACAGGATGCCTGTGGATTCAAGAACTGGAAGAAACCAAAAGACACCAGCAGTGTAAGATTTAGTCCCCGTGCCCAAAGAGAACTCACTGAATTCATTGTCCAAAAATTTAGGTAAAGAGCTGGGGGAAGAGCATTCCATTCAGAGGGGACAGAATTAAATCAGAGAAAGACTTGACAATATGCATATCCTATTGCTACTTCTTTTGGGAAAATCAGAAAGAAAAATAAAAACCAGAATATTCCCAGAGTCATCAATGGATCATTCTTCTTGTAGGTTTGTATGTATCATATGTCTTAACACATTGCTATTTTTTATCCTTGCTATTGTTGTGTTTATGTGCATGATAATAACATACATGTACAGAATGTACATTATTACATGCAGTATATAAGTATGTCAGTAAGTTAACTTTGTACGTACTTATATTAGATAAACAACAATCCAGAAGACACAGACTCACAGAATTTCTTGTCACAGTCAGAAAACACAGTCCTGGGTAATAAATACTAGGTAGCAATGTAGAAAAGGTTTTGATATCATGTCAGAATCCAAAAAAGCAGCAGCTATAATTTATGTGATGACTGCAAAAAATATTAACACATGTAGTTTATGTGCGTGAGTATAATGTGTGTGTGTATAACGAGGGGAATTAAAAGATGAATGAAATTCACCAAAATGGTCATTTTGAAAATCTAATCCTCTAACAACAGGATGATAGCACTTTCGGTCCCTCTGTGAGTATATGTGTCTTGTTCAAGCTACCTGGGGTCCCTGAAGCCGTCTCTGTAAGTATCAGTCAGTCAGTTTAGTTGCTCAGTCGTGTCCAACTCTTTGCAACCCCATGAATCGCAGCACGCCAGGCCTCCCTGTCCATCACCAACTCCCGGAGTTCATTCAGACTCACGTCCATCGAGTCAGTGATGCCATCCAGCCATCTCATCCTCTGTTATCCCCTTCTCCTCCTGCCCCCAATCTCTCCCAGCATCAGAGTCTTTTCCAAAGAGTCAACTTTTTGCATGAGGTGGCCAAAGTACTGGAGTTTCAGCTTTAGCATCATTCCTTCCAAAGTAATCCCAGGGTTGATCTCCTTCAGAATGGACTGGTTGGATCTCCTTGCATTCCCAGGGACTCTCAAGAGTCTTCTCCAACACCATGGTTCAAAAGCATCAATTCTTCAGTGCTCAGCTTTCTTCACAGTCCAACTCTCACATCCATACATGACCACTGGAAAAACCATAGCCTTGACTAGAAGGACCTTAGTCAGCAAAGTAATATCTCTGCTTTTCAATATGTTATCTAGGTTGGTCATAACTTTTCTTCCAAGGAGTAAGTGTCTTTTAATTTCATGGCTGCAGTCACCATCTGCAGTGATTTTGGAGCCCCCAAAAATAAAGTCTGACACTGTTTCCACTGTTTCCNTTGATGATCCAACAGATGTTGGCAATTTGATCTCTGGTTCCTCTGCCTTTTCTAAAACCAACTTGAACATCTGGAAGTTCATGGTTCATGTATTGCTGAAGCCTGGCTTGGAGAATTTTGAGCATTACTTCACTAGCATGTGAGATGAGTGCAATTGTGCAGTAGTTTGAGCATTCTTTGGCATTGCCTTTCTTTGGGACTGGAATGAAAACTGACCTTTTCCAGTCCTGTGGCCACTGCTGAATTTTCCAAATTTGCTGGCATACTGAGTGCAGCACTATAGAAGACTCTGAATGATGTGTTCTCTAGAGGAAGAGCTTGATGTAGAGGACAGTGGAATGGGACAGGAGTCAGAGGCCCTGGCTCTGGCCTTCGCTTCTAGGGCATGCTGCCTCATCCTGGGGAACGAACTCAGTTTCTTCACCTGCTACCTAGATGCTTAATGGTAACTGTCCCAGTGGATCAAATGTGAAGGGACCATAAGCAGAAAACCCCAAATTTGCAAAGTTCAACATCCTAGGGGCCAAGCAGTTAGCCTAAGGGACAGAGGTGGACTGGGTAAATTTGACAGAGATGTCCTCTGCTTCATAACGACTTAAGACTATCTGATTATCACAATAAATACATTCTCCCATTTTTCTTGAAACCTGTAAGCCTTATAGGTTCATCTTCCATTTTTCTACTTTATAGAAACATGGACATGTCAGATCTCTCTCTTTCCTATCAACTGTATTTTGGAAAAATGTGCATAGGGAACTTGCTGCTGGGCCTCAGCGCAGGGATGGGTATAGAGAGAGGGGGTGGGGGACATGATGAGCTGAGGATGGCACACCCAGCCTGGGGAGCGCGGACTTAATTCAAACCAGTTATCACCACAGGGAAACACTGGCTTAGTGGGGAGACTTTTTCTAATTCCATTTTGAAATCTCTCAATTTTAAGACATTGAACATTTGAAATTAACAGACTCATACATGCCTAACAAAACCCATTCAGATTACAAACAAGACCAAGGGCTGCCAGTTTGAGAGCAATTCAGGGTTTATAAACCCTTCTTTTTCATGCCCTGGAACCATCCCCTGCCTCTCCTCAAGAAATGTCACTTGCAATTCAAAGAGGGAAAGGCAGGCACTTACTATGGAGCTGCTGAAGGCCACAGAGGACTGTGAGATTTCACAGCGCCCCATAGACCTTTGTCGCGAGTGGCCTTGGATGGGTACACGGGCACTCTGGCTCCTCCTCAGAGGCTGGGACCCTCCTTGGCCCCTCATTGTTCCTGGGCCCTGGTTCCTTCGGGCTGGGAAGGACAAGCACCGGTATTGGGTCCACTCTTCACTGTCTGAGTCCAGCTCCTTTGGGGTCTCTAGTCGCTTAGCTGCAAGAAAGGAATCTTATTACTGCATCATTCATACCTTGGCCAGATCATGGTTGGGAGATGCTAGACTTTGGGGGTGAAGCTAAAAGAGCATGGTGTAAGAGCATTATGCTGCTCTAGATAACAAACAGCTGGTTAACCTGACTGGTGAAAGTGGGGTGCAACTTGGTCACACAGGTTCAAATCCGGGCCCTCCTACCTCCTATCTATGTGACTTTGAGCTTCGCATAACCCACGCCTCTACTTCCTCAATTAGGGGTTATAAAAACTATCCAACTCATTGTTTTGAAGACTTAATGATATAATGGTATGTATAAAAACTTAATATATAACAATATAAAAGTGATAAGCATACTCTAAGTACTGGTAATGGTAGCTGTAATTATTAAGATTAGAAGCTCCCATGTACCTGCTTATCACTGTGGCAAAGGGGATTGGACTGCCTATAGTACCTTCTCTTTTCTCTTTCTTAATCCCTCCCACAAAAGAATGAAGAATGAAAGAAGTGGTGTGTGTGTGTGTGTGTGTGTGAGTGAGTGTGAGCGCGCGCGCACGTGTGCTGTGGGGGAAAGGAACTGAGGGGATCAGTCAGCTGTATCAGCCACCTTCAGTCTATGCAAGATGACAATCCGGGCATTTCGTAGCCACATCCCCTAAGGCAAAGCTTTGTGTCAGTGAACCCCAAGAGATCAGTTAGCATGGAGGGCATTTCCTGACTGTATCCCACCCCACCATTCTTCCACCTGGGCCTGTCCTGTCAGGTAAGGTAACCTGAAAAATTCCTAAACTTTGGTTGCAGGACTGGAACATAATTTGGACATCTTTGCAGTGCATTCCTGACAGATAAAAATGCTCTGTGTCAGTTACACCAGGCAAAGATCCACCAAGGACAAAGATCAACCAGCTGGAGGGCTACCACACAGGAGATTACCCATAGCCTTCAGGAGCAAATGAAAGTTTGCAAGTGATAAGAACAGCACTGATCTGTGACAAGGAGGCTGCAGGGATACAGGAAACTACTTCCCACAGAGCCACTGAGCCTTTGCAAGAGCCAGGGGAATGGGTTTTAATCACCACTCTCTTCGGAGAGCAGGGGTGATTTCTTTATAAGAAGGTTGGGGCCCCCAGGAGCCCCCTCGTACCATTTTCTTGGTGAGAATACTCGTGGCCCATGATGGTACAACGCCGGAACACCATCTTGTTCTCGGTCAGTGTTCCCGTCTTGTCGGAGAAGATGTACTGGATCTGACCCAAGTCCTCAGTGATGTTGAGGGCTCGACACTGAATGGACAAGTCAGTCTCTTCATCATACAGGTCAGGGTCGTTGTGCAGGAAGAAGACTTGCCCGAGCTTCACCAGCTCAATGGACACGTACAGGGAGATTGGGATCAGTATCTGTGGGGAGATTGAGTCCCACTGTGTCAGATCAAGAGGCTGGTCTGCCATCTCAGGACCTTCCTAAGTGATGGATTAGCAAAAGCATTTCATGAAAAGCTCAGGTCAGCTCATGCAGTGGGTTTTCTCCGAGAAATTAAAGCTCAGTGACCTCATGCCTGCCTTGGGATCCTTAGGAGAATCTGAAAAAAACATAGGCCTTCCTGAGCCAGGAATATTTGGTATGGGGCAGACACTCACCGCTGCTTGTTTCATGACTGAGCTGGAAGGAGTAAGGAGCTCTAGTTAATTTAGAGTCATGATGGGTCCAGGTGTGCAGCAAAGTGATTTCATTCTGTCTATATAACATTGTATATACTTTTTTTTCATGTTCTTTTCCATTACAGTTTATTCTAAGATATCGATAATACTTTATACAGTAGATTCTTGTTATCTGCTTTATATATGATAGTTACTGCTGCTGCTAAATCACTTCAGTCATGTCCGACTCTGTGCGACCCTATAGATGGCAGCCCACCAGGCTCCTCCATCCCTGGAATTCTCCAGGCAAAAACATTGGAGTGGTTGCCATTTCCTTCTCCAACGCATGAAAGGGAAAAGTGAAAGTGAAGCTGCTCAGTTGTGTCCAACTCTTTGGGACCCCATGGACTGCAGCCCACCAGGCTCTTCCATCCATGGGAGTTTCCAGGCAAGAGTACTGGAGTGGGGTGCCATTGCCTTTTCTGATATATGATAGTGTGTATCTGCTAATCCCAGACTCCTAATTTATGTCTCTCCCTCTCTTTTCCCTTTGGTAATCCTAAATCTGTTTTCTATTCAGATTTATTATTGATCACTGCCCACTGATATAGCTCAGACGGTAAACAATCTGCCTGCAATGTAGGAGACCTGTGTTCAATCCATGCGTCAGGAAGATCCCCTGGAGAAGCAAATGGCAACCCATTCCAGTATTCTTGCCTGGAGAATTCCATGGATAGAAGAGCCTGGTGGGCTACAGTCATGGGGTCGCTAAGAGTCGGACATGACTGAGCGACTGACACACACACATAAATACTGAGTGCTGTTTTAGGTCCTTCAAATGGCAATGGGTAGAACAAAAGCCCTGGCCTTGAAGACCTCCCAGTCCAGTAAACAAACAAAGAAATCTATACTGAGTGGTGGCAAATCTCATGAACAACAACAACAAAAAAAGTGAAAAGTGAAGGCTGGGAGGGCATATTTCAGAAACCACAACCTTTGTGCTGAGACCTGAAGAAACGAGGGTGTGAGCCTGAGGTTATCTGTGGGAGGAGGCATGTTCCAGGCAGGGCACGGGCCGGCGGCTGGGTGTCTGCAGGGCTGGGGTGAGAGTCAGCAGGCGTGTGTGCCAGTGTGTGGGAGACATCTCAGAGATGTGGTCCCTGAGGGAGAGGGGCCCAGATCACTTAGGCCTTGTTGGTCGCCTCAGAACTTTGTATTTCCCTTTGTATTCATTTCACTTTTGGTTATGAAACCATCAGAGGGTTCAGGGCAGAGGAAGAGCATGACTTCCTCCTCACATTTAAAAAGGGTTACTTTGCTCCATGAATGAATGAACTAATGAATGAAAAAAGCTGCCAGTTGGAGGACCAAGAAACATGCTCAAGTACTGTAAGAACTCAAACAGATGGGGTTTTGTCAAAACAAAACTACAACTTCCCCTATCTTTTCACAGACCGTAATTCTTACTGGGCCTGAGGTTTTTTTTTAAAATCTCTTTATACCTCACTGTAGGTGTTTACCTATAAGTAGGGGCCTTTCTTACCTCTCTCTTACAGGTGTTCTGTCTTTTGCTTTTTTTCCCCCTATGTATAGTGCTGGTTCTTCTTCAGTCTAACAGATATGAAAACACTAACCTGTGGTTTCTTTCTCTGAATGCTTGGGGCTCGAAAGTTTTCTGTCATTCTTTGTGCTGTGTTATCTTTGTGGCTCTCAGGTCAGAAGGTTCACCAGTTCTAGATCTGGCAGCAGGACAGGCACCCGTGGATCTCTGCTGCAATCTTACTTTTAAATACAAGAGTCTGATAAATATTATCTGTTATTATCTGAGGCCAAGGTCCCCTCCTCAAGGCAGGGCTGGTCCTGACATTATACAAGATACAAATACTTTCAAAGACCCATAAGAAGCAATAAATGTTTTCTCATCTCAGTCCAGTTAGTTCTTTCTCAGGGTCAGTACTGAGTTTTCTTTTTCTTTTTCTGCAGAGTTGTATAGGTGTTGGCCGTAGGTCTTTTGAGCCCCGAGTTGGGGAGGACCTACCTGGAGCAGGATGATCATGGTGAGGAACATGTAGAAGCCCCCAAGAGCAAGGGGGAGGTAGTTGCCCTTGGCATCTGGCACATCAAAGGGAGGGTGCTCTGTGAAGGTTCCATTCCAGAGGCCGTGACCTGAGAGGAGGCAAAGCCAAGCATGAGGCAAAATCTCCACTTAATCTTAAATTGGTCAATTACATCAGCCCGTCCCTGACCTACTGCCAGAAATCAGTGTGCTTTGGAGGAGCACATCCTTGTTCTATATAAAACCGTGTGTGTATGTATTTATTTAGTTCTAAGGTGGTCTTTCACATACCCCACATTTCAATCTCTCCTCCTAGCAGAGGAAACTAGCATGGTGATTATTTAGATTTTGTTTAAGTCATATTATAGAGGAGTTGGAAATAGAAAAAGGGACAAGAGTTTGTTTCTTTTCTCCCTCATGCACCTACCCATCCAGTCATCCATCCCTGAATCCATCCACCCACCCACCTACCCATCCATCAACTCTGTTTACTCACTCCTCCCTGTCTCTCTCCTTCCCTCTCTTTATCCAAAATTTATTAATTCAAAAAGGACTTGGTCCTACTTCTTGTCTTTGAGGAGTTCCCTACCAAGTCATGGAGTCTGATGTAAAGATACAAATCTCACCTGGCATGAGCTAGATCCTGGAATGCTATAAGAGCCCATAGCAACAGCCTCAGATACGGACTGAACCCTCTGTTTCTTTAATTGTAAATGGGGATAGCAACATCCATCAAGTGCAGATTGGTAAGTGCAACTGGCACTGAGCTCTCTGAATCTCAGCATCCTTATCTATCAACTAGTAATAGTACCTTCCCCCTTGGGTTATTGTGAGAACAGGATCGCCCTATGTGTATAATGCTCTTGGCTCCAGGATAGAAACTATACAGAATAAAAGGCAAAAAGCATGCCACCCTGCCCCTAAGATACTTCTTTGCCCAAAAGGTTGGGCCAAAAACCATCATACACAGCAGAATAAAGGAGACTTATAGATGTGAGGTTAAGGGCCAAATATATGGTACAGAGTAAGGATCACTGGCTTTCAGAGGAGCTAGAGATCATAAAAGAAATCAGAGCAGGCTGCCTGGAGGAGGAGGCCTGGAAGGATTCTGAAGCCCAGGTGGGTACTGGGTGATCAGAAAGGCCTGGGGAAGACAATTCAGACAAATAAAAAAGAAATTCCATCTTCATACATTAAAGTAGCGAAGTGAAAGTCACTCAGTTGTGTCTGACTCTTTGCGACCCCATGGACTATACAGTCTTTGGAATTCTCCAGGCCAGAGTACTGGAGTGGGTAGCTGTTCTCTTGCCAGGCTCCTCTGTCCATGGGATTCTCCAGGCAAGAGTACTGGAGTGGTTGCCATTTCCTCCTCCAGGAGATTTTCCCAACCCAGGGATCAAACCCAGGTCTTCCACATTATAGGTGAATTCTTTACCAGCAGAGCCACCAGGGAAGCCTGATAAAGAAATGTGTGATAAATAACCCTGGAATGGTGCTCATCTGGGAGCCATCACTTCCTACAGGAACTATACTTTAGTTAGGTGCCAACAGAGGCCTGTCACTCTATGAGTTGTTATTCTTAAACAAGAGAATCCTGCCCTTCCCCATTACTTTCTCAAAGTATTTCTCATTTGGGGCAATCTACCAAGCTGCTTCTGGTTTGCCTGAATCTTGTCTAACTCTGTGACCCTTTAATCATTTACTTCCTTTCTCTAGAGAGTGACATGATCTTCATTGTCCTTTCTAGGTTTGATGGTCCCTAAAAAACCTTCCCCAAACAGAGCCAAGAGTTTTGCAGCATCTCTGGGGACATGGATGGACCACAAAACAAATGGGTGGTTTTCTTGTTTGCTGGCTTCTGCTCCCTTCAGGTACTGCCCTTCCAGCTTTGAGCCCCTCTTGGAGTGCCGTGAGATACACCTGGGAAGTGCATTCATTCAAAACACCAGGCCATGCACAAGACTAAACCCGCCCTGTCTTCACTGTGGTGACACATAAGAACTTTGTGGGCTGAGCAACGATTTAGGCCTTGGACACTGTCTTTTAAAAACAGTGATGAGGACTTCCCTGGTGGCCCAGTTTCTAAGATTCTGTGCTCCCAATTGCAGGGGGCCTGGGTTAGATCCCTGGTCAGGGAACTAGATTCCACATGCTGCAACTAAGACCTGGCACAGTCAAATAAATACATATAAATAAATATTAAAAAGAAATAGTTTTAAAAAATAAAGTATAACAACAGTGATGGGTGCAATTTCTGATAGAAGAAAGTGAAGAGCAAACGAGACAGCTGCTCCCTGGTGCAGAGTCAGCAGGTGGCTCTGGACTCAGCATATGAGTCCTTCAATTTGATCCTCCCTGCTTCTTTTAAAGCCTCCTTAAGGATGCCAAGAACCATCCTTAATGTTAAGCCATAGATGGGGAGAGCAAGAACGAGCATCATACTCACTGCCCTGCCTACCCTCCAAGGATCGACTGAAATAATTCCGGATCACACAGCGGTCTACATTGGCTGTAGTAGAACCTGGCCTCAGCCTGCTTCTGTTCAGGGTTCCATTCTTGGCCTTGCTCTTGCCAAACAGCCAAACTCTCCTCTGCAAAAGAATGATTTTCCCTCCTGCCGCTCTGCTTTGTCTGTGCTGTCCTTGGGATAAAGTGTCCTCTCTTTTCTTTCACAGCTGCCGGCCCCATCCTGTTCCTGCCACCTCCCTCTTCTGGTGAGAATAAGCTTCAGCAAGACTTCCTTCCTTGATGCTCCCATAACACCCACAGCAGGCTGAATGATGTCCCCTAAGGTGCACTGCAGATGGTGACTGCAGCCATGAAATTAAAAGACGCTTACTCCTTGGAAGAAAAGTTATGAGCAACCTAGATAGTATATTCAAAAGCAGAGATATTACTTTGCCGACTAAGCTCCGTCTAGTCAAGGCTATGGTTTTTCCTGTGGTCATGTATGGATGTGAGAGTTGGACTGTGAAGAAGGCTGAGTGCCGAAGAATTGATGCTTTTGAACTGTGGTGTTGGAGAAGACTCTTGAGGGTCCCTTGGACTGCAAGGAGACCCAACCAGTCCATTCTGAAGGAGATCAGCCCTGGGATTTCTTTGGAAGGAATGATGCTAAAGCTGAAGCTCCAGTACTTTGGCCACCTCATGCGAAGAGTTGACTTATTGGAAAAGACTCTGATGCTGGGAGAGATTGGGGGCAGGAGAAGGGGACGACCCAGGATGAGATGGCTGGATGGCATCACGGACTCGATGGATGTGAGTTTCAGTGAACTCCGGGAGATGGTGATGGACAGGGAGGCCTGGCGTGCTGCGATTCATGGGGTTGCAAAGAGTCGGACACGACTCAGCGACTGCACTGAACTGAACTGAAAGGAAGGTGTCTGTGTACTCGACCCCGTGCCCTGTGAATATGCAGAAGGGACTTTGCAGACAGGATTAAGTGAAGGACCCTGAGATGGTGAAGAGGAGCCTGGATTATCCGGGTGGGCCTGATGATGGTATTACAAGTGTCCTGATAAAAAGGAGGCACAGGGCGATATGCCCACAGACAAGGAGAAGGAGATGTGAAGTAGGGCACTTTGAAAATGAAGGCATGTGTGTGTGTGCTCATTTGCTTAGTTGTGTCTGACTCTTCATGACCCCTCTGCACTGTAGCCCTTCAGGTTCCTCTGTATGTGGGATTCTCCAGGCAAGAATACTGGAGCCATTTCCTTCTCCAGGGGATCTTCCTGACCCAGGGATGGAGCTCGAGTCTCCTACGACTCCTGCATTGGCAGGCGGATTCTTTGCCACCTGGAAGTCCTGAAAATCCCCCAATGCCGCAAATGCAGAAACCCAGGTGGCCAGTAGAAACCAAAACACAAGGGGCCGCTCCCCCCAGCCCAGGGTCTCCGGAAGGAGCCAGTCCTGTAGGCACCCTGGTCTTAATCCAGTGAAATTGATTTTGGACTTCTGAACCCCGGATATGTAGCAGAATCAGCTAGTGTTGTTTTAAACCACTCAATTTGCATTAACCTTTTACAGCAGCACTAGGAAACAAACACAGTACCTGGTGCCACCCTCACTGAATGCGACAGATGGTGTTATTGATTCTGTTCTCAGGCTGGACTTGTTCCTGCTGGACTCTGAGGGCCTTCCTGCTCTCTGAGGACAGTCCTGTGATTGATTCATCTGTTACCCTCTCTGGGTAAGGGGGTACCTGGGTTCAGGAGGTATTTCCTGAATAGACACATGACAGATGCTCTTCCTACGATTTAGGGCACATACAACTTTCTGAACAATGGCACTTGCATTTCTGGCTGAATGGGCACCCTGTTAAATACAGAGTAGGCTTGCTTTTATTTATTAACTTCTTTTCGTAGATAACGAAACTGAGGCTCTGTATTGAGGCAACTGGCACAAAAGAAACAGAAGATGCCTGTGGGGTTGTTCTTTCCAGAACATTCCATACCTACAGCTCCAATGAGGCACATGAGGAAGAGGATGCCGATGCAGGAGAAGATGTCTCTGTTCATGCGCCGCTCGATCTTGCTGCGTTTGTACCGCGGGCCGCTGTTGTTCAGCATGGCTTTCGTCTCGTGGCCTTTGCGGGAGAAGTAAGATCGTCAGTCTTTGGCCCCCCATTTGCCTCTGGCTCTTCCCGCAGGAGATTTACCTCTGTGCAGGGCAGGGACAGAGTGCGGACAGAGAGAAGGGATGTGTGGACACAGGAAGGGGCTTGGGGTGGTGGTGGAATGAAATGGGAGAATAAGATGGATATGTATACACTGCCGTGTGTAAACAAGATCACTAGTGGGAAGCTGCTGTGCAGTACAGGGAGCTCAGCTCAGCGCTCTGTGATCACCTAGAGGATGGGATGCGGGGGGGTGGGGGGGGAGGCTCAAGAGGGAGGGGATATATTATACAATATATGTGGATACAAATGGCTGATGCACGTTATTGTATAAAAGAAATTAACACAACACTGTAAAAGCAGTTCTACTCCACTGGAAAAAAAAAACCCTAAAAAGTTAAAAAAACAAGAAGCTTCATTCTCTAACCTGGATGTGTCCTGGCATAGGGAGGTTCTGGGAGCAGCTGGAGAGACCTCACACAATTGGTCAGCAGGTTTTTATGGAACACCTCCTACCTGCTGGACATGGGTGGGGGAGGGGGCGTAGACCAGGCTCCTGTGCACAGGCTGTGTCCTACACAACTCAAGAGGTAGCCCTCACTTTGTAGCTGTCATCGATTTGTAAGCCTCTTAGGACACATTTCTAGCAAACGACAGGAAGCTGTCTTCTAATTTGCTCAAAGGGGCTGTTATGGGTTAGTGGTGGGATATAGTAACTCCGGGAGTTGGTGATGGACAGGGAGGCCTGGCGTGCTGCAGTTCATGGGGTTGCAAAGAGTCGGACATGACTGAGAGACTGAACTGAACTGAACAGTAGTTAAGACAGATGATTCAAATGCTGGTGAAAATACACAAGTAAACAAGTAAATAAGGTCATTACAGTTGGTGATAAGTCCCATGAAGTAAACAATAAATAAGGGCTAAAAAAATAAGAGATGCCGTTAGAGAGCATGGTCATGGAAGGTTTCTCAGAGGAGGTGACATTTAAGGGAGACATGAATGGAGACAGAAAAGTTGGTAGAAAAGGGCTTTGGGCTGGAGAACAGAACATGCCAAGGCCCTGTGGCAGCACTGTACTTGAGGCCAGTCATTTTCATGCTTGCTTCTTTGCTAAGGTGTTTGTTGCTTGTGCAAGAGCATAGTGGCCAAAGGCCTCCACCCCAGCATTAACTCTGGGAAGCTTCTCTCCTATCTTGGAGTTCTGCATAAAATTTTGTTCAAAGAAAAAATAATAAAATTTAAAAACTACTGATCTTATCCAGTCGCCCCTTTTCTCCAGTTGGAGAAACCCATGACGGAAACATAGAAGGGACTTGTTCCAAGTGAAAGGATACATGAACATCAGAGCCACGTGGAGAACCCAGGATGCTGATTCCCACTCTATTTTTCCTTCCACTGACCCCTGGTACCCAAGTCACCCAGCTAAGAGCTGACAGTCTAACTAAGCCTTGTCTTTAAACAGAGCCTTTCCTTTGGGGCTGCTAAATTTTAATTACTGTGCCATGCCCCTCAGAAGACAAATTAAAAGACACCAGTCACAAGTTTCCTGTGCAAAATGCAAGAGAACCAATACATCAGCTCTAGCAGCCAGTGGTTTAATGCTCTTTAGCTGGTGGCCTTGTGGATTTAAAGTGGCAGTGAAACCGCAGGAGTGAGCATGCTCTGGGCTTATCATGTCAGACTCCAGTCGCTGCAGTTGTTCAAGGGCTGCCACAGCTGAGGTCCCTGCCTGCCCTGGGCTCACCCCGTACAAGGGGTCCTGGGACCACCCCTTTCACCCACTCCTCACTTCCTAAGACTCTTCTGTCCCTTTGGCAAAATATGGTCTCATGGGGGAGGCATCATGGTGTTGTGGATAGAATGTGGGCTCCAGTGTCTGACAGAGCTTGACTCTCAGGCACTTGACCTTGGGCTGGAGGGAATTAATCTCAGGAGACATGTGACCTTGGTGGAATTAATCCTTTTGTATCTCAATTCTTCATCTGCATAATGAGATATTATGGTTGTGTGCTCTGGCGTAAGGGAATGAACTGATACATATAAAGTACCTAAACTAGTTTCTGGTACACAGTAGGGCCTCAATAAATGTTTGCAGTGAGAAGCATACACCTCCACGTGGAATTTCTTCCTCTTGGAAAACTCAACTTAGCTTTTTTTTGCCTTTGATCCTGAGGTGCTCCTGTTGTGTCCATCTACACCACCAAGGCAGAGAGTACAGCTCCAGACCAGTCATTCTCCACAGGGGACTTCGTTCCCCAGGGGACATTTGGCAAAGTCTTCAGAAATTTTTGGTTATCATCTTTGAGGAGGTGGCACTAATGACATCTGGTTGGCAGAAGCCAGGGCTGCTGCTAAACACTCCCCCCACAAAGAACAATCTGGAACAAAGGTCACCAGTGTGGAGGTTGAGAACCCCTGCTCTAGATGACAACACTTAACGCCATTAGTACCATTTTGCTCACATTTTTTGAGACCCTGATGTGTGCCAGGCTAGTGTTAAGCCCTTTTCAAAGATCATCTCATTTGAAACTTACAGTCCTATGAGAACAGGTTAGCAGTGCCTTTTGTGTGGAAAGCTTGACCAGCTTTTCAGCAACTTACAGCCAAGGGCTGGTTTAGTGTGTGTGAAAGTTGCTCAGTCGTGTCCGACTCTTTGTGACTGCATGGACTGCACAGTCTATGGAATTCTCCAGGCCAGAATACTGAAGTGGGTAGCTGTTCCCTTCTCCAGGGGATTTTCCCAACCCAGGGATTGAACCCATTGTCTCCTGCATTGCAGGCAGATTCTTTACCAGCTGAGCTTCTAGGGAAGCCCAGGGCTGGTTTAGCCCCAGGCAGTCTGACTTCCAGGAACCATGATTAACTCCCTCTCTGTCTGCCCTCTCATAGGCCACTTCCATCACCCACTCAGAGCTTTGTTTCTGCTCAGGCACAGAAGAAAACTCAATGTTTATGAGGGTTTTTTGGTGGGGCAGGGATTACTGAAGGGGTCGTATTTAGTAAGTCTGTTAGACAGCCCTGAACTCCACTGTCAAAGACCCTTGAAAGCAGTGACCTGTGTTGACAAATATAACATCCTTCCCCCCAATTAGGGAAAGCCAGCTAGATTGTGACACTGTTCAAAAAAAAAAAAAAAATCCTACTTTTCTCTCACAGTCTGCCAAAGGGAGTCATAGGGTAGACTGATGTGTTAGTGCTCTTCCAAGTCTAACAAAGTTTGGATTCTGTGCACCAAAACATACCAACTAAAAGTAAACAAAATATTATGAGGTGTCCCAGTGAGTGCAAGAGCCAGGGAAACTTATTCTGGAGAGTTCCAGGGAAGGTAAACACTCCAGGGAGACTGTGTTACCTCCACAGATGTTTGCAGTTGTTCAAGTGAAAACAGATATGTACTGAGTACCCATGGAGAGCCAGGTGCTAGGTACTGGGGGTTCAGCTGTCCCAAGACCCCCTCCAAATCATGAGAAGTGCTGCTGTTACCTTTTTTCAAGGGGAAGAAAAATCAAAGTGCAAAGAAGAGACAGACCACCATATACAGAGCCACAAAATGAATAAAGCTTATAATAAAGACAATTGCAAACACAACCACCAAGACTCACCGTGCCCTTGTGTGCTACACATGGCACTGGGTGCTTTCTATGTCTGGGTCACTGTACTCTCACGAGTGCTTTATGAGGCAGATACAGATGTTATTCCCACTGTACGGATGAGGACATTGAGGCACACACGGTGATGTTGCTAAGTTTGGTGAGGTTACTCCTCAAGCTCAAGGAGATGCTCTTCATCCTGCCTATGGTTAGTGTCACAAAACCATTAGGGATGCATGAGTCCCCCTCCCTGTGTTATCCAGATGAGTGACAGTGACTCGGAATTGAATTATGTCTCCTGTGGACCAAGTGAGGTGCTGTGATTGCAGCCTCAGTTTGCTTAGCTGAGAAACAGGAAATCACATGCCTCTACCCCTTAGATGTGAGCTCCCACCAACTAAAGATGAATTTGGAGGAGGTTTTGGAGGGAGAAGGAGAAGGGCAGGGACGTAGGAAAGTGTCCAGGGACAATAACCTGTGTAGATGACAATGCCAACAGCCACTTCAGTGTTTCTGATGGTGCAGCCTCGAAGCAGAAGACTCTCACTGCCAAAGCCTGTCCTGGTCTGATCGGGATGCTCCCTGGAGATGATGAAAGACAGGAACGGTTTGGTGGCATCTCCACACTTTCACTGGTTAGTGTCTCAGAAGTGGTGAGTGAACACGATCCCTCTTCTCCCTCTTCTTCAGAAGTGCAATATTAACTTGGGAACTAATTCCCATGTTTAAATGCAAGACTTCATTGGTCCTAGGACACCTAATGGGGACTGGACCATTAGAGGAGAATTACCCATCCATAAGGATGTGATTTTGCCTAAAGGGCAGAACTCCGATGAAGAAGATCCAAAATGGTTTTAGGGACAAAATGTGGAGGACCTGGCTTCTGACCCTGCAAGGATAGGTGCTGTGCTCCCTAAGGCAGTGTTCACACACCCACTATCACCAGCTGCTGGGTCTGCACCCACACAAGCTGAACGTCCATGTCTGTAGAGGACAAGGGACACTCCCTCCTCTCTATCATGAGATGATGAGGAAGGGCAGCCCAGAGGCTCCCCTCTTGGCCTCTCGCCTGTGCTATCCTCTCTCTCCATCCTCATAAAATAAACAGCCCTCACAGCAGCAGGACCAGTGGCCTTTGCGCAACATCCTGGGAGGCAGCTTCTCAAATGGGAGATCTGTAGAGTTCTTCCCTTCTTCTCGACTCAGGAAGCATCACAATTTCCCACTTCACTCTAGAAACTTCTGAGACAACCCACACCAGGGTTGACTTGGTGTCTGGTCCTCATTCAGTCCTGATGCCCTCCCCCTCTGGGATTTTTAGGAGCTTTAAATATAACTTCCTCACAACACTGGGGAGAACAGAACAGTAATCATCTGAACCCTAATGGATTTTCTCTCCTTCTAACTCTTTAATACTTCATCTCTCTAGGTCCAGTTATGTTTCCTATGTATTAAATAATGGTCATGACAACCTTAGAAGGTAGGTCATGTTTCATACCCATTTTAAAAATAGGGAAACTGAGGCAATCATAGTACATGGCAGAAAGGGGATTCAAATCCAGGAAGTCTGGCCCCAGAATGCTACAATACCACTCAATATACTCAGAATAATTCTTTACTGTGTTTATAAACTATATTACTTACATGATTTTATTTGACTCTTCATAGCTCTGGGAAGTTAGCAGGGTGATTATCCTTGCTTATGAGAAAGTTGAAACTCAGAGAGGGTGAGAGATCTTTCCAAGGACACACTTCCAGGACATAGGACATTCCAGAACTTGGGAACTCAGTTCCCAACACCAAGCCTCATGTAATTTTCACTACATTGGTGTTCTTAAAGTAGCACCCCATTAATTTACATTGAATCAGTCATTTCCATTTGTAATATTTTGAATTTAACAAGGAAATATCTTAGTTTGTCTCTGTTAATCCTTTCTAGCACTTATCTAATTTTTTAACAGAGAGGAGGTTTTGGCAATAGTCTGTAGTTAGAGTAAAATAACTGTTTTGATTTCATTTTACTAATATTACTGTTATAAAATTTATGTATGGAAAGTAATACTGCCATAAATCTATGACAAGCTATATATAGCAGCGATTCTAGTTGCCCACAGTGCCAGTAACATAACTTTTTCTTCTGAAATAAATTAAGAGAAAACTAAGCCAATTAAAATTTTGTAATATATAGTGTTTATGAATGTGATACAAATCATAAAGGTGCTCTGAGAATGGCTGAAGTTGAAGACCCACCTGTCCTTATGGAGGGAG
This sequence comes from Redunca redunca, assembly GCA_006410935.1. Taxonomy (NCBI): domain Eukaryota; kingdom Metazoa; phylum Chordata; class Mammalia; order Artiodactyla; family Bovidae; genus Redunca; species Redunca redunca. The sequence continues at coordinate 1,575,354 of SJYQ01002404.1, forward strand.
CTTGAATGATTCACTGTTAGTAGCTAGTGGTTTAAAGGGCATTTTTATGATGCTCTAAGGTGATAACCTATGACAGCATCTTCCTCGCCTCTCGGTCATAATGTTCCTTTTTCAGTACAAAGGGACTGCACTCTCATAGCCCTTCTATTTAGTGCACTGTTTACAGGGATGCTTTATTTAACTGACTCATGGAAGTATTTCTCCACCTTGATACTACTGACTATTTGGGTGGGATTAGTCTTTGTTGTGGGTCTGTTCTGTGCCTTATAGGATGCTGAGCAGCATCTCTGACCCCTACCCACCAGATGCCATCAGCACCTCGTCTCAGTTGTGATAATCAACGACGTGTCAGACACCGTAAAGGTCCTCTGATAGAGAGGAGGGAAAGGGGTTTGAGAACCACTGCTTTGGACTGATCTTATTGCTTAAAAATTGCATCATCAAATCTGACATTCCTAATCTTCAAAGCATTAAAAACTACTCAGTTTCTAGCCAGCCTAGGTAGCCCCAAGAGAGTTCCTACATTAAGGAGGCCCAAAGAAGCTTCTGGACACCTAGAGGCATCAGACCTGTGGTTTGCTCAGCAAGAAAGCGTAGATCATCTGTGGGTGGTGGGCCTCAGCAGAGATGTGGGGGCATGGTGGAGAACCTGCCAGCATCCCATGGGTTGGCTGCTAGACTGACCAACTGGACTTTCCGGGCTCACCCAGGAGCCCTGGGCAGGTGGGGGAAGTTGCCTTTAGAGGCAGTGACCAGGAAGAGGAGGTTCTGGGGGTTGAATCGAGCTGGGAAAGTTCTGTCTGAGATGAGCACAGGCTGAAGCTTAGAAAGGCTGGCTGCTGGCATGAGCTGTTTTGGGGAGAAAGGATTACAAATAGAAACCCAGCAATGAGGCTGCTCTCCAAGAGGATGGAGAATGACTCAAGGCATGGGAGCCTTGGGATGAACCAAATCCACAAAACTTGTGCATGAGGGGAGGACTTCTGGCTCAGGCAGGTGGCAAGCTTCGCCAGATGCCTGCTATGAATCCTCTTCTCCTCCAGGAACTTGCGCCCTTCTCTGTCTGTCTCCATCTGTGCTCTTTAATTTTTTAAAAAGTAATTTGCACTGAAAATATGCCATTTCTTTTGCATTGTTCTTGCTTTCGCCCCTCTTATCTTGCTCCTTAAGACATCTCATATGACCTGGGAAACAGTGGTTGGAGGGAAAGCCCTGACACCTGCCTCCTGAGCAATCTTCTGAAGTCTCATTGCAAACCTATCGGTAGAGAAGCTGCCATGACATGTCTGCGCTCATAGTCTGCGTGCAGACAATGCAAAACTCAGGGGTTAGAGTGAAAAGACAGGATGGAAGTCCTGGCCCTGCCTTGGAGCTGCTGTATGCCTCTGAGGGAATCCTGAAAAATTTTATCATCAGATCTCCCATCTGAAAACTGGGAATCAGAATTCTCACTTCCCTGGGTTGTTTTGCAGATTAAATGAGATGATGTTCTGAGAAAGTCCTCTGAAAGTCTTAAAGCCCTGAATAGGGCCTTTATTCACATCTTTTACCATTGCTCTTTTTTTTTTTTTGGTCTTTTGCATTAAGACCAGTTGTCAAATGTGGGAGCAAAATTACAGCAAAACTCTCAGGCTGAATCAATACCGAAACAATAACAGTAATTGCAACAGCAGTAACATCATGAACTATCTACTCTGCCTGTTTCCATGCTTTGTATATGATCAACTCTCAGACAAGAAAATTCCTGTGATGTAATCTTTATTTTACACAAGTGGCAATGAAGGCCCGGAGAGGTTAATTAATTTACTCAAGGTCACACAGCTTGTAAGCGATAGAGCCTGGGTTTGAACCTAGGTCTGTCAAACTCCAAAGTCCCCATTCTTAACCTACAGTGCAATAAAGGCTCCTTCAGAAATCTAATCATAAATTTAATCATACTTGCCTCCCCTGAATCAGAGTGTGGTCTCGATTTTGATGCTGTTTCACAGAGTTCTGTAAAAACTACTAGTGAACTTAAACCTGTGAGATAATTAAATGTCACTCCATCAGCAACAAAGACTGGAAAAGGTTTCTCAATTTAGTCAGGTTTCTCTAGCTTTTTCTTAAGATAAAAAGAAAGAAACTTTCTTAGGACCGAGATGCTTATCTGTTTGGCCATTTCGAGACAAAACTTCTAGCTGCAGAGACAATATTTATAAGCAACACACGGGTGGCAAATACTTACATATAACCCTTAAATTTGTTGAGGTGGTTGTTGGGCTTTTCACACACGATGGTGTTGTGGAAATGTTCTGGTTGGAACTGTACCTCCTGTGAGAGAGAGAATGCTGTGAGGTTATTAAGTCAGAAGGATCTCGTTTTAATAGGATCACTGGGAGAGCTAATCATAGTTAGAACCACTGCAAATAAGGTAATCCCCGCTTTGTCGCACCATGATAATTGTAATGTGTTAGAAAAAACAGCTAACATCCTCATTAAGGAGGAAGAAGTAGAAGCAGATGAAAACATGAGTGCTTGGCAAAGGGAGGGTCCTGTCCTGACTTTTTTTTTTCTGGCCTGGATTTCAGTCTCTAGACTCAAGTTGCCCCATAGAACTTACTGCCATGATGGACATGTTCTACATCTGCACTGTCTAAAGTGGAGGCCACACATCACGTGTGGCTGTGGAAATATGGCAGTATGACTGAGGAAATGATTTTTAACTTTTATTTAATTTTAATTAAATAGCTACCTGGGGTTAGTGGCTACCAAACTGGGCAGTATAGAAAAAGATGATCAAAAAGAAGAAATTATAAATCACACCACCTACAGCTAGGCAATATTCTTGTGTATTTAGAATTTCCAGTTTAAATAAGTATGTACATACACCTACACACATTTATGTATGGACACACACCCACATTTATGCATTTCAAAAATGAGACTTAGTGGTCATATACAGTGAACACTGTTACACATCATTACATTTTTCTACATCTTTTTAAACACTGGGATAGAAACCTATTGTATTAATGCCACCATATTTCACTACTGAACACTGACCTGATTTCAACTGTTGGCTGTTGTAAAAACGCTGTGAAAATAATAGCTAATAAAACAAAATAAGTAGCATTTACTGGACTCTTACTTTTGTCAGATGCTGTGATGAGAACTTTAGAAATGCTATTTTTTCTTCAAGCTTACAATTCTTCTATGAAGTAAGAACTTGATTATCGCCTCTCTAGAGAGGAGCTACCCCACGTCTGAGGTCAGGGGCAGAAGCCGGGAGGACCCCATGACCGAGGGGCGGTGGCCAAGAGGAGCTGCCCCACGTCTGAGGTCAGGGGTGAAGGCCGGGAGGAGCTACCCCACGTCTGAGGTCGGGGCGGCGGCCGGGAGGAGCTACCCCCCGCCCAAGGCCAAGAGGAGCCACCCCACATCCAAGGAGCAGTGGCTGCGTGGGCGCAGGAGGGCCTAGAGGAGCTATTCCACATTCAAGGTCAGGAGGGGCGATGGTGAGGAGATACCCCTCGTCCAAGGTAAGGAGCAGCAGCTGTGCTTTGCTGGAGCAGCCGTAAAGAGATACCCCATGTCCAAGGTAAGAGAAACCCAAGTAAGAAGATAGGTGTTGTGAGAGGGTATCAGAGGGCAGACACACTGAAACCATAATGACAGAAAACTAGTCAGTCTAATCACACATATCACAGCCTTGTCTAACTCAATGAAACTAAGCCATGCCCTGTGGGGCCACCCAAGACGGGCAGGTCATGGTGGAGAGGTCTGACAGAATGTGGTCCACTGGAGAAGGGAATGGCAAACCACTCAGTATTCTTGCCTTGAGAACCCCATGAACAGTATGAAAAAGCAAAATGATAGGATACCAAAAGAGGAACTCCCCAGGTCAGTAGGTGTCCAATATGCTACTGGAGATCAGTGGAGAAAAACTCCAGAAAGAATGAAGGGATGGAGCCAAAGCAAAAACAATACCCAGTTCTGGATGGGACTGATGATAGAAGCAAAGTCTGATGCTGTAAAGAGCAATATTGCATAGGAACCTGGAATGTCAGGTCCATGAATCAAGGCAAATTGGAAGTGGTCAAACAGGAGATGGCAAGAGTGAACATTCTAGGAATCAGCGAACTAAAATGGACTGGAATGGGTGAATTTAACTCAGATGACCATTATATCTACTACTATGGGCAGGAATCCCTTAGAAGAAATGGAGTAGCCATCATGGTCAACAAAAGAGTCCGAAATGCAGTACTTGGATGCAATCTTAAAAACGACAGAATGATCTCGGTTCATCTCCAAGGCAAACCATTCAATATCACAGTAATCCAAGTCTATGCCCCAAGCAGTAACGCTGAAGAAGCTGAAGTTGAACGGTTCTATGAAGACCTCCAAGACCTTTTAGAACTAACACCCCAAAAAGATGTCCTTTTCATTATAGGGGACTGGAATGCAGAAGTAGGAAGTCGGGAAACACCTGGGTAACAGGCAAATTTGGCCTTGGAATNNACGAACAAAGCTAGTGGAGGTGATGGAATTCCAGTTGAGCTGTTTTAAATCCTGAAAGATGATGCTGTGAAAGTGCTGCACTCAATATGCCAGCAAATTTGGAAAACTCAGCGGTGGCCACCGGACTGGAAAAGGTCAGTTTTCATTCCAGTCCCAAAGAAAGGCAATGCCAAAGAATGCTCAAACTACCACACAATTGCACTCATCTCACACACTAGTAAAGTAATGCTCAAAATTCTCCAAGTCAGGCTTCAGCAATACTTGAACCGTGAACTTCCAGGTATTCAAGCTGGTTTTAGAAAAGGCAGAGGAACCAGAGATCAAATGGCCAACATCTGCTGGATCATCGAAAAAGCAAAGATCAAATGGCCAACATCTGCTGGATCATCGAAAAAGCAAGAGAGTTCCAGAAAAACATCTATTTCTGCTTTATTGACTATGCCAAAGCCTTTGACTATGTAGATCGCAATAAACTGGAAAATTCTGAAAGAGATGGGAATAGCAGACCACCTGACCTGCCTCTTGAGAAACCTGTATGCAGGTCAGGAAGCAACAGTTAGAACTGGACATGAAACAACAGACTGGTTCCAAATAGGAAAAGGAGTACGTCAAGGCTGTATACTGTCACCCTACTTATTTAACTTCTATGCAGAGTACATCATGAGAAACGCTGGGCTGGAAGAAGCACAAGCTGGAATCAAGATTGCCGGGAGAAATATCAATAACCTCAGATATGCAGATGACACCACCCTTATGGCAGAAAGTGAAGAGGACCTAAAAAGCCTCTTGATGAAAGTGAAAGAGGACTGTGAAAAAGTTGGTTTAAGGCTCAACATTCAGAAAACGAAGATTATGGCATCTGGTCCCATCACTTCATGGGAAATAGATGGGGAAACAGTGGAAACAGTGTCAGACTTTATTTTTTTGGGCTCCCAAATCACTGCAGATGGTGACTTGCAGCCAGAAATTAAAAGACGCTTACTCCTTGGAAGAAAAGTTATGACCAACCTAGATAGCACATTGAAAAGCAGAGATATTACTTTGCCAAAAAGGGTCCATCTAGTCAAGGCTATGGTTTTTCCAGTGGTCATGTATGGATGTGAGAGTTGGACTGTGAAGAAAGCTGAGCACCGAAGAATTGATGCTTTGGAACTGTGGTGTTGGTCCCTTGGACTGCAAGGAGATCCAACCAGTCCATTCTGAAGGAGATCAGCCCTGGGATTTCTTTGGAAGGACTGAGGCTAAAGCTGAAACTCCAGTACTTTGGCCACCTCACGCAAAGAGTTGACTCACTGGAAAAGACTCTGATGCTGGGAGGGATTGGGGTGGGAGGAGAAGGGGATGACAGAGGATGAGATGGCTGGATGGCATCACTGACTCAATGGACGTGAGTTTCAGTGAACTCTGGGAGTTGGTGATGGACAGGGAGGCCTAGCGTGCTGCGATTCATGGGGTCGCAAAGAGTCGGACACGACTGAGCGACGGAACTGACCGAACTGAGAGATGGGAAAACTATGACTCTGAAGGGTAAGAGGCTGCCTGTGGTTATATCAGGACGAGGATTGGAATCCAAGTCTGACTGCCGACTCTCTGTTCTTTACTTGTACAACACACTGTCCCCCACCCCCTACCCCCACAAACATTCTTGTAGCCAAGCATTTAAAACACATTCTTGACTCTTTATTTTTTCTCTTTTGTTAGGTATTTTAGTTTACAATCTCTTAAAGTCCATTCTGAGGAAAATACAACTAGTAGTGAGGAGATCTTGCTTTTCAATTCTACCCTACATTGGCTAAAAGTATATTCAATCTTTGAGCCTCAGTTTTCTCATCTATAGAATGGGGTAACACCATTGTGCCTCAGAAGACAGAATTCGTGTGGGAAAGTTTTGAAAGATGTAACAGGCCATGCCATAGAAGGAAGTAGTGCTAATGGTGGCATTGAAATTGGTTCCCTGGGTAGAGTTTTTAGCCTGAGTAGTGAATTTATCACTCCAAGCTGCAAGGTACAACTGTTCAAAGGGGTAAATTGATTAGAAGAAATGACAGCATCTTCTGGCTTGGTGTAAATATACTTTCCATTGGTTCTGTGGGGGTGCCAACATAAATAAACTCTCTGCTCACTTGAAATAAATTACCCATCCAGGAGTTTCTAAAAATACAGCCCTTTCCCCTCCAAGTATTGATTTTTTCAGGGACAAACACTTGCCGAGTTCTGAGATGATGACAAATAACACCGTGATTTGTCAGCTGCCTTTGCGGTCCAGATTAAGCCATGTGCTTCCCTCTGGATCCACACCACTTGCCTCACTGCTGGCTTTTGGAATCCGAACTCATTTCAGATGTCTGCAGCAGCAGGTCTGAGAGCGAGTGATCACACTGCAGTGAGTCCGTCGCCTGTTTAATCATCCCCAGGGATCCCCGGCTGTCTTGTCCCTCAGCGCGGCTTCCCAGTGACCTTCCTTCCGAAGTGCCCTGTGTTCTTTTATCTTCTGGGCACTTGTCTTGGGTGCTCTGTCTGTCTCCTTCTCCACAGGGAGAGGTGATTTTGCCCTTCCTAGCTCCTTGTCCCCTGGGCTCCTTCCATTCTTCCCTGGATGGCTGCAGAGAAGGACACACAGGCCCCACTGTCACCAGACAGCCCCTCAGGATTGCTCCCTTCCCTGGCTTTGCTGTAACTCACTCCAGGCAGCTGCTAGGAGAACCCAACGACCAGAGAGGTGGGGGACTGTCAAGCCCTACAAATCTGTCAGGGGCCTTTATTTACTTTTTTGAGCTTGTAAAATTTATTTACTGGAATATAATTGCCTTATGATGTTATGTTAGTTTCTGTGGTACAACAAAGTGAATCAGCTGTGTGTATACATATATCCCCTCCCTCTTGGACCTCCCTCTGTCTCCCCTTACCCCATCCCACCCTCCTAGGTCATCACAGAGCACTGAGTTGAGTTTCCTGAGCTACACAGAAGCTCCCTACTAGAGTTTCTGATCCACTTCTGGCTCACTTAGCTTTCCTTACCTTGGGGATAAAGCCCACTAACCACCTTTTCTTGCTGACCCAGCCTATTACTAAGGCACCACCCTTGAGGAAAGTAATAGCCATCAGGGTACAGGAAAAGATAAACCCCTTCTGTAGAGGACAGCATTGTGTGTGGTTCTTCAGGTCAGACCCAATGATGTGGGGCATTTACTGTGTTCCAGTCATTAAGTTTTCACAGTAACCTTAAGAGGTGTGGACAGAAGTGCAAATGCAGATCAATAAAGCACTTGTCTTGTGGTTGGTAAGTAACAGAGCCAGCCTTGCAAGCCACAGCCTCGGAGTCGAAAGCCAGTCATCATTATCACCACAGTCATTGTTATCACTGTCATCATCATCATCAACATGTCACATTTATTCCACTTTCTCTTTCTATGATTATTATTACAGCACTTATTGGATGCTTACTAAGTGTCAAGAACAGCTAAATATTTCACACATGCTCCTCTCTTGAAGTCACACAATAAACTGATCAGATCGGCACTGTTATTACCCTATTTTATAATACAGAAGGAACTGAGGCTTAGGGAGAGTCAGTGAATTTTCCCAATGGCACACAGTTAGCAGAGCAGAAGACAGGCTTCAACCTCAGAATTTCTGATGCCACACAGCCCACCCTCTTGACCCACAGTGCTATTTTGATGCACAGAGGAAAGATGATCATTTAAGAACTCCTTTCGGTCCTGTTTCCTTTTCTATGTTCCTTTTCCACTGTCTATGATCAAAGTACCTGATACGATAAATGAGGTCAACATGTAGTTGACCCTTGAACAGCATGGGTTTGAACTGTGTGGATCCACTTATACAGGTTTTGTTTTGTTTTTAATAAACACTATGGTACTACCTGATCTGTGGTCAGTTGAATTAGTAGATGTAAACTGTGACTACAGAGGACTGACTATAAGTTATAAACAGTCAGTTATATACAAATATATATAACCATCCACTGTGTGGCATCTCTGACCTCTGTATTATTCAGGGGTAACTATATGTGAAATCTAAATTTTAATAAAAAGCCATTGCCAGAGTCAGGGAGTGGTGGGTGGGTGAAATGGGTGAAGGAAGTCAAAAGTAGAAGCTTCCAGTTAAAAGATAAATAAGTCAAGAAATATAATGTAAACATGGAAACTGTATTAATATTTACTACAGTGCATATTTGAAAGTTGTTAAGAGAGTAGATCTTAAAAGTTCTGATCAAAAGAAAAAAAGTAAATATGTATGGTGATCAGTATTTATTTAGACTTGTGATCATTCCACAATATATACAGATAAAAAGTCATTATACTATTCATCTAGAACTAACATAACGTTATATGTCAGTTATGTCTTAATTAAAAATATAAGCAAACTCCAATGTCTAGGAATCATCATCATTACCACCATCACTACCATCCTTCTTAACTTGGGTCAAATAAGGAAGAATCAAAAGCTAAAATACATAATATTGTCATGCTGACCTTTGATTTACTGCTATTAACATTTTCGTATTACTCTGTTTCTGAAAGATTTCCTTTTATGTTTCATGAAAGGTTTTGCACTCTCATTGTTTTTTCTAGTATCTACACAGATAGCCGATTGGTTGGCAGGTCAAGGTGTTTCTAAGACCAGGGTAGCTCAGCCTTGTCACTCTTGACATTTCGGGCTGGGTGATTGTTTGATGTTTAGCAGAATCCCTGGCCTTTACCAACTTGATGCCAGTAGTACCCTCCCTTTCTCCCTCTCAGTTGTGACAGCCAAAAATATTCACAGACATTTCCAAATGTCCCTTGGGGAGTGGGGAAAAACTAAACATTATTCTCAAAGAAGTTCCAAGTTAACATGAGGTAAAGTTGCAAGGATTCTCTATCCTATCCATCCATTAAGAAAGGACATGATCTGAATTTTTCTATTTTCTTTCTCATCTATTGGAAAAAATATTAGGCTTTATGCCTGGAGGTCATAATGACTTATAATAATAGAAATCCATATATATCATGCTATACTATAGAAACTATTATATAAGCATGGTGGGGGTCTAGGTTATAATAACTTATAATAAGAGAAATCTGTATATATCATTCTATACTATAAAAGCTACTGTATAAGCGTGGCTGGGTCACTTGCAATATGTGTGCTATCCTATGGTTAAAGATAAAAGGAGATTGATTAGGGAAAAAAAAGAATATATTTTTTATATATTGTAAAAAATTTATGGGATTTCCCTAGTAGCTCAGCTAGTAAAGAATCTGCCTGCAATTCAGGAGACTCCGGTTCATTCCTGGGTGGGGAACATACCCTAGAAAAGGGATAGGCTACCCATTCCAGTTTTCATGGGCTTCCCTGGTGGCTCAGATGGTAAAGAATCTGCCTGTAATGTGGGAGACCTGGGTTTGATCCTTCAGTTTGGAAGAACCCCTAGAGGAGGGCATGGCAATCTACTCCAGTATTCTTGCCTAGAGAAGCCCCATGGACAAAGGAGCCTGGTGGGCTACAGTCCATGGGGTTGCAAAGAGTAGATGGAGTAAATAAGCATACACGCACACACAGAAAATACATGAAAATTACTACAACTAATAAACAATGCAGTGTGTTACCTCTTCCAAGTATATTTGCAACTTAAAGTAGGGTACTTTCAAAGAGTAGAGGTTAAGACAAAAAACTGCCTAGATACAGAACATTCTTTGAGAATTATTAATTTTATACACATATTTTTAACATTTGAGATTTTTTAATTTGCCACCTCTTCTATGAAACCTATCCAAATCCCCGCAGTTTCACCTCAGTCAATAAGAACTGTTCTTTTAACATGTTTCCACATAAACTCTCATGCCTCCATTTAACACTGGTGTATCTAGGTCTCTGCTTTCTTAAGTAAACTGTCAGCTTCCTCTAGAGCACTTCTCATGACACCTTGTGTTAACAGGCATACTATAAAGATTTGGAGCTTCAGCTTCAGGATTCACTCTTCCCATGAATATTCAGGGTTGAAGGAAATCTGTGAATATTCATTGGAAGGCCATCTGATGTGAAGAGCTGACTCACTGGAAAAGACCCTGATGCTGGGAAAGATTGAAGGCAAAAAGATAAGGGGATGGCAGAGGATGAGATGATTAGATAACATCACTGACTCAATGGACATGAATCTAAGCAAACTCCAGGAGACAGTGAAGGACAGGGAGGCCTGGTGTGCTGTAGTCCATTGGGTCACAAAGAGTTGGAAATGACTTAGCAATGGAATAACAACAACATAAAGATTTGTAAAGGTAAGGTTAGCTGGAGAGATGAATATTAGGACATTAAATACTGAAAGGTGATGGATGAGGAGATAACAGTGAAAACCTCTGTAAAGACCTGTAAAAGCTCCAGGTACAAATGTTAACTTTGATTCATGGGAATAAGATTGCTCTTGAAAGGAAATGTGGCTCAACTAAGAAAAGAAAATCTAATTCTTTGGCTCAACTAATAAAAAAGAAAAAGGAGTCAAGGTCCTAGATCCCAACATGGGCCTAGATCCCAACAGACTAGTCTCCCATCCATCCACATATTCAAGCATTTATTGAATATTCATAATGTATGAGCCATGGAAGAAGTGAGAGAGAATCAGAGAGAAGGAAGAGGTTATTGACACAACTCAATTATTGCAGCCATAAAACAGCTCAAAGTTCCCAGGTTAGTCTGGTGTGCCAATTGTGGTATCTATGAAAGCAAAGGAAAGTGAGCCAAGAGTTAAGAGTGTAATGACTCTGGGATTAAGGTACTTTCATTGACCTATGCCTTAAATAAAAGAAGCCTCCTGGGGCCACCAGGAAAGTCAAGGTGAAGCAAAGAGGTTGAGATATATTCCTATATCTAGAAGAGGCTATTCCCCTTGAATTAGCCTCAACTTTTACTTTCTTAGGCTTATATTTCAGTATTCTTCATGTTGATCAATAAATGTGATTATGTAAATGTATGAATGATCTTTTGAAATTTGTTTTCTGTTCACTCACTCTCTGTCCTGTTCTCCTTTTTTAAAAAACAATCCTTTAACTTCCTTTTGGAAAATTACCTTTTCTCCCTGGCTCATGGGACTATAAATCAAGATGCCCTGCCCACTAGCCTATCTCACTGTGGGACTTTGACTTGAGTAGAATAACTCAAGGAAGGAAAAACAAAGGAGACTATTAAGTAACTGCTGCTGCCAGTATTCTCCTGCTGTACTAGTTCTTGTTTTTGTGCCTGGGTCTTCATATGAAGCTGAAACTCCAATACTTTGGCCACCTGATGCGAAGAGCTGACTCATTGGAAAAGACCCTGATGCTGGGAAAGATTGAGGGCAGGAGGAGAAGGGGACGACAGAGGATGAGATGGTTGGATGGCATCACCGACTCAATGGACATGGGTCTGGGTGGACTCCGGGAGCTGGTGATGGACAGGGAGGCCTGGCACACTGTGGTTCATGGGGTTGCAAAGAGTTGGACACGACTGAGCGACTGAACTGAACTTCATATTTCCTTAGATTCTATGAATCACACCATGTACTTCACTCCTTTTATGTCACCTCCCAGCACATTTTTGTAATAATCCTGTTTTGCTTAAGTGAGCCAGAGTCATTTCTGTTCCTTGAAAACTAAGAATTCTAGTCAATACAGCGGTCTGCTCAATCTATTGGGTATCTCTGGGCCTTTAAAAAATAACGATGTTTACTTACTTGGTAAAATCACACTTCACAAAATGCTGTCCCTTATTTGCTTAATCTTATTTGATCTTTCCAACTCTCCTGTAAAGTGTTCTGGACAGGTTAGTCTCATCTTCTAGGAGAGAAAACTGAGTGTTGGTAATGCTAAGTAGCTTGCTCCAGGTCACATAGCTCATGAAAATCCAGTTTTGTCTCATTCTAAAGTGTGTGCTTGTTCTTTGCTGGATGCAAGCATTTAATGCTGTCTTCCTACACAACAAACCTTCTGGGCCTTTTTCATGCTTTCTTTGCAAGTTTTCCATATTTCAAATTCTCTTAAACCTTCATTGCCAAGCTCAAGTGTTTTACCTCTTAAAGACCCATCTATCTACCACAGATCACAGCAATTTCTCCTTTCTTTGATTCTAGACAATTTGCAATATCCATACCCCCATTAAGAACTTGAAGTATTTTATACTTTTAATTGTCAAATACCAAGTTATTTCTATAAGCCAACTGATAGATGAAACATAGCAACTTGTCTATAAATCCCCATGTGTACCAAAATGCTGTCTGTGGACAGAGTGAAAATAACTCTCACACATACATGGTTTTCGATTTTCTGTAGGAATTCCGGAGGTCAATAAATTCAAATTTATTTTTAAAGGTCACCAAATTCATAGATTTTTAATTTATTTTCTTAACTAATAGATGCTGAAAAGACAACTACTTTCAGAGAAAAGGGACTGGGGCACAAGGATTATCAAAAAAATTTTCTTAATAAAAATTTTTTGATTGTCACTGAGAGTCTTTATGTTAAAGAAAAATAGGGACCCATAGTCCTAAGCTCTTAAAGGACAGGAAGTATGTCTTAGACCACTTTGAAACCCCTCAAAGGCCATTAGGAAATACTCAAGAAAGATTCTTCTAGCAAGATGGCAGAGTAGAAAGACCTTGAGCTCACCTTCTCCCATGGGCATATCAAATTATAATTATTTACAGAGAAACTATGAATGAGAATGATCTGAAGACTAGAAGAAGAGATTTTTCAAAATGCCGGATATAATGAAGGAACCACAAGTTGCTGAGTAGGAGGTGCAGAGATGTAGAGATGTAGTAATAGTCAAGATCCACACCTACAGGTAAGAAACGCACAAACGGGAGAGTCACAATTGCAGAGGTTCTCCCCAGGGTGTAAGGGTCTGAGCCTCACATCAGGCTTCCCAGCCCAGGAGTTCTGCACCAGGAAGACATGCCCCCAGAATATCTGGTTTTGAAGGCTAGTGGGGTTTGTGTATGGGAGAGCTGAAGGAAACAAAGACTTCATTCTTAAAAGGCACATGCAAAATCTCACACACTCCCAGACCCAGAACAAAGGTTGTCATTTGAAAGGAACCTGGATCAGACCAACTTACTAACCTTGGAGACCCTTCCAGAGTGGCAGGAGGCAACTGGGACTCCCTCTGGGAGAGGCTGGTGGCAGTCATTTTCAGAAGCTCATTCTACCATGAAGAGGCTGGTGTTGGCAACTGCCAGTTTGGAGTCCTCTTTTTAGCCTCTTAGAGCTGGGACCTGGGTCCTGGCCCCTCATGGCAGAGGACACTGCTTTTAAAACTGCTTTTGTTGTATTCTATAGATTTTGAATCATTGTGTTCAAAAGCAGTTTTAAGAGTAAAGCTATAGAGATACAAGCTTACTTCAGGAAACAAGAAAATTCTCAAAAAACCCAACATAACCTTATATTTAAAGTAACAAGAAAAAGAAGAACAAAGTTACAAGTGAGTAGAAGAAAAGAAATAAATATCGGAGTGAAAATAAATGAAAGGGACTGAAAAAAAAAGAAAGAAAGAAATATCGATGAAATTAAGAGCTGGTTCTTTGAAAAGATAAAACTGATAAATCTTTAGCCAGACTCATCAAGAAAAAGAGAGAAAACTCAAATAAAATAAACCAGAAACAAAACAAGCTACAGCTGACACCAAAGAAATACAAAGGATCAGAAGAGATTAGTATGAACAATTATATGCCAATAAAATGGACAAGACATAAGAAATGGATAAGACATAAGAAATGGATAAACTCCTAGAAATATACAATCTCTCAAGACTGAGTCAGAAAGAAATATAAAATATAAACACACCAATAACACTAATGAAATTGAGTCAGTAGCCAAAAAACTACTTATAAGCCAAAGTCCAGGGCCAGACGACTTCACAGGTAAATTCTACTAGACACTTAAAGAAGAATTAACTTCTACACTTCTCAACTATTGCTAAAAATTGAAAAGAAATACTTTCAAATTCATTCTATGAGGCCAGCATCACCCTGATTCCAAAACCAAAGACACCACACAAAAATTACAGGCCAATATCAATGATAAATATAAATGGAAAAATCCTCAACAAAATATTAGCAAACCAAGTCTAACAATATATTAAAAAGATCATATACCATGATCAAGTGGGGTTTATTCCAGGAATCATTCAATATCTTCAAATCAATGTGACATACCACACTAACAACCTGAAGAAGGAAAAATCACAGGACCATCTCAATAGATCCAGAAAAATATTTGACAAAATTCAACACCCATTTATGGTAAAAACTCTCAAGAGAGTGGGCATAGAGGGAACACATCTAAATACAATAAAGGCCAGGTAAGACAAACCTGCAGCCAACATCATACTCAACAGTGAAAAGCTGAAATCATTTCTTCTAAGATCAGGAAGCAGACAAGAATGCCCACCATTACCACTTTTATTGGAAGTCCTAGCTATAGCAACCAGATATGAGAAAGGAGTAAAGGGCATTGAAATAGGGAAGGAAGAAGTAAAAGGTCACTATTTGCAAATGACATAATACCGTCCATGCTGCTGCTGCTAAGTCGCTTCAGTTGTGTCCGACTCTGTGCGACCCCAGAGACCGCAGCCCACCAGGCTCCGCCATCCCTGGGATTCTCCAGGCAAGAACGCTGGAGTGGGTTGCCATTTCCTTCTCCAATGCGTGAAAGTGAAAAGTGAAAGTGAACTCACTCAGTCTTGTCCGACTTGTCAGGATCCCATGGACTGCAGCCTTCCAGGCTCCTCTATCCATGTGATTTTCCAGGAAAGAGTACTGGAGTGGGTTGCCATTTCCTTCTCTGAATACTGTCCATAGGAAATCCTAAAGATGTCACCAGAAAAACTACTGGAACCCATCACTGAATTTCATGAAGTTTCAGGATAAAAATTAATATATAGAAACCTGTTGCCTTTCTGTATACTAGCAATGAACTATCAGAAAGAGAAATTAAGAAAACAATTTCATTTAACAACTGAACCAAAAAGAATCATACCTAGGAATAAATTTAAGGAGATTAAAGACCTATATTTGGGAAACTATAAGACACTGATAAAAGAAATCAAAGACAACACAAACAAATGGAAAATACACCATTCTCATGGATTGGAAGAAATATTGTTAAAATGACCAGACTACCCAGTGTAATTTATAGATTCAATGTAATCCCTATTAAAACACCAGTGTTAAGTTTCATAGGACTAGAACAAATAATTCTAAAATTTGGAAGCACAAATGACACAGAATAGCGAAAATAACATTGAGAATGAAGAAGAAAACTGGAAGTATCATACTCTCTGACTTAAAACTATACTACAGAGCTACAGTCATCAAAACAGTATGCCACTGGCATAAAAACAGACACGTAGATACATGGAACAGAATAGAGAGACCAGAAATAAACTCATGCTTATATGGTCAATTAATCTATGACAAAGGAAGCAAGAATATATAATGGGGAAAGACAGTCTCTTTAATAAATGGTGCTGGGAAAACTAGACAGCTGCATGTGAAATAAACTATATTATTTTATCACACTACATACAAAAATAATTTCAAAATGAATTAAAAACTTAAATATACGACCAGAAGAGATTACTATGAAGAATTATATGCCAATAAAAGAGACAAGACAGAAGAAATGGATAAACTCCTAGAAACACACAATCTCTTAAGATTGAGTCATAAAGCTCCTAGAAGAAAACATAGCCAGTATATTCTTTAACACCAGTCTTAGCAGTACTATTTTGGATCTGGTTCCTCAGGAAAAAGAAACAAAAGCAAACTCCCAGTTACAAAATATACGAGCTATTGGGATGAAACATACAGTTTAGGGAGTAGAGTCATTAATACTGTAATATCTTTGTATGATGTCAGATGGTGTGGTGATCATTTTGTCATGCACAGAAATATCGAATCACTATGTTTTACACCAGAACTAACATAGTGTTATTGGTCAATTCTATTTTAATACCAGCTTACCAATCAAACAAACTCATAGAAAAAGAAATCAGGCTTATAGTTACCAGAGGTAGGAGGTAGGACAATTGAATGAAGGCAATAAAAGGTACAAATATTCAGTTATAAGATAAAGAAGTACTAAGCATGGAATGTACAATATGATTAACATTGCTGACATGAATATCATTGCTGTATGTTATATATGAAAGTTGTTAAGACAGTAAGGTGTAAGAGTCCTCATCATAAGGAAAAACATATATTTTATTTATTTTTTTTTTTTAAATTTTACTTTACAATACTGTATTGGTTTTGCCATACATTGACATGAATCTGCCACGGGTGTACATGAGTTCCCATTCCTGAACCCCTCCAAATTTTGTATCTGTATGAGATGATGGATGATCACTAAACTCATTGTGGCAATCATTCCATTTTGTGTGTCACTCAAATCATTACACTCTACACATTAAACTGAAAAAAGTGCTGTATGTCAACTATATCTCAATAAAACTCAAAGAAAAAGAAAATTAAAAACAAAAATAAAGAACTAAATGCATTAAAAAATAAAGATTCTGTTAATTGAAGAAAGAGAAACAGCTAATTTCTTTCCTTCAACACAGAATGCATTTATATATTAAGCTTTTATCATAAGCCAGAGATGTATATGAAAAAGAAGAGTTGAACTAGGGATCATCAAGCTTCTGTGATGCTCCCAGAGTGTGTTTTTACACAACCCTCAGGTTAGATGACTAGAAGAGCCACTCCCACTCCACACTGGGAGGGAGAATGACAAAACAGCATCAGTAATTCATTTGTGTTCTCCATGAGGACTCATGGGCTCACAGGGACTCTGCAAGGGCTGGGGGTTATGGGCTACACAAACCACATCAACCTGGGCAGCTACACAAGAGATACACTGCAACCTTAGAAGGGTACTACTTAAAGTGGTTTTTTTTTTTTTTTTTTTTTTAAGCAAACTAGCTTGGATAAATGGTAGAATTAAATGTCCGTTATGCCCCAGTTGCAGAGTCAGGTGATAAAGATTTAACCCCTGGCATGCAAATTAGCCCTGTGATTGCTGAGAATTCTATCTGAAAACTAATGACATTTACCAGTGCTTGATAACCTTCCTGCTTCCTGGTCAGAGTTCTTTTCAAGATAATGTGCAACAGAGTGACTGGCAGATACTTTTGTCTCTAACTCTGGATGAAGATATGCTCTGCACATACAAGCACCCGGGGCTCCCTGCCCGCCCCAGTGATTCCCACACAGAATGGGCTGGAGGGCTGTGGGAACAGGAATCTTAAGAGTTCTTTATGGTCTATGTTCCCCTTTTGAAAGTGAATAAATTCTCTGGGTTTTATTCAGGGTTAAGATTAAATTTATTCTTGAAACCTTCCCATGACATTTTCCAACCAAGAAGGCATGGGTTTGGCGCGTGAAGCAAGTCCTGAAAAACTGATGATTTCTCCTGTTATTCCTAAAAGGAATCAATTGTTTGTGGAATTGTTAACAACTGTCTGTCTGATTCCCCGTTAGACCCGTATCTCTCTTATTTACACCTGGACCCCCAGAGTACACAACAGCACTTGGCACAGAGAGGCATCCAGTCAATATTTGGTGAACAGAAGCATGAATGCACGATGCTGGAAACACGGGCAGCTGCCACCAGATGGGCAGTGGTGCCTTAAGGGAGTGTTGCAAAGAAACTATTTTCTGAACACATTTTTCTCACTGTGGATAACTGAGATGTGAGAAAATGACATGAGATCCAAAATTCTGTACCTCATGTTTTGGGCAAAAGAGGTCACAAAGAAGAGAGTATGAATTCCAGTTTGAGAAAGTCCATATTCAGTTGTTCATGGAAGATAGGACCATAATGTATCATGTGTTGACTGAGTGAATGAATTTATTAAATGAAGCACAAAGAGGTATGTGCAGTGGTTGAGAGTGAGAAGACTGAAGTCTGTGGGAGCACAAAGAAAGGAGGGATTTGTCCCGGATACTGCCTGGACAGAGAAGGCTGCCTGGCAGAGAAAGGGCAGGCAGGAAAGGGCTTTCGGGGAAGACAGAATGCTACTGGGACATTTAAGAGAGAGGACACCGGGCCCCTCTCCTTCAGCATAGATGATCTTGGTTGTACCTAAGTTAGGCTTATCTAGCCCTGATGCAGAATAGATGCAATGACTATTTATTGCTGTGCTGCTCAGAACTCTCCTGCCTCACAGGGCAGTTTCACCCATGAAGGTGAATTAGAGGATGCCAAGCACACAATCCTTTGCCACTGGCCAGAGTGAATTGGTCGAGGGTTGTGCACACATGATTCCAGCCAGACTGATCACTCCTTCTCCCTGGCATGGTTTTCAAACTGGACAACAGGGAAGGTCCCTAGTCCCTTTTGGGGGGTGGGGCATAAAGGTAGGTTTATTGGTACCAGTTTTTCTTCCACATGAAGGAAACTGGTTTGAGAGATTGAAACCAAATGCGGAGAGAAATGCAAACAAAAGAGATGGGGACTGTAGAGATGAACTGAAATTTCCAGTTCCACCTGGGTCTAAGGTGCATCTCATCCCATATCCTCCCAATAAGATCCCTTTTTGTCCAAGCTACTTCAAATTGGAGTTTTCTCACATGCAACCAGGAGTCTTGACTGATCCATACACTAGATTAGAATGTCTTTCCTTTGAGAAACTAAATACTTTTCATGTTGGCCTAAAATACCCACAATTATCCATACTGGTTAAGGCAGAGAAGGCCACTATTACAATATAAATATGTTATCATAGGGTATGGAGAGAGTGGGAGGGAGAAAATCTTTAAGCTCTCATCTATTAACACCTTGAAAGAGAGTTTCAGTCATGTCCAACTCTTTGTGACACCATGGACTGTAGCCTGCCAGGCTCCTTCTGTCCCTGGGATTCTCCAGGCAAGAGTACTGGGGTGGGTTGCCATTCCCTTCTCCAGGGGATCTTCCTGACCCAGGGATTGAACCCAGGTCTCCCATATTGCAGGTAGATTCTTTACCATCTGAGCCACCAGGAAACACCTAAATGATGTTATATCTTTCACACACAACCTAGCAGAGCTTCCTCATGAGGCCCTACAGAGATAAAAATGGAAAAAGAATTGTTAGTAGAAATGTGAAAATAGTGCTTTTAACATTGGAAGGGGGGATCCTATGTCTGTGGTGTGTGTGTGTGGTGTGTGTGTGTGTGTGTGGTGTGTGTGTGTGTGTGTGTGTGGTGTGTGTGTGTGTGTGTGTGTGTGTGTGTGTACTCATGCCCTAGCAGGACTATGGAGGAGAAGGTCACCAAAAGGAAGTCTGAGGGCTATAAAAATGAAAGTCACGGTTCTTTTGCAGGGTTGTGTCTGTCATAGTCAAATTAAGTATTATTATAAATAATTATAACTAAAACTTATAACACTTGAATATTTTCATATATATATAAATTATAATCACTTGAGAAATGGAAAATACACATAAAGGAATTTAAAATTTGCTTTAGCCATGGGAAAAATAATCAGGTGCATCAGAATTGAGCTCCACTTCTGTCTCTACACTGTATTTATTAGCTGGGTTATCTTTGATAAGATTCAATCTCTCTGAAATTGTTTCTTCATCTTGAAAATGTTGCCAGTTCCACTTCTAATCCAATATTGACTGTCAACTATCAAAAGGGAGCTGTGTAGTACAGTGGTTAAGGACTTTGCTTCATGTGGCAGAAGGATTTATATGTTTAATATTGATGAGGTTGAACAAAACTCTCTAGTTCTGAATTTGAAGTATCAGCGTAGTTTCTGATGTATGTAATCTTTGAGTATAATTGTTTTATAATGTTGCATTAGTTTCTGCTGTGCAATGAAGTGAATTAGATATATGCATACATATATCCCGCCTTTGGATCTTCTTCACCCTTCCAATCCTTCCCTCTAGGTCATCACAGAGTACTGAGCTGAGCTCCCTGTGATACACAGCAGCTTCCCACCGTCTATTTATTTCACACATGGCAGTGCACGTATGTCAATCCTAATCTCCCAGTTGGTCCCACCCTCTTCTTCCTTCCATGTCCATATGTTTCTATGTCTGCATCTCAATTCCTGCCCTGTAAAAAGGTTCATCTGTACCATTTTTCTAGATTTCATATATATATATTCACTAATATACTATATTTGTTTTTCTCTGACTTGATTCAATCTGTATGACAGACTCTAAAAAAAAAGTCCTAGTTCTGTTTACTTAAATGGCATAGAAACAATGATCAATCCGATAGCAAGAAGTACCTCTAGCATGTACTTATCATGATTTCTAAATGCCATTTTCTATCAAAAAGGACCAGATCAATCTAGGACTACAGAGGTCATGGCCAAAGAACTTGGAAGCTAATTTGAAGAAGTCCCCACTGGCTAAAGGTGGGATAATCATAAAGATAATAACTGCACTGATTTGATATACATCAAATATGCTTAGATCCAAGAGTTCATATTGATACTAGAAAAGAAAATCTCATTGGTCAACTTTGCAGAATGTTTAGGAATCACCTCATTATTTTAAAACTGGTAAATGAAAGGAAATTATCAAATACTCATCTTGCATTTAAAAAGTGGAAACTGTGGCAGATTTTATTTTCTTGGACTCCAAAATCATTGCAGGTGGTGACTGGAGCCATGAAATTAAAAGACACTCCTTAGAAGAAAAGCTATGACAAATCTAGACAGTGTATTAAAAAGCAGAGACATCACTTTGCTGACAAAGGTCTGTATAGTCAAAGCTATGGTTTTTTCGGTAGTCAGGTACAGATGGGGGAGTTAGATCATAAAGAAGACTGAGAAATGAAGAACTGATGCTTTCAAACTGTGGTGCTGGGGGAGACTCTTGAGGACAGCAAGGAGTTCAAACCAGTCCATCCTAAAGGAAATCAACCCTGATTACGCAGTGGAAGGACTGATGTTGAAGCTGAAGCTCCAATACTTTGGCCACCTGATGTGAAGGGCCAACTCATTAGAAAAGACCCTGATGCTGGGAAACACTGAAAACAGGAAAACGGGATGACAGAAGATGAGATGGTTGGATGGCATCACTGACTCAGTGGACATGAATTTGAGCAGGCTCCAGGAGATGGTGAAGGACAGGGAAGCCTGGCATTCTGCAGTCCATGGGGTTGCAAAGAGTTGGACAGGACTGAGCAACTGAAAAACAACCTGAGGCAAAGCACTGACTCACTGGAAAGGACCCTGATGCTGGGAAAGGTTGAGGACAGGAAGAGAAGGGGGCGACAGAGGATGAGATGGTTGGATAGCATCATTGACTCAACGGACATGAATTTGAGCAAACTGAGAGACAATGGAGGACAGAGGAGCCTGGCATGCTCCAGTCCATGGGGTTGCAAAGAGTTGGACATGACTGAACAACAGCAACAACTGCATAGTAACCAAATATTTTTTAAATTAATTAATTAATTTAATTGGAGGCTAACTACTTTACAATATTGTGGTGGTTTTGCCATACATTGACATGAATCAGCCTTGGGAGTAACTGAATACTTCATGAGGGGAAATTCCTTTTTATACATGACTTAGGGTAATACCATTTTGCAAATCCCATTACGTTCATGGATATAGACAATAATCATCAATGACTACTTACATTGAAAAAAGACAATTAGACATTTTGTGCCTCAAGATGGTAGCGCATTTTTTTTTCCTATAATGTAATGTTGACATAAACACGTACACAAACACAAGTCTAAACTGAGTCTGATTTAGGCACTAAATTCAACCACCAGTTTATAGAAATATAATGGACAGAAAAATATTAAATGGAATCACAAGGAGATCAGCAAAATCCAGACTATGGGAAATTTTACAGGGCAAACATCTTGGTTTATTCAACAATAAAAACTAAATATGCAAGGGGGAAAAAAGAGAAAGCTGAGTAGAGAAATTATAAAGTAAAACAGATTTAAGAAAGTAATCTTAGTATTTGACCTTATTTTGATCCTTGTTCAAGCAAACTGAAAATACTGAACACTGGCTTAAAAGTTGAGATTAAGGAATTATTGCTACTATTTTGGGCTTCCCAGGTGGCCCAGTGGTAGAGAATCTTCCTGCAGTGCAGGAGACACAAGAGATGTGGGTTTGATCACATTCCTGGGTCAGAAAGATCCCTTAGAGAAGGAAATGATAACCCACTCCAGTATTCTTGCCTGGAACATCCCATGGACAGAGGAACCTGGTGGGTTACAGTTCATGGGGTTGCAAAGAGTCAGACACGACTAGAGCATGGACACAGCAGCCACTATTTTAGGCATAACAAAGATGAAAGTGAAGTGAAAGCCACTCAGTCATGAATCTTTACATGGGCGATGAAAAAGATAAGCACAATTATTAATTACATTAATCAGTGATGCCCTAGGCCACTGCTTTCAGACTCTAAATGTGCAGATGAATCACCTAGAAATTCTTAAACCTCAGATTCTGGATCAGTTTGGGTGGGGCCTGAAATTTTGCATCTGACAGGCTTTCAGGCGGTGCTGAAGAGGCTGGTTCCTGTCTACTGGGTTTCATAAGTTCTGTGTGATTGGGAAATGATCTCACAGACACTTCAGTAGGACTTTGGTCTTCAGTGGTTTGGATAAAAGATAACTAGGAAATTGCTCGAAATACTAATTGGAAGAATTCATTTCTGATTCCTTGGCTTTGGTAAATGTTCTATCTACTCTGACTTGGTTGGTCCAAGTTGCATTCTGAGAAAAGGATTTTGAAACTAACTCTTTGGCAGCTTTGAGGATGACGTGTTGTGTCACAGAAGGAAGATCCTTTAGAGAAGCTCTTTCATGTTTATAATTTCTCTGAACCCAGACAGGAAAGGCAAGGATGAGCTGCCTAAGCTGTGGCGATGGTTGGCCTCTGTGTCACTCTTCGGCTGACGTGATCATGTGGTTCCCCACAATGTAGATTAATATTTTCCTCAAGCTTCCATAGGAAGGAGAAAAATTATTGTGCCCCAAATGGTTCTGAGGTTAAATTAGTTTGGAGAGCTCAGAGTTAAAGAAAGATTAATTGACCTCCTCCCTCCAGGTCTTCTCTGAGATCTTAACATATTCTGGACAATGGAACCTCTAAGAGGGGCTGACAGGATGCGGGCCGCCCAATCAGATTTGACCATGGATCTTGTTTTTTAAGAACTGTCTCTTGAGATAGGGTTTGGCAGACTCCACCTCGAGAAATGCTGATCTAGGGGAGCTGGGACAAAGTTTGTCTTACTGACTTTGAATTAACCGAACTCAGTGGTGAAAATGGGTATTAAGTATATGATGTAGAGTTGGGAGTTTCTAGAAAGCTTTGCAATTAGTAAACACTCCTTTTTGAAAAGATAAAAGTCTCATAGCCAATAGGAATAAAAAGCTAACAGAAGACTTTACTTACTTAAATTTCCAAACAAACCACATTTGCAGGTTCAAAGTCTTCTCTGAGACAAGTGGTGCAATTTGCCTTTTCTGTACCCCCAGATTTTAATCATCAGATGGAGAAATGGCTACCTCACAGGGCGGTCATGAGGACAAAAGAAAATGGGCACAAAAATGCCAGCACATGTAAGACGTCTATAGGTGATGGCTTTATTTTCATTATTACAATGAAATTTTTTTGGAAGTAGCACCTTCCTTTTCTTATATAGATTTTTAAGGAAGTGGTTGTAGGTTCATATTATCATTTGGGAGAACATTTAAAAAGGATGCATGCCAAGACCCCATGAATTATAATTTGGTGATGATAAAGGGGAAGGATATATGTATATATGAAAATGTTTCTCCCTGTGATGGCTCTGATACATCTGAAACACCTTCAGTGCATTTAAGGCAAATCTCTAAGTTGTGATCCCACCTCTCCTACAGTAGTCCTGGTATATGGTCCTTGCAATAAAGGGTTTCTGTGGTTAAATAATTAGAAATGTTACATACTATAACCTTCCCTGACCTCTCCTCCTTGGAGGTTATTAAAGTATCTGAGAAGGTCTGCAATACACACTATTTGAAAACTTGAAACCTATTGTCATCTGATCTTACTTGACAGGGCAATATGTATTTTTTCTTGCAACTCTCATGGACATCTTTGTTCAACACATTTGAGACATATTATACATAGAGTTAGAAGAGAATTCTATCCATATTCAGAAATCTTTTTGCATTAAAGACATAGGGAGAAGCAAGACAGCAAAGAGCAGCTAAAATTCCTCTTCCCCTGGAATCTGGCTAGGTCTGCTTTTATCATTCCTGCCTCTTGTTACTGAAAAGTGGAAAGAAATATTGAAAATAACACATGTGTGCTTTCAAGTAAGCAACTCTGGGCAAAAGCTGAGTGAGAGCCAAAGGACCAGGGAAAAGAGCTCCTACACATTTTAAGAGCTGAGACTGGACAAACTTGGCTTTGGATTGTAATTCCAGTACTTCCTAGCTCGATGACCTTGGACAAGTTACTTCACTTCTCTGTGCCTCATTTGTCTTATGTGTAAAAGGACTTTAAAAAGGTGCATTAGAAAGCAGAAATATAGACACAGACATAGAGAACAAATGCATAAATACTAAGGGGGAGGGGGCGGGGGATTAACTATGTAAAAAATAGGTGACTGATGAGAACCGGCTATAGAGCACAGGGAACTCTGCCTGATGCCTTGGGCTGACCTGAGTGGGAAGGAAACCCAAAAGGGAGGGGATATATGTATACATATAGCTGACTCACTTTACTGTACAGGAGATATTACACAACATTGTAAAGCAACTATACTCCAATAAAGATTAATTTAAGAATGCATTATTAGTAGAACTGTTATCACTGTTCTTATATAAATAGAAAAGCACACTTAAGCAAACTGAGAGGGAGAGTCAGTTATTGAAATAGAATAGAGAATTCTGAAAACTTTCAAGATCAAACAAATCTTATACTCTTTACAAATGAATTTTATTTTTTTGTACATCATTACATCAAGTATCCTAAGAGAAGTCAGGGTTAGAGTTTGAGAGATGTGATTAAATTGAGTTGGCTGGTTTATAGCAGTGGAGTGTGAATGACCCTTTCATCCAGCTCTTCATTCTGGTCAAATTCCAAACCATCAGACTAATTAATACATAAGAAACAGCTTGGGGCTGCAGCCAACAATAAACAAAAGAAGTAACTGGGTGAAGCAGCGATATTAGATAACTACCCAAGAGAGTAAAAGGACTCAGATTTGTGGGGAGGCTGTTGGGGTGGGCAGCCTGAAGGGAGATTTGTAAATGCATACAAGTTTTACTGCTCTGCTCCCAGAGTTTAATTGAAAATTGGAATTTTTCACACCCAGTTTCAATCAGTCAACACATGTTGCCTATGAATGCCACTTATACTTACTGCCAACTATTTATTGGTCTCTTACTATGTGCCTAGCTTCATGCTAAGTAATTCATGTACCTATCATTTTATAACTGAGCAGGACTTTATGGGGTCATACTGGGGCCAAACCTTACCCCATATCCTCTGCTTTAGTTCCTTTCTGAAGTACCCCATGAACTTCCAGATGTTCAAGCTGGTTTTAGAAAAGGCAGAGGAACCAGAGATCAAATTGCCAACATCCGCTGGATCATGGAAAAAGCAAGAGAGTTCCAGAAAAAACATTTATTTCTGCTTTATTGACTATGCCAAGCCTTTGACTGTGTGGATCACAATAAACTGTGGAAAATTCTGAAATAGTTGGGAATACCCGACCACCTGACCTCTCTCTTGAGAAACCTATATGCAGGTCAGGAAGCAACAGTTAGAACTGGACATGGAACAACAGACTGGTTCCAAATAGGAAAAGGAGTACGTCAAGGCTGTATATTGTCACCCTGCTTATTTAACTTCTATGCAGAGTACATCATGAGAAACGCTGGGCTGGAAGAAGCACAAGCTGGAATCAAGACTGCCGGGAGAAATATCAATAACCTGAGATATGCAGATGACACCACCCTTATGGCAGAAAGTGAAGAGAAACTCAAAAGCCTCTTGATGAAAGTGAAAGTGGAGAGTGAAAAAGTTCGCTTAAAGCTCAACATTCAGAAAACGA